>JACRUU010000015.1:17988630-17996130 GCA_030449085.1 Kryptopterus vitreolus
CGCTCACCCACACGAAAAGACAACAACGTGGCACAGACATAAGGACGAGAAAGAGAGAGAGAGAGAGAGAGAGACGTCTTCACAAAGTGCGGACAAAAATCCTTACAGGATCTAAAAATGGTCATCGGTAACGGTTGAAGGAATGGGAGGGTGTGAATCCACTACTGCAGAGGAAATCAACAAGCCATAATGTATTCCTTTTTTTTTTTTTTTCCTCTCGCCTACTAAACTGCCTCTAAAATTTAAAGCTGGCTTTAAAAAAAAAAAAAAAAAAACAATAACAAAGATAGACGGACGTATAAAGCCTTATCTGTTTGAAGCCGCAGCACTTATCCAGGCCCAAGAGACATTAAACTAAAAATGAAATCAGAGGCACAATCCTGTGTAAATAAGTCGATATGAGTTTTCATATGTTGCTCTTAGTGTTAGCTGACATTTCCTATAGCGGGCCTTTGAACGCTCAGAGCCTTTGCGAGCTGAATTTGCTCTGCAGACAGAAAATATAAATCTCTGGGACTCCCTCAGGACTAATATGCGACACGCGCGTGCTCATTAAAAGAGCGCTGCGCCATAATGTACCTTCACTCTGTGGTACATTCCTAAGTGTTTACGGCTTTGACAGCACTGGTCCACCAAGTGACATTACCAATATGTTTTTTACTGACGTCACACACACACACACACTCTCCTGTGCATACACATAAAGAAAAGCAAGGCGTACACGAGTATAGCCTGAAACAACAGAACTGCTGTCAGACTGAACACGGCCGATGCAGGAATCTAGCCACTGATTTACACCGGTACCCAGAGCCTAGAAACCCAGGCAGGACTAATCCATGTTTCTTCTTGTGGACGGAGAAAAAAAAAAACCCTAATAATAATGGTGTCAGCGCACTGATGTAATCCAGATCATCGATCGTGCATCACATCGGCTACAATAATGGCTAAAGGGATTTTCCGTCGGTTGGGCAGAGAACAACTCTCGAGCGGCACATGACTGAAGCGAATAATAGACAGAATCATGCCTTTTTTTTTTTAAATGATGTGCTCTCTATGTAGATGGCACCCAAAAAAAGGAGACTTTTTGCCTGCACTAGAAGTCGCGTTGTTCCCACGGCGCCGTATTAGGAGATTTTGTCCGAATGATGAATAAACCGCAGTGCGCTACAGCGCAAGAGTGGAGGGAACCTCTCGCATCTTCTGAGTGAATCTGTTCCAAAGAAAGCCCTAATCCAACCCTGCAATCACACACTGCGCTAAAGTGTGCATTCAAAACGAAACAAATAACAACCCACAATAAACGCGTGTATGCGCTCGGAAGAGAGAACGAGCGTGTTCGGCGCGCTCAGTCCCAGTGCAGCTGCAGGTCGTGCGTGTCGAGGAAATCGGAGCCGATCCCCAGGAGGTCGAGGGGTCCGTTGGGTCTCGGCATGGTCAGGTCCAGCCACTCCATGCTGTCCATGCCCGTGTCCTGCAGGCTGAAGGTTGATGAGGAGGACAAGGGCACAGGTGACTCGCTAAAGCTCAACTCGGATGTGTCCATAGGAGAGTGGGGTTGATCGATCAGGTGGCTGTGTAGCTCTTCTAGAAGTCCTAGAGTCCTGTGCTCGGGCTCGCTCACGCCCCCCAGCGTGCCCTCCAGCAGCGCCTCCAGCTGGTTGTCTGAAGCCAGAGACGCCAGGCTGGGCATAGGCTCCACCAGCAGCGCCGGCGGCGGTGCCATCTGCACCTGAGCGGGGGGCCGAGACAGGGCAGTGTTGACGGGTAAAGTGGTGATGCTGGCAGTAACCGGCATTAGTTTAGGCATAGGCGGCTCCTGCTGACTGAAGGGGGTGATCTCTGCGGGGACAAAAATGCACAACTTGGGGGGAAAAATATATACAGACACACAAATGACAGGACGGACATCGTTTACTACGGTATGATGTGATATCTAGTCGATCAGTCACGCGTTTAACCATCGATCAGTTCTCAGACTTTTATATTCACCAATTTGTCTTGGTTTTTTTTGTTAAATGTGCTTTGTAATAAAATCTCTCCATACAAGATGTGACAACGCTAGAGTAACAAAATACCCTAAGCTTGTGTAGTTCATAATTACACATAAACACTATGGCTCGAGATTCTTAAGTGTCGATTCTGATCTTCTCCATGTCTTTATAGGGATTATCAGATCACACAACCCTGTCCTCTACATCTGCCTCTTTCACGCCAACTACCTGCATGTCTTTCTTCATCACATCCATATACCTCCTCCTTGTCCCTCCTCTTTTCCTCCTTCCAGGCACCTCCATCTGCAGCATTATACTCCCCATGTCCTCCCTCTGCACATGTCTCAATCAAGTCTCTCTCACCTCGTCTCCAAACCATCCTACATGCACTGTCCTGCACTGTCCCCCTAATAAACTCATTTCTAATCCTGTCCATCCTCATCACTCCCAAAGAAAATCTCAACATCCTCAACTCCTCCACTTCCTGTCTTTTGGACAACGCCACTGTCTCTAAACCGTACAACATCGCAGGTCGCACCACAGCCCTATAAACGCCACTCTTGCCGATACCCTTCTATCACTCCTGCAACTCTTCTCCACCCACTCCACCCTTCCCGCACTCTTTTCTTCACTTCCATTACTTTGCACTGTTGTCCCCGGGTACTTAACCACTCCCGACTCCTCTCTATCGCCTCTCAACACGAATCATCAATCACAACCATCACAGTCCATGGAGACTGCCATCTTACCCCATCCCTCAACCTGTCCATCACCTTCGCGAACAGGAAAGGCCTCAGAGCTGATCCTTGATGCAATCCCACCTCCACCTTGAACCAGTCTGAACCAGTTCCTACTGCACACTTCACTGATGTCATACCGTCCTCATACATGTCCTGCACCATCCTCACATACTTCTCCTCCACACCTGACTTCCTCATACAATAGCACAACTCCTCTCTTGGAACGCTGTAATACGCTTTCCCTAGATCCACAAACACACAATGCAACTGCTCTGACCTTCTCTATACTTCTCCAACTCTTTCTCCGCATGAAACCATACTGTTGCTCACAGATCGTCACACGTCTTCTTTCAGTCCAGCTACCACTACTATTGTGACTGATCAGCTTTATTATCCTGTAGTTACTGCAGATCTTCACATCACCGTATTCTTAAACATCTGTATCATCACACTTCTCCTCCATTACTCGAGCATCCTCTCACCTTCCAAAATCCTGTTTGGTTAAAAACTCCACTGCCATCTTTCCTAAACACCCCCACACTTCTACTGGAATGTCGTCTGACCCAACCAACTTTCCACTCTTCATCCTCTTAATAGCCGCTCTCACGTCTTCCTTACTAATCCTAACATCTCCACATCATCCATCCCTCTCTCTCTCTCATTTTCCTCATTCATCCCCCGCTCAAAATGCTCCCTCCACCTTCTCAACACATTTCCATCTGCGCATTTTTATGGTTCTATCCGTGTTTCTACATTTCAGTTTTCCATCCACATTTCAATGCCCTTCCTACTTAAAATGCGTTTTTCTTTCAGCTCGCTCCCTCTGCCTAGCCTTTCTTCTTCTTTAATGTCCAACTTAGCATACAGAACCTCATATGCCTTTTTCTTGGCTTTATCCACAGCCCTCTTCACCTGCTGCCTCATCTCCTTACACTCCTGCCTACTTTTCTCATCTCTCTACCAATCCCAATTCTGTTTCGCTGATCTCTTTCTCCTTACGCTTTCCTGCACTTCCTCATTCCACCACCACGTCTCTCTTCACCTTCCTCCACACTTATACATCACTCTATGCTCCTCCTTCTTCCTAAAATACGTATGCCCCACTGCTGTCTCCATTCTTTTTGCAAAATCTAACGCCGTCTGCCCTTCCATATTCCTCTCCTTGAGGCCTCTCCTATCCACCCATCATCTCCTCATCCCCTCTGTTCCCTTCATCACTCTGCTTCCATCCTCAATCTTTCATTCCTAGATACACTCTCCACCACTCCATCTGACTCACTCCATATATATATATACACATACATACATTCATATATATATATATTTCCATCAGCAAATATAGGGAAAATGTAGAATCATGTGACCATTAAACCACAGTTATACTGTATATAGTGTTTGAAACATCAACAATCATATCTATTACATCCAAAAACTTATATGTTGTGTAACAGTTATAAATATATAAAATATAAAAACTACATTTTAAAGACTGTAAATTACTGTGGAATAAATCGGGCCGTTCTGTTGCGTGTGATAATCTCACACGCGCACACAAACGACTCGGCGAATGACTGTCTATTCCGTCAAGCCAAGAGCACGTACCTCCGCTTTCAATGAGAATATCAAACAGATCATCCATCTGCTGACTGGTCGCCGTTGCAAGCTGCGGAACGATAAAACCACAACAGGAACGGTGTTAATGCGTTAGTAACGGCAGCAGATGGATTCGGCGGCGTGTTTGCGTTGAGGTGCATATAAATGGGACCTGTGTGATGGCAGCTGCTTGCAGGCTGCGTGTCTGTTTAACAGCGTCTTCGTAGGGAGGCGGCTCTCGGCTCTTGTGGGCGTGACTGAATGCTGGAGATGGCAGGATGAAGGCAGGCGAGACCTGAGAGGGGGACTAACGCAACAGGGCGAATTACACACTGCGCCAAAAAATAAAGAACACTCCAAGTCCATTGTAAAATTCAAAGTGTCATTCCAGTTACCTTATTTAGGGGACCATTGGTGATGGAGGACACGACTGGGGAAGTCTGTGTATTCTCCGGGGAGCTGCTCAGGAAACAGCGAGACATATCTAGACCGGCCTGCTTCTCACCAGCACCGAACTGAAACGTAGACCCACCAGTGGTGCACATAGGCAGGGTCTGGACAAAAATAGAGCATGGAATGATGAAGCCAATATGCATCTGTTAACCAATCAGCCATCATGAGGTGATCTCTCCGTTAAAGACGTGCATGTGGCATTCGAATGATGATGATGATGATGGAGCACATCCTTCTTGCCATGGGCTGTCAGGGAGAGCACTATCAGCTCTTCTTCTTTTCCGGAGATCTAGTTACGCACCAGGCAGGCAAACAAACTGAATCCAGGACCACAGGCATGCACGCTCACCGAGCCCCTGGCACCACCGATCATCAGCTGATATTACTCGGGTAATCCTAGCGCAGCTACACCAGACACCAAGCAGTGTGTGCAATAAGACCACTCTTTGCCATCTTAATGATGGATGACTCCCCTTCTCTTATAGCCTGACCCTAAAGCCTGCATTTAATATATCAGATTCCTTGACCGTTCTCCCTCTCTCTCTCTCCACACAGATCTTTTTTACTCTACTTTCTTTCTATCTACCTTATCATTATTCATAGCCTGTGCCTATCTCAGGCGTCTATGGGCATTAAGGCAGGATACACCCTGGATGGAATGCCAACCCATCGCAGGGCACACACATTCACACACTACGGACAATTTTCCAAGGTGCCAATCAACCTACTGTGCATGTTTTTGGACCGGGGGAAACCGGAGAAAAAACCCCTGAGGCACAGGGAGAACATGCAAACTCCACACACACATGGCCGAGACGGGAATCGAACCCGGACCCTGGTGGTGTTAGGCGAACGGGCTAACTTCCCCTAATCATTATTTTAAAAAAAAAGTCAGTCTGAAGAGGAATTCTTTGTTATAGGCAGGTAATGCGAAGAATTCTGTAACGCAAACCGGTCTAAACAGGAATGCAAATTTCTTTTGGCTAGCTTTTCCTGTTTATTTTGTCGTCTGTGTGGATCTGGGGCCAAATGACACCTGATCGTTTATGCTTGATTAATGCTTGAAGATATTTCCTGGTTTTATCCTGGATATATCCTAGTTTCATCAAGATTTGTAAGTTTACTCACAAATTCAATCCTTCTGTAATATTTGCTATAAACCCTAAAAAAAAAAAAACCCTCAAAAACACCCAGAATAAAACCTTCATTAAAGCAACCGGGCGAACCACTTTCTACAGACAAGTTTCCATTCACCTGGAATACCACCAACCACTATAAACAAGAAGCATTAATCACATGTCATGCTGATCAAGTAATCAACATGAGGAATTTACATGGTCTGCTAAAGGAAAGGAAAAAAAAGAATCACCTGCACTATATTGTTGTGATTGACAGGCTGTGGTGAGGAGTTCTCCGCTTTGACAGAATGCAGCTGAGTGGTCTGGATCAGTCCTTGGGCTTGAGGAGAGACGGCTGCTTGGAGGACTGGCTGTCAAACAGAACGCGGATATTATAAACACACACAGAGCATAAATGTAAACAGCACAGCGGCTTTAGCACAAAAGTTTTCGCCCCACTTTTATGTGGATCTACGTGCAAATAGTCGTGTTGTGCTTTCGGGAGTACCTGTAGTTTGACATTCGTGTTAGTGAGATGGATTGTAGTGGTGGGGTTCGGCAGAGAGACCGGCAGCAGGATCTGGGTACCCGTATGCTGAGTGGCGAGAAGGGTCTGTGGCTGCCCGATGACCTGCGACACACCATGGTGACTGATGAAGAACTGTGGTAGAGCTGTGGCCGTCACTGTAGCAGCGTGGCTTTTCTCTAGTTTTACTACAGATGGAGTGGTATTCGATGTCACTGTGCAATTTTGCATAACAGGGCCCTCAGTCTTTACTTTGACCACCGAAGCGGCCTGATTGATGCTGTTCTTGTTTTCTATGGAGACAGGGATCTGCGCGCTCCTCTTCTCAACCTCTAGCTGCATCTTCAGCTCCTCCACCAGCTTCTGCTCTTGTTGTAACTTCCTTAGCAGCTCCTCGATCTGGCGCTCCTTCTCATGCAGCCTCCTGTCCTGCTCCCCAGGGACGGCTGCCGGCTGGCCGATAATGGCCTCCAGATGTCCCTCTATAGCGTCCTCTCTATTGTGCACGTCCGAGGATATCGGGGAGACAGGAGGCGTAGAGCTCAGGATCTCATGGGGATGCTGTGCAGGCGACAGGCATGTGGTGGTGCTGGACACTTCCATGGACGTGCTGCTGATCTGTAGGCTAGGATTAGCGCTGGGAATGGACGACGTGGGCTCCTGGTAAGGCTTCAATCGCTCGATCAGGTCCGTTTTGGTTCCGGATACGGGTAGCCCACGTAGCTTTAATTCCATTTTTAGTTCGGCCACCTAAAGAAATAAACAACAGGTGAAATAACCTCGAAAAAACGAATATCAGACCAGAGTTCATTCATTCATCTTCTATGGCTATATCCGATCTTCCCTCGGATCACAGGGAGTCTGTGCCTATCTCAGGCGTCTATGGGCATTAAGGCAGGATACAGCCTGTATGGAATGCCAACCCGTCGCAGGGCACACACACACACTCACATTCATACACTAGGGAAATTTTTCCAAGGTGCCAATCAACCTACCGTGCATGTTTTTGGACCGGGAGGAAACCGGAGAACCCAGAGAAAAACCCCCTGAGGAACGGGGAGAACATGCAAACTCCACAC
>JACRUU010000015.1:18001130-18026130 GCA_030449085.1 Kryptopterus vitreolus
CAGTTATGAGTATCAGTGCAGTAATGCCTGCCACGAGCTTTGAAAAAAATCACACATGCCAAGTTCAGTCGTGATATGAGCACACTCGATGAGGGGAAAATGATGGCACTCGTCAGAGACTTTAAGAAACAGTAAAAGAAACAATAGCACACTAATTCTCTTTTTAAAAGCTCCCTGTTTGATCATCAAAAAAACAATGAACAGATTTTGTGTGATCTACCAAAGCACACCCGTATAGTTGGGTTTAGCTCGGGGGTTGAAGGGAACTGGTTGTACTCACGTGGCATGATGCCCTGGTCAACGAGCTGCTCCCGAGTACGCCGCTGCTGCAGCCGCAACTGAAGGACTGTTAGAAACGACAAAGGGTGGGGGGGGGGGGGGGGGGGTTAACTCTCATCATGTGACCACATAGCGCTAGGCGTACCGGATAGGACGGGATATCAAGCGCTCCATCTGGACTCTCTTTATCGCGGGCAATGCGCGCACTACACATTTCCCTCCTTTTTACAAACACTAGAAAGCACACCCTGTCAAAAAAAAAACAAAAAAAAACATGGCGCATTATTCCTCTCTTCATTTTACACTTGACAAAAATTTTACAAACAAGTCATTTGGTGATGTAATGATTACAATACATACATTGATATAAAAAAATATTAAAATACATATTAAGGAGAAAAAAAAGAAAAAAACGAGCTTTTTAATTGCCACAATATTACGGATCGCGTTAGAGCAACACAGTCCGCCGTGATTTTATTTCATTTTCGCGCTAGCTTGAAAACGCTGCTACGGAACGCCTCGTCCTTCTTGTTTCTCAACTGCTTCGGCAGAATGCTTACAAAAGAGGCGTTTAGATTTTGCTCTAATTATTGCAGCACCTTGAGGTGAGGCAAAACCTGTAGAACGCTTTGAGAGATTTACATCTTAGTAAACAAGGGTTGAGTGATGCTTCTCCTCTGTTTGGATTTCTACATGGGGGGGGGGGGGAATAACTAAAAAAATGGTCCGTTTTTTTTTTTCCTTTCTAATCTTTCTAATAACGAAGAGTTTCCGGAGCATTTACTGTGGTCAACTGGATAGCATAAGTAGAAACGAACAAAAACAAAGCAGCTCAGAGGAGAAGAAAAAGTGAAGAACTTCTGTTTTAATATCCGGCTGGTAGAGGAAAAGCTCAGCACCTGAGTTGAAGGCGTTCCCGCAGGCAGCGTGGCGCTCAACTCCCAGACACGCCATGATTCCTCAGGCCGAGCTGCCTCCGAGTACTGAGGCTTAGTCAAGAATCCAACAGCTTCACATTCCAAACTCCACGGCTTGCTTCTTCTCCCATGCTCCAGAGCAGCTCGTGCAGGACTGCCCGAGACTTCGTGCACGCCGTTATGAGTGTGTCAGAGGCGGGAGTTACACTTTGGACACTCCTACCCGCTGCATCATCGGCTCTCTATCAACCTCTCCCATGATCGCGCCGTCCTTCTGAGCAACCCGGGTTTGTATTTGGGAAATTTACAGGCAAAAAAATAAATACGTTTTATTTTTCCGTGCGTCGACATTTATTATTTGAAGTTTCGGTCCGACAAAAAAAAAAAAAAAAAAAAACTATCCGAAGAGACTGCGTTTCATTTCTCAGGTGCCTACTGAGAGGGCGCTGGAGGTGGAATGATTGGCATAAACAGGGACCTGCGAAAAAATGTCTCCGTTTCCCCCTCCGCGACGCGGTGACCTCAGCAGAGCAAGTGGCCAACTTGGTCAATGTGATGCTGACGTGCGAACAGCCGACCGCACGGAGTCGCGAACTGCTCCGAGTGCACGTAACGGCGCTGTAAGTTTTCACATGCCAATCAAAAGCGCGAGAGCTACCAGAGTCATGCAAAGACTTGGCCGCTCTCGTACCGGGGATGGTGAGGCATTCCTGTGAGCCTGCCACGAGATAAAGGCGCTGAACGCTTGCCAAAAAGATGTCAGGAATGTTTTAACGTGATCCTAGTTGACGACACGTTTATCTATATTTATCAACAACCACACGGCACTGACAGCGATTTCCCCAAAGAATAAGGATTAAGAAAAGATTCATAACGCCTGTAATGTCACGTCACAAATAACATCAGACTATGGAAATGTTTTATTTCCATATCTTGACATTTTTAGACATTTACAACCGGCAAGATTGTTCCCAAACATAAATAAATAAATAAATAAATAAACCCTTATTATCAATCTCTCAAATGATAAAGTGGTTATTTGGTGGGCGTTTCTAAGAATGTACGTGGATGTTCCTGGGTCACACGTGGACTCACCGTTCTTGCGCTCGTTCAGAGGTGGCAGGTTCTGGCTGGGCTGCAGGGACAGCTCCTCCATCTCATGGGTCACAGCCTCGCTCTGAGGGCTGGGCACCAACAGCCCCCCTGCGCCGGTTTCTCCCTGCGCGTTCATGTTTCCTCCGGCAGGAGTCGAGGGACTCCCTGGAGATCGGCACGAGATGGCGAGCTCGCCGCCAAACCCTGCCGTGTCTGAGGAACACGGAGGACTCTGGGATTTCTGCGGGCACAGAAAACAAGACGTCAATAAGACGTTCAAAAGTGTCCTCCAACGGACATTTCACGTTAGAATTGGTACCAAGAGCTCGGATACCAAATCTGCTTATGACAACCAGAACGATTCAAACAGATGATCACGAATCCAACAACAAGGGACCAGTGTGAGCCGAAACATCAACAGTAACGGACCAGTGCAATTTCTAAAATGCAGCAGAAATGAGAGCGGGGGTTTGGGGTTTCCTCCTTTCCACATTTGCCCTGCCAATGAAAAGGATGCGGTAAAGTCTGTAATATCGCTTCGGCCATACGAAGGAACCATAAAGATTGAGTCATGGCCATCGAAACTGAACCACACGCTCATTTCTACTGGTGTACAGGAATCCGACATATGAATCAAGTCGGAGCTGGTCGGTCATATCACCGCGTCAGGATTCTGACATCATGCTGGTTTAAGAGACGGACAGAAACTATTCTGGATACATGCAGCTAAACCATCACGCATCAAAGACCAGTAACACAATAGAAACTGTTCGAACTGCCCTTGCTGACAGAAAATACCCTTAACCACATGCGTTCATTCAAACGGAGGCGATTATTACAGTCAAAACATTGTGGTTATGATGTTTCTCACTGCGAATGAACAGTGAGTCATTTTCCTCTGCTTTCCTACCGTTTAGTAACAGATTCCAACGCATTACATCATAGGAAGTTCTAAAACGCTGATGAAATCCTGTTGTCACTTAATACGCAGTGAACATATCGGCCATATCAGGGGTCTGGATTAGGTGTGCCTGCAATCTCTCTCTCACGAAAAACAATTAATAACATTATTTATACATACAACGATGTGAAAAAGTGTTTTGTTTTGCATGTTTGTCACACTTTAACGTTTCAGATCAACAAATAAATGGAAGTATTAGTCAAAGATAACGTGAGTAAACACAAAAAGCAGTTATCAAGGGAAAACAAAATACAAAACTATACCCTTAAAACATAACTTATCTGTGGTTTATCACACATGAGTTCACTTGTGCGAGACACACCCAGGCCTGATCACTGGCACACCTGTTCACAATCAACAAAATCACTTAAATACAACCTGCCTGACAAAGTGAAGTAGACCAGAAGATCCTCAAAAGCTAGACCTCATGCTGAGATCCAAATAAATGCAGAAGTGTGTGTGTGTGTGTGTTGTTTGCATGTTCTGCCCGTGCCTCAGGGGGTTTTTCTCCAGGTTCTCCGGTTTCCCCCGGTCCAAAAACATGCACGGTAGGTTGATTGGCACCTTGGAAAATTGTCCCTAGTGTGTGTGTGTGTGTGTGTGTGTGCCCTGTGATGGGTTGGCATTCCATCCAGGGTGTATCCTGCCTTAATGCCCATAGACGCCTGAGATAGGCACAGGCTCCCCGTGACCCGAGGGAAGATCGGATATAGCGGTAGAAGATGAATGAATATATATATATATATACATACATACATACATACACATACATACACACACACACACACACACACATAAATACATGAAAACAATGCTCTGCATGCAGTTAAAAGCACGCTAGAAAATTTGCCTCATTTAATTTATGCATTCAAGTTAGCTCAAAAAATCGTTTCAGCCCTGCATTATTCTTTAGGTGTCAGACAAAATATTTTGGTCACGTTTGAATTCATTTATTGACATTTAAAAAAAAAATGTCTTAATCACAAACAATGCAGATTTCTGTCTGTATAAAATTCAATCAATCAAAGTATCTAATGGAGTTTTATATCTTAATAAAATGTAACTGTTCCAAAATAAACATCAGTGACTGAGCTCTGTAGCACTCGCAGAGGGGTCACTGAAACAGATCGCCAATACCTGGCTAACACTTCCTCTTTTTTTTTTTTTTTTTTTAAAGAAGTATAGCGTTGTTAAAAAGGCAGTGAACGCTCTTTATTAATACTACATGGATATAAACATGTATAAGACACATCAGTCAGTGTTGTCTGTAACGATACGGCTCTTGGCCATTGTGAAAAGGGAAGAGAATTCCTGGGAAAGCACAGGCTCACCATGAAATAACATGTCCACATTACCCACATGCTCCGTGTATATTTTTACTATGAGACGCTCGACCTGCAACGTCCATTGTTCAAAATGTTACATTACATTGATAATTAATAGAATGTTGATATCGAAGAATATTTCAACAATGCACTCTTATTACTAATTAATCAATACTGGCCAATTTTTTTTTGTAAAGAATTTAAAATGGTGGTGATGCACAAAGCAGAGGGAAAGCATCCAGATATTATTACAAAGCTTGCGGTCACATCAATAATTCATATTAATTATATTTTATTTTATAGGTTTCAGTTAAATAGACTTATGTACCAGAACGCTGGGAAGCATTGTGGACATTTTCCAGCAAAATGTCATTCCTATCTTCTTAAATTAATACCAGTGGGTTGTTCTTTTTTTTCCCCCCCATTCCAGAATAAGTCTCCTTAGCTAAAATGCCCAGCGCATAGTCAAATCCAGATGGTAAATAAATCGGAATGCCAGCTGGGTTTGCAAGCAAATCAGTCATTAGATGCTCTCGCGAAAAAAATACTTGTTTCACTAAATCTTTGTGGTCACTGATCTAATCAAGATAAGCGCATAACTGCGCATAAGCGCTCATCAGCACTGCACAGAGTCCAGAGGTGGGGGAAAAGCAAGTCATACACGTCAGGAATGACTTGTGGTTAACGTTCTCCTTTCTCACCTACACAGTCGTCTGCTGTCCGAGCGCCAAACATCCATTACACAAATGAAAAGTAAGACGTGATAAGTGTAGGTAGTTTTCATTATCCAGTAGATGTTTTAGAGCAGCGACTTTTATTTAATGAATACAAAAATATACCCAATTTTTATTATGTATACTCAATGGGTAAAAAAGTAATAAAATAAAAATCTGTGGGCACCTGGCCATAAGACTTGTACTTTCGATCCCCATTGGCTCGTATAATTCACATCTCCGTTTTACAAATATTCCACTGGATTTTAGTGTGTTGTGGAGTGTTAGTAAAGTCGGGTACGAGTGTAACTTGAGGAGGTTTTGGGGGGCAGTCGGCGTTCCAATTCATTCCAAAAGGTGCCACTCAAAGTCTTTTGCACAGGGGTATGGACATGCTGGAACGGGTTCGGGTCTCCCAGTTCAAATGAGGGGAAAATTTGATGCTTCTGCACCCGAAGAAACTTGAGGTAGCAGCTTGGTGGAGAACAAAAAACTGCTGGAAAAGCAAGCTGCTCCAAAACCTTTCTCCGTACATATATGTATATATATATATATATATGGGGTATATATATATATATACATATATATATATATATATATATATATATATATATATATATATATATATATATATATATATACACACACACACACACACATACACACACACACGTATATATGTCTTAATATATTTTGCTAAAAAGCAATAAAAACTGAAAAATAAAAATCATCGAAAAATATTAGATTGCGAATACATCTACAATACAGTCATGGTGAAATTCGCACCCAGCTAAAAAAAATAAACATTGTGTGGCAAGTTCTGCATTCATGTTCTGACAATCCCTGGTGGTACGTGTCGCCATGACAGAGAGAGAGAGAGGAGCGTGTGCCACTGCTTCCTCCTTCCTGAGAGCATGACGGACAAGAATCATGGACACTCATTTATAGAACTTATAGTATCTTCAGGTAACTTTGAATAACTGGACAAACACTGCTCTGTTTTTTGTCTCTCCAGAAAACCAATATTAAAAAAAAAAAAAAAAAAAAAAAAGATTATATAATATATATATATATATATATATATATATCTATATATATATATATATATATATATATATATTATATTTTTTTTTTGATTTTTTTTTTTTTCTTTTGATCTACTCATCATCCAAATGTGCTAATAGGGGATACTGAAATAGAATTATTTATTTATTTAAGCCTTTAAATGAATTTAATTCACATTACGTGATATCTCATTTGAGCGATCGGACAATGTAACACGAATTAAGTCAAGTCCAAATCAAATAAAAATATGAACTGAAAAAAAGTGAAAAAAAAAAAAAAAAAAAAAAAACCCACATTATTCCTTTTTCATTATAATATTGTTATTAAAAGTTACAAATGTACTTCTGGGAAAGGTTTTCACCAAACTGAACACACAACGGCGACCTGTGATCTCTGATGTAGAACGTTTAGCAAACACATGTCTCCCAAAAAAAAACACCCTACATCAGTAAATACTCTGATATTCTAATATATTCATAGAAATATAAACTTCCTTCACCTGCTGTGCTGAAATGCTCCCGTCATCATTACGGCAATACTTGTTCCAATACCTGATGAAAGTAGGATTCGCCTCGCGGACGTCCATGCTGTTCCTTTTACCTCACGCCAATTCCGGTGAAATGGCAGCAGAACATTGACTTGCAAAGTGCCTGTTCGGACTCAGCATCGGCGACGCGGAACGCACGTCTCATCACGTGACTGCATGTACAAAGTGTGCTGAATAATATTACAGCCAAATATTTATCAGACCTAATAATGACATCATGATATAATGATTTGGACCCTCATTTTTAATTTGTACAGATTGTCTATTTTTAATAAAAAAAAGCATTGTTTGCAATAAAACAAACAAACAAACAAAAAAAAGCATTCTATTACTCTGGCATAAAGGCTACCTATTAAATGATAAGGTTCCAGATTGGCTGCTGGGATAAAGGTCTAACAGACGGATCAAACATTATTCAAGAATGTAGGAAGAATCGGACCTGAGCCAACTTGGTCTTAATCCTTTAGGTATTGAAATAAATAGTTTTTTTTTATATATATATATATATTTACTATATTTTAATTAAAAACTTTTGACTGTAACCTAGAAGATTGTTTACTAAAGTATTCCATTATTATTTAGAAACACTGCATAATGGCTGCTGGGGGAAACAACAGTTTCTCAATTTGCTGACAGGAGTCGGGGGAGACTGAGATTGCCCAAGTGTGAAATTGCACAAGTGTCCAAAGTTTGGGGGGGGAAACAACTTTGGGGGGTAAAAATGTGCGAAAAGCTTCGGATCCTCCTTGGGTTGAGACGGCCTCTTTCTTTCCCCCCTCGGTGCGGCGCCGGCTCGTCAGCACCTGCGTTGCTGTGGTCCGTGAGCGTATGGAACTTTACCTGTAGCCCCCCCCCCCTCCTTGCTGTTACACAGTGGATTGGAGTGAGGGAGTTGAGAAGTTAATGCTTGGGATCAACAGTAGTTGCGAGCACAGCCTGTGCTTTCTTCGTGCCAGCGGGATCCATCTGGGTGAGGAGCATCGTGTCACCGTGACATGTAGTCAGCGTCATCGTGTTTCGGTTTGAAGTGGCGAGGCGCTTTAGGACGGAGATGGCCACGGCACATGCAAACTTGCTACACAAAGCAGTGTTTAATAGGTGATGTCAGAGATTTGGAAATCACAATTTGGCGACGTTTCGCCGTCACGTGCTCCTGAGGCATCCTGACCTACCGGTGCTCGCGTGCGTAGGCTACGTAGGGCGTGTCGTTGCTGAAGGAACACTGTGTATTTGTTTGGAGTTTTGTGTTTCAAAAAGCTTGGCTTAGTGTTCGACGAAATCGTGGCTGACAGCAGGTCCTCCGTCTTTTGTCAATCATCGTCGGTTAAAACCGACATTCTGGCCGTTTCCCCCCATCGCGTCTGGAGTCACCGGACTGTTCTGTGTTTGGGGGTCTGCTGTTGTTGTTTCTCTTTCAGTGTCGCCAGGCTGCTACTCAGGAGGAAGCGTGATGATTTGCTGAGAGCTCTGGCCTGGACTCCATCATTAATAACAACCTGAAGAATGCGAGCCAAACACAGCAGTGCGTTTAATGAATCCTGGCTTTATTGTGCACAGTGTTCGCATTCTTCTTGCCACGCATTAGGCTTGCCACGATAGACGTTATACGCAGTTATACCGGTATTAAGTCACAACACATATACATACACACACACACACATTTATATGTGGTGTATATATGTATATATATATATATATATATATATATATATATATATATATATATATATATATATATATATATATATATATATATATATATATATATATATATATATATATATAGACATACACCACACACATATATACACATTTTATTCAAATATTTAAGTACGTAAAATAAACTATTAGTTTAGACGAGAACATAAGACTGACTGGAAAGAAAGAGAATGGTGGACGATTTAGTTTGTTCCAATTTCTTCTAAAATGTTCTAAAAGGCTACGTGATAAACATAGTTTTTAATTATTATACAGTTTGCTGATTTTCCGGGTTCTTTTGTCAGCCTGCACAGCATGGTGTATTTTTTTTCGTTAAATTAAAAATAAAAATTCCTTGTTTCATATAAATGTTCATTCATTCATTCATCTTCTAACCGCTATATATCCGCATTAAGGCAGGACACACCCTGGATGGAATGCCAACCCAACGCAGGGCACACGCACACACACACACTCACATCATTCACACACACATTCACACACTAGGGACAATTTCTCCAAGGTGCCAATCAACCTACCGTGCATGTTTTTGGACCGGGGGGAAACCGGTGAACCCGGAGAAAAAACCCCCTGAGGCACGGGGGAGAACATGCAAACTCCACACACACATGTCCGAGACGGGAATCGAACCCGGAACCTGGCGTAGTGAGGCGAACGTGCTAACCACTAAGCCACCGTGCCCCCCCCATATAAATGTTGTGAGTTTTAATTTTTATCTTCTGTACTGTTGTTGTTTATTCATACACTGACGTCAAATTCAAATTGACTCTAATTCAAAAGTGAAATGCGCCCAGGCATTGGCTATTTAAAAGCGACGGAAAAGAGGGAAACAGATAATATTGATAACAGTGATCGCTTTGGTCACCATAATCGTGATATGAATTTTTTTCACCGTTACATCCCTAATCAGGAAAGAAAACATTGTATTTCTGGAGTCACACATGAAAAGATGGGGGGGGGGGGGCAAAACTTTCTTTTCAATTTCAAATATTTGCAATAATTCATTCATACATTCATTCATTCATCTTATACCGCTATATCCGCTCTTCCCTCGGGTCACGGGGAGCCTGTGCCTATCTCAGGCGTCTATGGGCATTAAGGCAGGATACACCCTGGATGGAATGCCAACCCATCGCAGGACACACACACACACACACACACACTCACATTCACACACACACATTCATACACTAGGGACAATTTTCCAAGGTGCCAATCAACCTACCGTGCATGTTTTTTTTTTGGACCGGGATGGGGGGAGGAAACCGGAGAACCCGGAGAAAAACCCCCTGAGGCACGGGGAGAACATGCAAACTCCACACACACATGGCCGAGACGGGAATCGAACCCGGAACCTGGCGGTGTGAGGCGACCGTGCTAACCACTAAGCCACCGTGCCCCACTATTTGCAATAATATGTAAAGATAAATGTAAAAATGTGTTGAGCAAAAAGTTGAGCACTGAAATTAAATCTAGAGAATAAAAGTTGCAAAAGTAAAAGCAAGGTTGCGCAATTTGGACAATAAAGGACAGCATAAACCAGCGATAGTACAAACATATGGCTGTATTACTTATTGTTTGAATCGCTAATACACATTGAACGCGAGGGTATTGTAAATGGAATTGTTTCTGTTTTGCCTTAAACGAAACCGAAAGCCTTAAATATAAAAGCGCACTCGTTCGGCTGATTACAGAGAAATGTTTTCCATTTATTTATTTATTACTAAATATTATGAAATCACAAAGGAGCGGAACTATGGCGACTTTAATTTTAATATAATCCAGATTGGTATAACGCAACAATTACTTTCAGCCCATCAGATCCCTTTTTGATTTTTGGCCCTTCATAAGCAAAAGTTTAGGCACCTCTGCTATAGAACTACTGACTTTATAAACGGTTGGATGGAGGTTTGGGCTTCACAATAGTTCATTAGACCTCGTGTTGTCTTTGTTACGTTTGCAGTTTTCGGTCACATACAGTGTTTGATTCCACTCGATGGGCGATTGTGATTGTGCGTTGTGTTTTAATCTTGAAGTGATTCAGCAGTGGGTTGCTCTATGCATGTTCACTGTTGTATAACCAATACATCACATGCTAACGCCATTATGACTGAACAAGCCGCCGAGACCACAAAAATCTGTTCGAAAAAACAAATGTATCCTCATGCTGGTATAGGATCCCCAGCCCAGGAACACAAGACTAATCCCTGACTAGTACATTACACAGAAAGCATACACAATAGCTGTGTAGATCAGGATCATACCCAGGATGGCATAGCTGTAATAAAAAAAAAAAAAAAAGACAAACAAAAACAACAACCCTTCATCACATTAACTGCTGAAGAAAGAACAAAAGATCATTTGTGGGAAAACTCTGGTGGCACGTATACACAAAGCTGTGAATCTCTCGCACTGGAATGTACGCCACTCTGAGCAAATCGATGCTAGCACCTTCATGATAACAGGCTTCCTGGTAAAGTTGACATCATCGAGTGCTCAAGCTCTGAAATTGATTGGCTGTTCACAGGAGGAAAAAGAAAATAGTGTTGTTTGTACGTCTGAAATGGGTGAGTGAGTATTATTGCTTAGTACTTGAAGAAAAACACTTTAAACTTCTGCAAATGTCCACATCCAGGGCCGTTTCAGTTCTCACTTCGTACCGACACCCGTGAACAGTAACATACAAGCTGTATAGTATAAGAAGGTCTGCAAGCACTGATGCTGTCATTTCGTCAAAACATTTAGTCTGGGAACTTTATCAAAATAAATAAATAAATAAAAGGACGAACCAGGACGAACACGGCAGGCAAATATGAGGCATGACTAATCGGCCTGGTAATATCAAAATTGCTGTGAATAATCTGACCAGACCAAGTCCAGATGGCAAACCTCTTTCTTTTTTGGCTGTTCTGCAAGAAACACGAGCAACAGCTACCATGTGTTCATCAAAGACAAAGTAACAACGAGGCCCAGCGCAAGCTAAATGGTTTAGATAGGAATTGTGTGCCAAGTGTAGCGAGACTTTAATAAGTACACAACATGCACGTTCGCGTTGTTCAGGTCAGGAGGAACTGAGCCTCCATTCCACTGAAGCCTAGTGACGGCAATTATGTACGTTTTGGGTTTGTGGCAACAAATCAGCGATCCACTTTACATCCGTGCTTCACCATAGAGAGGAAAACAAAGGAGAATAAAATCAATACACAGGACAAAAGAATTAAGACTGTAGGACATAAAATTTGCAGGGACATTTCTACAGGACTGTCTTTGTATGCAGTACATTTTCTCCTTCACTGGTACCAAACCAGTTCCAGTGTGACAATACCCCTGCACATAAACTGGCCTCCATGGTTTAGATGGATTGGAGTGGAAGATCTTTAGAGGGATCTTTAGCTTTAGAGGTCTGACCTCAAGGCTACTGAACACCTTGGGGATGAACTGGAACTCCTCCTGCTCCACAGACCACTTTCCCCTCAACTACAGGTGTCAAACTCAAGGCCCGCGTCCCAATGTGTGTCCCTATAAGAGCGTAAAAGGTGTATGATTGTCTTAAAATAGGGCTATACTGCTTTAAAGTGTGCACTGACGATAAACTACAGAAATGTGCAAAAGTTTTAGGCAGCTGTAAATAAAGAATGCTTTCATAGATATAAATAATGATTGCTCATTTGTCAAGTTACAAAATGCAAAGTGAGCGAACAAAAGAAAAATCAACATTTGGTGTTACTACTTTTTAAAGAAGTAGAAATAGTGGAAGTGATGGCACGACCCCCCCCCACAGAGCCCTGATCTCAACATCATGGAGTGTGTGTGGGATCCATGAAGGATGTGAGAACGTCGACATCCACAGAAGATCTGTGTTTACTTCTTCAAGATGGAACAACCTACCAGCAGAGTTCCTTCATAAACACTGTGTGCAAATGTACCTAGAAGAATTGCTGCTGTTTTGAAGGCAAAGTGTGTTCAAACTATTGTTTTTTTCCTGCGCTGTTCAGTTTTTCGCTCAAACACGCTGCGTTCTCAGGAATACTGTTTTCTTATATGTGAGTATATAACATTACTACAGACAAACACTATACAGTACCAAAAGATGGAAAAAAAAAACAAAAACAAACAGAAACCACATGGTGACATTTTTCGGAATTCAGTTTTCAAGACGTCACTATTTAAATGTAAGCAAATTTGTACGACTGACCCTGTAAAGTTTGTGCTGTTAAAAAAGGTTCAGGTCGAGCAACTTACCCGTGCTGTTGGGCCACGTATTCAGACGACAATCCCATGGATTTCATCAAGCAAACATCATTGGCTTGGAGAACTCCAGTGTACACTTGCGTTAAAACCAGTAAAGAACGCAAGTTGAAAACAATATTTGCAATAAGAAGCAGCGCTTCAAGTTGACAACGAACACCAAACGGATGCAGTGTATTTGCTCCCAGTTTTATCCTCCTGTTCCGCTCAGTTTAAACACCATTAATTACTGAACAACTAATAATCTCCTTATAATGTGATATTCTTTAACAACTACATTGTTCAGTCTTTTTCTGCTCTGTACCTGAACACTTTACGCTTTTAGTGTTAACAGTGGCTTTAAAACACCAAAATCAGGCCAACATCCTGAACTGTGTCAGTACAATCATGCCTTTATCCAGAAATGGGTCACAGTCCCACAGGATTCCCTTCGACAAATAGCTAAGAAGCACAAACTCTGTAAAATGCATCCATCCACACTAAAAGACGACAGGAAAAGGAAAAAAAATCGTTTGTTTAATCTGTAACACGATAAATAACAGAGATATTCCACTAAGACCAAGTCGTTACCAGTGCAAACAATGAGCGAACAAGAAGTTGTTTCTTATTTGAACAAGAATTTTTGACGATTTTCAAAAGGTTATAAAGTTGATTCGTGACCATGTTCATTGTTAAACGTGTATAATGACAAGCTCATCAGCCAAATGTGTACATTTATATTGAAATAGTGCTGAATTTTTCATCACGAGAAGTCAATCATAGCTGATCATTTCACTGTTTGGAGCAATGAATCATTTCTGAACGGTCATGTGAACTGGGAATCAAACCGTGAAGAAAGATGGAAGACAGAAAAACCTCTGACTTACAGATTCAATAAGAAATGATAAACTGAGAACATTCGATTCAGATAGTGATCTAGTGATTCATAAGAGGTCCTGGCAGATTGGACGGACGCAGAAGGTCCTGGAAGATTGCAATTTATAAGAGGTCCTGGCAGATTGGACGCGCGGAAGGTCCTGGAAGATTGCAATTGATAAGAGGAATTTAAAAGTATCTGACTCTAGAATCGGAATCTGGATTCCCAACCCTATCAACAGGTAGTTGTTTAGACCCTGCTAGAAAAATAAACCAATCAATTAAGCACATTTCCTGGTCTTCTCGCTTGACATCGAGCTGACTCAATAAAATTGATTCACAGTGCTCAGAGCTTTGCCAAATAAAGACATGAATACGTGGCACACCCATGCGACGCTGCTCTTCGTACAAACGTTAAACCAGATCTGCGTCCAGTGTTATAAACTCGTCCTCCTCTATCCCATGGTGGACACTGGATCCCCCGTGGTGCAGGTGTGGAATTTCAGTAGAAGTGCTCTAATCAAACTCCGACACTGGAGCACTCCACGCTTCTTAATCATGCCTGGAGGCCAAGTCTGTAATCAACTATAAACTTACACGCCTGGCCATGAGTCAGGCTCCGCATCCCGATCGGAACACTTCGAAGAGATGCCCTATATACGCCCTATATAGCATCCGAGATTAGAATTAGTGCGTCCCGATTCGTGCCATGTTCAAACGAGTGTCCTACAGGCAGCCGGATGGTCTAGAATTTCCTAAGTGTAAATCTAAGCTAACATCGTCCATAAGTCCTGGCACGGGGAGGAGATTTTAATGACGTCGCATTTCACAGAGGTGTAAATGAAAATAAATGTAGAGAAATTAAACAATCTCTATGAGCACACGACATGTTTATAGGAGGTATTAGTACACGCGAAAGTTGTTCCTTTACCATTTCGTGTTTGGTGCATAGGATGAGAAGGAGATCACGGGACACGGCACTTTGAAGTCTTTGTTTTTTTTTTACTTTGCGTGTCATTGTGTAGGGACACACCTGTAATTGACTGGAGATCGGAAGCATTCAGGATGTCGTGTATGACTCAAGACCAGGTGTGTAAGGTCATATTTACACTAGTCATCTATTTCTGCTCGTCCCACCCCTTCCTGAATGTGGTCCTCACACCTCACACAGACATTATATATTATATATCATATATATATATATATATATATATATATATATATATATATATATATATATATATATATCTCTATCTATATATATATATATATATATATATATCATATATATATATATATATATATATATATATGTGCGTGTGTGTGTGTGTGTGTGTGTGTGTAATATATATATATATATTATGAATATATTTGAAGATTTTCAAAGTGGTTATAAAGTTGTTTTTTAAAAAATCATATTGTTAAATGTGTATTGACAACATGATATATATACATACATACATACACACACACACACACACATATGTTTGGTGGAGGAACCAAACACAATATAAAACCAGAACAATACTGTACATTTTTAGCTTAAATAAAAAAAAAACAAAGATACTTAATAATAATAATAATAATAATATATAATAATTTTTTTTTTGGCGTAGTGGTTAGCACGTTCGCCTCACACCGCCAGGATCCGGGTTCGATTCCCGTCTCGGGAATGTGTGTGTGGAGTTTGCATGTTCTCCCCCGTGCCTCAGGGGGTTTTTTCCCCCCTCCCCGGGTTCTCCGGTTTCCCCCCCCCGGTCCAAAAAACATGCACGGTAGGTTGATTGGCACCTTGGAAAATTGTCCCTAGTGTATGAATGTGTGTGTGAATGTGTGTGTGTGTGTGTGTGCCCTGCGATGGGTTGGCATTCCATCCAGGGTGTATCCTGCCTTAATGCCCATAGACGCCTGAGATAGGCACAGGCCCCCCGGACAGCGTAGACCCCCCTCCCCGTGACCCAGAGGGAAGATCGGATAAAGCGGTAGAAGATGAATGAATGAATGAATGATAATGATTGTATTTCTTTCTGTCCTTGGCTCTAAATGGCATCACTGTCTGCATCTGCATCACCACAAAATCAGTGCTCGAGCATCAACCCGTCCATGACTAATGAAAGCAGACCCGTCCAGAGGGAAAGAGGGAAAACATGGAGCACCACTGAAAGCACTGCGCTTCACAGACTCCTCACAGACCCCTCGCAGACCCCTCACAGACTCCTCACAGACTCCTCACAGACTCCTCACAGACCCCTCACAGACTCCTCACAGACTCCTCACAGACCCCTCGCAGACCCTCACAGACCCCTCACAGACCCTCACAGACCCCTCACAGACCCCTCACAGACCCCTCACAGACCCCTCACAGACTCCTCACAGACCCCTCACCTCCTCGCAGACCCCTCACAGACCCCTCACAGACCCCTCACAGACCCCTCACAGACCCCTCACAGACCCCTCACAGACCCCTCACCCCTCGCAGACCCCTCACAGACTCCTCACAGACTCCTCACCTCCTCACAGACCCCTCACAGACCCCTCACACCTCCTCACAGACCCCTCACAGACTCCTCGCACAGACTCCTCACAGCCTCCTCGACCCCTCACAGACCCCTCACAGACCCCTCACAGACCCCTCGCAGACCCCTCACAGCCTCCTCACAGACCCCTCACAGACTCCTCACAGACTCCTCGCAGCCTCCTCGACCCCTCACAGACCCCTCACAGACCCTCGCAGACCCCTCACAGACCCTCACTCCTCAGACCCCTCAGACAGACCCTCACAGACCCCTCGACCCCTCACACAGACCCCCCCTCCAGACCCCTCACAGACTCCTCACAGACCCCTCACAGACTCCGCAGACCCTCACAGACCCCTCACAGACTCCTCACCCCTCACAGACACCCTCGCAGACCTCAGACCCCTCACAGACCCCTCACAGACCCCTCACAGACCCTCACAGACCCCTCAGACCCCTCAGACCCCTCACCCCTCGCAGACCCTTCACAGACTCCTCACAGACCCCTCGCAGACCCTTCACAGACTCCCTCACAGACCCCTCACAGACCCCTCACAGACCCTCCTCACACCCACCCCTCAGACCCTTCTCAGACCCCTCACAGACCCCTCACAGACCCCTCGCAGACCCCTCGCAGACCCCTCACAGACTCCTCACAGCTCTGCATGGACGCACTACAAGTCCAGCAAACACGCCGAGGCATTTAACAAGTCGCCTAATTCCAGCTGCAGTCCGGATCTAGTCCATAAACACGGGTCACACCCTGATACACTAACTCTTATATGTTTGGAAACATGTCCAGTCACTGAACACTTCGCTGGCCGAGTACAGGAAGGCCAAACACGCCTTGTGTTTATCAATCCTCAGCACTGTAGCGGTGCTATACGTGCTAAGCTAAACTCCTAATCCCGCTGTACACCGAGGCTAAGCGCTACGGATATAATGGAACCCCAGACAGCAGCACTGCAGCCTTACCCTGTTCTTTCGAGCTGGTCGCGGGAGGGGGCTGCGTGGAGACAGTGGAGTTTAATGATCCATCGTTGTTCTCGAGGCGAGCATGTCGCGGCGCTGAAGAATGAGTACGGAGTGTTTTTCTCTCTCTCTCTCTCTGTGTAGTGCTGAAGTTTTGGTGGAAATAAAATGGCCGCCGATGGGACTGCTCGTCTGAACCCAGTGACGCAAGCTTGAGTCTGGCAAATCTCTCGCCGGCTCCTGCCGTCTGTCCTGGATTCGCGCAGTGCGGAGTGTGGCACACTTAAAACGCGCCACCTCCTGCGTCTATGCAGATCGACGCGATCGAATTATGTTCGCACTGCTTAGTGCGGTAGTGCGCCACATTCCAGGCAACTTCTGCTGCGCTTGTGAGGTGCGCATGCGCCTTTTCGTCGACAGAGGGCGCCAAAACACACGGAGGGCATAACAGACGCATAAACTGGTCACATACATTCATTCATTCATTCATTCATTCATTCATTCATCTTTTACCGCTATATTCGATCTTCCCTCGGTGTGCATGTGCTTATCTCAGGCGTCTATGGTCATTAAGGCAGGATACACCCTGGATGGAATGCCAACCCATCGCAGGACACACACACTCACATTGCCAATCAACCTACCGTGCATGTTTTTGGACCGGGAGGAAACCGGAGAACCCGGAGAAAAACCCTCCTGTGGCACGGGGAGAACATGCAAATTCCACACACACATGGTCGAGACGGGAATCGAACCCCCGACCCTGCAGGTGTGAGGCGAACGTGCTAACCACTAAGTCACCGTGCCCCCTGGTCACATGCACACTTTATTTATTTTACCAATTGTCTTTTCAGTAAGGTCTTCTATGCTGGCACGAACAAAATCAGAATCACATTTTAATATAGTTTCCCCCCCATAAATATGGATTCAATTATTCCCAGTAGTCTAGTCTCTTCCTTTAATGTTGTTTCTCGTGCGTGTGCTGATGCTGATGAGTGCATGTTTAGATCAATCCGATTTTCAGCCGTTACATCCCATATTGCCAGGTTAAAGGCGTCCCGGAAGTCAAGTTGGCGAGACTGTGGCCATCTAGCAGGCGTCTGATAACGTCTGTATTTTCACGTTCATTGATTGGATGTTCAGAAGGCACCCGAGTGAAAGCGTGCAAACCGCGTCTGTAGGAAACTGCGCAAACGCCAAATATGTTTGTATTTATTTTATAGCCGTTTTGTTTCTTTCCATAACTGCGCAAAAACTATGTGCAAAAACATTTGCCATGCTCACGAAATCCGGAATGCACAAAACTGCACCGTCATTTTATGTGGCGTGACAACCAACAGTATTTTGTTATTTATGATGTATGCAGGCCATGCAGATGTAGAACCGTCTTCACTGTGTTTCTTTCTGCATAAGATAACTGTCAGTGATCCATTAGACACTATACTGTGTTTCTGAATCTAATTGATGGTTTACACAGATACGACCTCATAATGTTTGTATTAAGAGGTGGAATGTCCTTGGTGTAAAATACACTGCGGGTATTTAAGCCACTGCTTTCTAGACGCGTCTGATGTCTAAAGCTGTACAAGTAAACACATGGCCTGGTGTAAATATACAAATGACCTCATAAATTACATAATGGAAATGAAATCACTGCTGCAATCAGATCACATTTACAAGATGGTGAAAACTCAGCTCAGGCAAAACATGCACTATAATATAAACACACACACACACACACACACACACACACACATTCCGTCAGATGCTTTTAATGCCAAAGTTTAAAAGTTCAAACCTTTAGAAGTGCCTTAAATATTATCATTAATATAAATAGAAATGCATTAGCATGTAAAAATTCTTGGTTGCACACTAAGTCTTGCTTTGTTTGTTCTTGCGAACTGAAGCCACGTCCACAGTATTGTGTAGGAATTCATGGAGCTGCCTGGCATTACTTACACTGCCCAGAATCTCACTCATCTTTTCCTGGCTCAGCGTGAGAAGCTCAGCCAGGCTGTCAGCATGTTTAACGAGTCCCCTTACATTTTTCACATTCACTCCGGGCATACGGAGCAGGAAGTCGTAAGGGCCGGGGTTGAACAGGTCTGCCGAATCCTCCACCATCTCGGATTCCGCTGTAATGGCCTGAGCGGTGGCGGCGTCGGGTTCGGGCCGGCCGTGCTTGAGATCCTGAAAGAGTTGCGCGGTGACGTGCGGTGACGGGCACCAGAGCAGCCTCAGCCGGGGGAAATGGAGAGTCAGGAGGGTCAGTTTGGAGGTGATGTCGTTGGCTGAGATTTCTTGGCGCAGATCGCCGCGGGCCACGAGTGAGAACGGTTTGGCCGGGTCGAATTCGATGAGCAGCACGGGCCGGCGGTAGAAGCGGCTCATGGAGAGGCACTGGGTGTACAAGCGGCCGCTCTGCAGCGAGCCGATCAGATCGCTGACACTCTTGCGCTCTACGCAGATTTCAGGGGTCAGGATGTAGTCTCCTACCTCGAGCGTGACGGGCTCGATGTCGAGCCCGCGCCGGTGAAGGAGGGAAGGGAGCTCGCTGCGGAACTCGCGCATGTCTACGATGACTCGGGACGGCTTTCTCGCCACCTCCTGTCCGCCTGAGAAAATACGCAGACGCTCAAATAAACTGATATGAAAAACGTGTGTTATGACAGACAGTTCAACAATTCAATGTAAATACGTCCAAACATCAGGGGTTATTGGTTTAGAGCACACTGAAGGTAAAATGCTGCACCACTGGAATCACACACATGCTGAATTTGGCTGACGTTCCAGCCAATCCGAAGTCATAAATAATAACTCCATCTAAAAATCCGGATTTAGTGAAACCTTCAGCCACACTGGTCCCTTATGGAGAAGATTCTGGACATATGGAGGTGGTAGAGCCCAGTGGTTAAAGTGTTGCACTCTGGACCAGAAGATCACGGGTTCAAACCCCACCACCACCACCAAGCTGCCACTAGTGGGCCCTTGAGCAAGGCCCTTAACCCTAAATTGCTCAGTTGTAAGTCGCTCTGGATAAGGACGTCTGCCAAATGCTGTAAATGTAAGATACTAGACCTCTGTTTGAACCTCTATTTCTGAGCCTTTAATAGCATTTCGCTTTCTGATTCTTGCCCGACACGTTTTTTTCTTTTTACAACATTAAAATCTCATTATTTCAAAGAAACTATTGCACTTGGAAAATGGTCACAAAGGAAAGATGATACAGCTTGGTTTTGGAAGGTTTGTTGTGGGCTTTGGAAGAACTAACCTGTCCAAAAATAAATCATCTCTGAAACGAAAATTAAGAAATAAAAAGAACTGGAACTATATATATATATATATATATAAACAGTATGATGAGTCTATATTGTGATTTAATTCTAAGTCAGTCTTAAACCTCTGTGTTAAACAGGTAGATCGTATAGATGTAAATGTAGTAAGCGTATCATAGGAAATATTAAGGGGAAGCGTTGACTTTTTTAAAAGTAATCGACCTGGTGCAGAAATACTGTCCTCAATGACAAAATAAATAAATGAATACCTTTGGCCTAGTACTTTAAACGAAATGCACAATTAAAATGTTGGATTTTTACATCATGGTATATTTCGTTCGCGTTCTCATAACCACGTCAAATTTTACAACCATGATATATTACAATCTGACATTAGAAGGGTAAACGACACCACATGCACCACATTAAACTGGACTGCGAGATGATTCATTGCCTGCTTTGCGAGTGTCGGCTGCAGCGTTTGCAGGTTCCTGACTCCGATCCAGGTCCAGGTTTGTCTCTCCTCGGCCCTCTCTCTCTTCTGGAACGACCATACTGGCTTTTTCTCTGTATTCAACGGACAGAAAAGAACTTTTAAAGCCTGAAATTGAAACCAAAATCAAATTGAAAATCAAACTCATCTGGGAAAAAAAATTAATAAAAATAAATGAGTGAACCTTATGAGATGTTCGAATGCTTGTTTCTCTTTACGCAGGGAGGTGAGATACCTCTGCTCCTCAGTGGAACCACCGTAAATAAGAAAATACACCCTTGCAAAGAATCAATCAATTACACCAAGAATTTTCCATTGGTGTCGAAAGAAACATACAAAAAGTGTGGTACCTGAGAGCTTTGCCTGGCCTGCTGGCTTTGTAAACCTCCAGCTGGCGAACAAAGCTGACTTCAGCATCATACAGCACCACAAACATGGGCTCCACCTCATTTAACACGCGTGTTAGACTGTACGGGTCCGAGCATCCTTTCAGCGGATGGATGATGGTCATGGGTTCTTGGAGAACGCCGTAGTAGGAATCTGAAGTGAGGTTCAGAAAAACGTCGTCATCTCTCGCTTCCTGCTTTTCGTTTTGCTCTCCTTCGTCTCCACTGCTGCCCATCTGTTCCAATTCAGCTTCGTTCTGCTGCCCCAGCATTTGGGTGAGCGTCATCGAAGTGCGCTGCTTCTTTGCGCCGCGTTTGGTATTTTTGGCCTGGGGCTTCTTGCCTTTGGTCGCCTTTCCGTCGTGTTTCCCGGGCCAGCTGTTCCCTTGTTTTGTTTTGTCGGGGGCCGGGACGCACTCGTCTTTACCGATGGTGCGCGAGTAAAGGCGGAAAAGGAGCGAATCGGCACCTTTCTGGATGTACTCCTTCAGCTGAGCGCACGTCCTGTCGTCACTGGCGCATATCAACACCCGGCCTGAGGTGTGCACACACCCACACACACACACACACACACACACACACACACACACACACACACACACACACGTTAAAGATTATAAGTCACTGCGAGTGTTAAAGTTGGAAATGTTGCAAGGGCCATTACATCACCTGGTTCATGCTCAGAGCTGCTCAGTTCCTTCTCGATCTCCTGCAGCACCTCAGTCAGAGCCTCCCACTTTGGGTTCTTTTCAAGAACAAGCTCTCTTTTCAAAGGCACTACACACACACACACACACACACACACACACACACACACACACACACACACACACACAAACTTAACAACCTTTTAAAACTGATATAGCTCATATTATAAATCACAATTAAATCAAAGTACACACACACACACACACACATATTGAACAAGCTGATGATCATTACACACCATAGTGAATAGATGTAAAATGTGATTTGAATTTTTAATCCCTTTTTCACTTCTGCAGGCGGCCAGATTTAAAAATGTTAGAAAGTTCACTTATGATGTGATATTTAAATGAAGGAATATAGTTTCCTGAAGTGCCACACATACGTGCAGAAATGTATGTATATACAGTATTATGTAAGTTATAGTAAGTTTGTAAATCAGTCTGTCAGACCGTCCATTAAAAGCACTTACAGATCGGTTTTTGTTCCACGTCACCAACTTTGAGTTTCTTTTTTGTCTCAGGGATGCGATACACACGACTACGGGCATTCACGAACATCGTGGTGCTGGAGTCCAGGAAAATCCATCCTGATAAAATTATATATATATTAAAAAAAAACAACAACCACCACCTGTTTACACCCTTTTTCTTCTGTAATTGACTGAAGAGTGTCTGGCGTCACAGCTCCACAGATACTCGTACCTGAATTGCTGCCGAAGTTTTTCTGGCTGGAGCGCAGGGACTCGAGCAGGTTGAGGAAAGTGACGCAGTCGTACTGCGTGAGGTAGAGCAAGAGGGTTCGCAGGATCTTCAGGTCCTGCACAAGGCATTTGGTCTTAGCACCCAGCTGGTGCCACAAGGGGTCGAGATAATGGCGGATGGTCTACAGATCCCAATACAGAAAGAGGTTCATTAATGTAAGGACAACTCGCTTTAAAGGTTGCATATTCACACGTTTGTTTATTTATTTATCCGTATGGAATGGTTTTATTTGACCCTCAGTATATTTTGGAAAGCGGCTTAATTCAGGGCGCGCGAATATATTAATATGCGTATATTAATTTGACTGGATTCTCTTTATGATCTAGTGCGTTCAACTGAGATGATGCTTTGTTCTCTCTTGCTGTTTATTGTTTACTATAGTATTGTGAGTGACCACATGCGTGAGCTTCTCCCTCCAAACAATTCTCCTCCTCCCTCTCACGCCCACCGTGACCCTTCAAAACGGTAAAGTGCATGTTCATTTGTTTTCTTTTTACTTTATGTTGTGCACTAATAATTGTTATTTGTTTCAGATACATTAGGGACAATAATTACATTAAATACCCGTAACATTTTACCTGAATATTTTGGGTTGTGAGGATTGGATTATCTGAGTTTACATGATTGCTGATGGGAAAATGTGCTTTGCATTAGGAATAAATTACATTGCGAGCACTTTTCCTTAAGGAATGAACTTTGCAATCCAGGGTTCCACTGTAAGGAAAGGAAAACATAATCCATTATACTATATTCTCCAATTAGATAAGTGGACAAAGAATGAACTGTTGTGCGTCAGTTGGTTCAAATTGAGTCTTACTAACTTAGTAAGAGGATTCATGCATAACTCTCACTTTCTCAAAAGCCCTGCCCAGTGTGTTCTCCAGCGAGAGATCCTCTGCCTCCAGACTCGGGTTGTAACGCTTCAGCTCTTTTAAACAGGCGTTCATGATGTCCAGAATGGAGCTCTGGATGGCCCTCATGGCCGGAGTCAGATGAACATGAAGCTCCACCACATCAGGCTTGTGACGGTCCAGTACACTGTTCACTGAAGCTTGGAACCTGTAATTATCAGAGATAAACAAATATATATCATCAGTCTTTTTCTCATATAAATAAGCTTTTTTTTTTGTAAACGAATGTGCTTCTACCTAGGCCATAGAAAGAGTTTCTTCACAAAGAGATTCCTCATGACTCGCTCGACTTGACAGAAGCCCGTGGAAAAAGCAGTGGCCTTGTCTGTAAAAGCTTTGATGAAGCCGGTCTTGTTCTTCTGTCGGTACAGTCTCAAGATGAACGCCTCTTGACATGACTCGATGATCTTATGGGCACGGTAGACGAGGATTCCTGCATGTGACAGTTAAACAACTGCAAAGTTCATTCTGTTTGTTTATCATCATGCATCACATCACATATGTCAAATTTTCAGCTAGAGCATTGTATAGAGTACAGATAGGCCAATCCACGCATTACGCATCGCAACACTATGGAGACTGGGGGCGTGTCCTGAGCACCGATGTCAAAAGTATTCACATTCATTCCTCAGGTAGAAGTATAGATACTAGGGTTTAAAATAAGTTCTGTAGGAGATGAAGTATCAACTCGTGTTTTTTACTCAAGTAAAAGTGTAAAAGTAATGTAGGGGGGGGGGGGATGGCATTAAGCACAAAAGAATAGGCTGCGTCAATCGCAATCGCTGATTTATTCAAACGTCTAGCGAATAACTTACTGTAGCTGTTTTAATGAAAGATAAAAAAAAATTTTGTCTGAAAAACAATTACTCCAGTAAAGTATATATACCCAAAAGTAAAGTATTTATACGACACACCTCTGGTCCTGAGAATCACCTAGAATAGCGGCTCCCCAACCTTTTTTGCACCACTGACCACTTTAATATCAACCAACATTTTCACAGACCGGTGTTTTAAGATGTGGTGGATAAATACAACAAAATAAAATGATACGACCAGTATATAAACTGGTTTTTTTATAATAGAATGCTTAGTCTCCAAGTGGTGGAGCGGTTTTTAAAGCTTCATTGCATCATTAGAGAGCCGGTCGCCACATTATGCAGAGCGGGGTTTGGTGCGTGGGAAGACCTGTCGCAATAAATTCATATTTCAAGTAGGGACTCTTGGTATTGTCTGTTAAATGCAGCTCGCTTTTTC
>JACRUU010000015.1:18031130-18047144 GCA_030449085.1 Kryptopterus vitreolus
CATCTTACTGTATGATTATCATTTCCCACATTATTTACGCCATTTGGAAGACTCCTTTATCAAGACAGAATTACGCGAATCTCATTTACATAACATAGCAGTGGAGGGTTAAGGAACAAGTTGTGGCAGTTTGGTGGTGCTGGGCTTTAAACCTTTTAACCCGGAATCCACTGAGCTATCCCTTCTTTCTGCTTTTAGAATTTCACAACTGCCCCATCAAAACAGTCACCAGTCAATTTACTGGTGACAGTAAATTAAATCTGCATCCATAAGCGCTTATACTATATATATATATATATATATATATATATATATATATATATATATATATATATATATATACAGTATTGGGCAGGTTACTCTGGAAATGTAATAGGTTACAGATGTTTACGTTTTGATTACTTTCATTTGTCCACTATGTGGCAATCGAAAAAATTGGTCGTTGGGAATTTGGTAATCTTCAACATTTTCCAAAATAACTGTAATTATAATTACACGTTTTTTTCGTTTCGTTGTAACTGTGAACGGATTACTGTTACTTTTATTTTGTAATTAATTAAATTATGTAACGCCGTTACACGAAAACTAGTTCCTCCCCAACACTATATACAGGGTGGGGGGGGTGGGTGGGTTTTGGGGGGGGGGGGTTTGTTACACGTTGGTCTTTTGGAATTGTAATCTTGAACATTTTCAAAAACTAACTGTGATTTAATTACATGTTGTTGTTTTTTTTTTGCAGTAGTAACTGTAACGGATTACTGTTACCTTTATTTTGTAATTAATATTAGGTAACGCTCCGTTACATGTAACTAGTTACTAGCCAACACTGACATATATATATATATATATATATATATATATATATATATATATATATATATATATATATATATATATATATATATATATATATCTCTGATGGCGATCTCCTGACCAATACAGTACATGCATGATATTTTTTTCAATCAACTGCTTGCTGGAGCGGTGAATAGTTGCAGTACCCCAACACACCTGTAGAGTGCAGTAGAGCATTACTGTTTGTGGAAAACCAATAGGAGTTTTCTTGATCTAAATGGGGTACACAAACACACGCAGGTCACCCACTCAGCTGTGCTGGATCTGCAGACTACAATGACTAAATCCTTCACACCACTGGAATATATTTGCAATTATGTCATCTTTATAGCCTTATAAACACCGACTGTATATTACACTATGCAGAGTAAATGCACATTCAGAGTCCAGGCGTAGATAAACACCTTCCAGAAGAAGAAGAAATGAAAATGAATTATTATTATTATAATGTTGACAATGGCAAAATTGTAAGAGTTGAATACTACTGGATGTAGACAAACATCTTACTCCAGGATCAGAATAGCAGGTATAGGAATAGGGTATTTTTATAGAGCAAATGAGTCAGCAAATATTGAATGAATTAGAACTAGAGATATGAACTAGAGAGAGAGACAAAAAAGAGAGAGAGAGAGAGAGAGAGAGAGGGTAAAGAGGCAGGGTAGGAGATGGCGTATATAGCAGGCTAAAATGGATTCTTCACTGTGACTTTTTTGTACATTTTATTCACCTTATTTTTTTTCTTCAGCGCCTGCTGAAATAGGAATAAAATTCAATTGTAACGACAATAGCTCTGATGACTGTGCTCTCTCTCTCTCTCTCTCTCTCTCTCACACACACACTCCCTCATTTACTTGCAAAATAACACTCATTTGCTCTCTTCTTTACTCCTTTTTACCTTTTCACTCACCTTTTCCCCCCTTGCCTCAATCACTCATTCACCTAACTCATTCTCACCCATTGCTCTCCTCCCTCTCTCATTTATTCCCTCTCTATGATTTCATTTCTTGACTTACTCTCACTCTTTTGTTCACTCATTCACCAAATGACCCACTCACTTGCTCTCCACTTTTCTCTCTTCTCCCCCTTTCACTCACTTTAACTGCCTTAATCACTCCCTCACTCGGTGCTAACCAACTCAATTCTCAACCACCAATCTACTCCCTCCCTTAATCCCTCAATCGCTCAGCCACATACTCACTTCAGCGAGCTAGAATCTACGCCTCACATGCTCTGTGACTTGTTTTAACCATTTATTCACCATAGCTTTTCTTCTTCTTCACTGTTTGCAGGAAATGCGAATAAAATCCAGGTGTTACTGCGAAAGCTCTAGCAACTGCTCTCTCTCTCTCTCTCTCTCTCTCTCTCTTTCACACACACTCATTTGCTTTCGCCCTTTCTCTCCTTTACCATCTCACTCACAGTTTCTGCCTTCACTCATTTACTAACCAACTCATTCTCAACCACTAATCTCCTCCCTCTCTCTCTCTCTCTCTCTCTCCCTCATTTACTCCACAATATGTTCAAAGCCTTATTATGGTTTTTCACCCCTAAAGCATAAATGCTTAGCCTACAATGTGGTGACATTCAACCTCATAAACATAATCAGATCTCCAGATAAATCTATATATTAGACTGCACTTCTATCTTTAATCTTCTATTAAGCTATCAATGATGATGTTTTTTAAAACGCAGTAGAAAATAAAGAGGCCTTATTTCTTTTTGTTTCGTTTTTTTTGCCGTCGAATATCAATTGTGAGGACCCGTGTGTCATAAGATAGATGTGTTATGGCGAAAGGGAGGAAAAATGTTGAAGCACTCTTTTCAGTCGAGTTGTGAAGTCCCTCTGGGCTGTCAGATCCATTTTAGCAAACTGCAGGTGACAGGGTGCTTGTGATAGTGTGGGGGGAAGGGGAGAGAAAGAAAGAGAGAGACAGAGAGAGAGAGAAAGGCAGGTGAGAAGGAGAGCTGAAACAAAACACAGCCCGGGTCCTGAGCACACGGCTGTGGAACAGTCCCTAGTGTGCAATTGTCAGGAAGTACATGAATGAGTAATGCAGTAAGGAGCACATGCTTGGAGCTCAGGTGCAGTTTGGAGGCTGTTGTCAAAAGGTGCGGGATGAGAGCCGGTATCAAATACTCACAAAGGAGACGGATATTGAGATGCTGTCAAAAACCAAAAAAAAAAAGCAGACATGGATATTTATATAAAACAAAAGGTCATCTTATGCAGATGTGTCTGGAAAGGCCTGCTTCAGCAGCTACAGTCTCCACGTGTTGCAGCATCAGCAGCTAAAAACAATCAGGACACGAGGCACTTAAAATCCCGAATCGCAGCATGTCAAACAGAAACAAAGGCCCCAGGCCAGAACCCAGAGCTGGTGGCTGTGGGGTGACCGAGATGACAACATGTGAATCCGTCCATTTTATCCCCTTGGGCTTCACAGTTGCTGCTGTAGGACTCGTCTACTGTCTCAGTATAGAAATAAGTGTAAGTGGGGATATAGGAAGTGTATTTACATTTACAATATTTTGCCAGACGCCCTTATCCAGGGACCACTAATGGCAGTTTAGTGGTGGGCTTCTTCCGGTCCAGAGTCCAATGCCTTAACCACTTATCTACCACCTGTTGAGGATTATGTTTATAATTTATAATATATAATTGTCTAAATGTGTCCTACCTGAAATCCACCATGTGACAAACCTCAAAAGTCTTTCAGGGTTAAAGAATGAACAATTACGCACCAATTATGCATAATATACTGTAAGTGACTGTTAGGACCGCAGTATAAAACATATATTTATACTTTAGACAAAATTGATTTTATCATCTAAATGTCTTCTGTTTGTCTAAAGGGCACAGTTCTTAAAGGTTTTATGAAAGTTCCATATACGGAAAAATAAGTAATAATATTTTTTATTATTTTATTTATTATTACAAATGGCAGATTTGATTTTAATCCAGAAGAAAGCAAATTGATTTAAAAACAAAAAATCATAATGTACAACAGTGGGGACACGGTGGCTTAGTGTTTAGCATGTTCACCTCACACCTCCAGGGTCCGGGTTCGATTCCCGTCTCGGCCATGTGTGTGGCGTTTGCATGTTCTCCCCGTGCCTCAGGAGGTTTTTCTCCGGGTTCTCCGGTTTCCCCCCGGTCTAAAAACATGCCCGGTAGGTTGATTGGCACCTTGGAAAAATTGTCCCTAGTGTATGAATATGTATATGAATGCGAGTGTGTATGTGCCCTGCGATGGGTTGTCACCTCATACAGGGTGTATCCTGCCTTGATGCCCCAAGACACCTGAGATAGGCACAGGTGTCTTCCCCGTGACCCGAGGGAAGATCGGATAAAGCAGTAGAAGAGGAATGAATGAGTAATTTATAACAAGAATAACTAGATACATTTGCCTCCAAGATATTTGTATTTTCTAAAAACTTATGTACAGTGTTCAAGACATGTATAGTGTATAATTTTAAAAAGTGTGAATCTATTGTAGATTGAAAGAATGAAAGACATGGTGAAACAATGGTTTCATGAGTTTGTGGAAAGCAAATGCAAGCTTGTCATGATAAAAAAAAAAAAACAATTCCACATCTGCGAAAAAGTACTATTTTGTTAGCGCTTAAATTTGTATAAATATCCGACCAATTCCAATATTCCTTCTAAAAGACCCGATATTCTAAGCTACCTTAACAAACTAGCACTAGACTTTCAACTGGGAAAAAACTATAGAATACTTACCACTCAAAGATAGAGATCCTCTCAACAAGAGTTCCGAACAAATGGTCAAGGAAGCATTACTGCTGTTGAAATGAGATTATAATTACATGCAGAATATAACACATTGTTATTATAACACAAAAATCTTTGTCAACAATTGGATTCTGAAGAAGCCCAGTTCCGAAAGTATATCCCACTTTTTCCGAGCGCCACCTAGTGGACAAATGAAAAAAAAGTAATTCAAACTTAATCAGTTACTTTACTTTTATAAAGTAATTGAAAGTTAGCTACTTATTACATTTTGAATAGGGTCATTTGTAATCTGTAACCCATTACATTTCCAAAGTAACCTTCCCAAACTGTATACAAGAATTATCTTTACTATAAAGGCTACAAATTTAATCGTAAATTCTGGACTATAGCCGCTACTTTTTTCTAGGTTTGAACCATGCGGCTAATTTAATGCGGCTATTCTGCAGATTTTTTTCCAACCGCTAGGGGCTCTAACCGGAAGAATCAAAACTAACACAAAATAATCAAAGAAGAAGAATGCGCTAGTTACTTTACAGATAAGTGGGTAGAAGATGATAGAAGAGGACAAACTCTACTTTACAAGTTAAGGTACGTTTCACACACAGGAGAAATGAAGTAAATACTGTAAATAGCGCTTATTTTCCTTGGTTTTGTCCCGTTTTCACAAACTTGATGAACGGTTTCCTCCCCCCCCCACACACACACCACCATACAGCCTAGCGGTTTATTTTCCTCTCCCCTATTACGGGTCACCTACAATACCCCGTCCGGGCTGTAGCACATACCTTTCGCGGACACGGACGCTCGATATATGTTTATGTAACCTTTGTCTGTTGATTCATATTATCCGCCACCGCTCCTGTTCTCCGGTTACTCCCGGTACCACGGCGCGCAGAGCCAAGGCTCCCTATATGGCCGCTCCGTATGATATATTCTATATCCTGTTTTGTATATATCTCCGCGTCTCTTGCTGCGTACCTTACACCGTGTTATACAGGTTAGGAAAGGATCTATAGGAACATACATGTATACAATTATAATCTGTCTTATATATAAACATATATTTCTTACATTTATAGAGCGGAGATATATATGTTATATATAATATATATATTTATAGAGCAGACGGTTTATATATGCGCTTTATATAGGATTATACGGTATATATAATGTATAAATATAATAGTATAGTAATAGTTAATGTAAGAGTAATTCGTAACGTGCAATTAAATTACAGTTACTTATGAAAATGTTAAAGATTACAAATAGGGTTACATCTGAGCAATTTCACTGTTTCACCTCACACCTCGAGGGTCACGGGTTCGATTCCTGCCGTTTTGTTATGAAGTCTGGCTTTGTTGTGACTGGGCTTCAAAATTCAATGAATATGAACTTCATTCAAGTGATGAAAGATGTTGAAATTCTAACAGTAAACAAGAGTTGAGTTACTACTGTAAGTGTTAACTGTAAAGTTATAAATGGTTTGGAAATGATTTAGTTGGAAATATCCATTAGAAACTTGAAAGTAATCAGAAAGTAATCAGTTACTTTACTTTTATGAAGTAACTGAGAAGTTACACCAGGAGTGGCCAACTAGTAGGAGCCACTTTTTGTTTCTGTGTTACTGTAAAGAGCCACATCATACACATCGGTACACATGAACATCATCCCATTCCCATTGACGCATGTTATGTGAAAGCTCCTAAAGAGCCGCATGGAACTAGTTAAAGAGCCGCATGAGGCTCGGGAGCCACGGGTTGGCCAGGCCAGTGTTACACTGCTTATTAAATTTTGAATAGGGTCATTTGTAATCTGTAAACCCAACACGGTGTACAAGAATTTACCTTGAATTTATCTCTTTTCACTACATTCGCTTGGCTTCTGTCAGCACTAAAACAGCGAACATCCAGCAGGCGTGTAGGTGCCTATCAAAGCTGCCACCTCTGTTGATTCGATGGTTACATACAATGCATTTAATGAACACTCAGTTTTATTTATTGCTACTCCAATACTTTTTCTGTAGTTGTAAAGATCTTTATAAACCAGAAAACAATCTACAAGTCAATAAAGCAGATTAGGTAAACAAAAGAAATGAGGCTATAGAGAAGGCAACAATAAGAAGCCCATGCTCTGGCACAGAAAAGGTAGGGACTCTGTGTTAGTAGGTACACCAGCACTTATCGGTGAAGGAGGACAGACAAAGAAGAGGAGTGACTCAAAACTTCCGGCGACAACACAAACAGGGGCGTTTAAGAAACAATGTAAACATAAACGACACCTAATTGAATTCGATGTACTCTCCTGAAAGCGCTGCTGGGAATGCTTTCTGTGAACCTATTGTTTTTTTTTTTTAAACAATGAATGATTTTACTTTACCTCGAAAAAAGCATTAAAGTTGGAAGGAGCAGGAATAATGACCTCAACATTAACAAGTCAAGTTTATATGGAAAACAACAATAACAACAACAAAAAACGCTTCGGATGGGAGTTAAAAATCGAAACCCCTTCAGGGAACAGCAATAACATTTGAAGGAGGAGCAGAAAATGTCAGTGCATGTACAGTCGCTTAAAATGCTGCGGCGTAGCAAAGAACGACATTTATTTATTTATTTATTTATTCCCAATTGTGTTTTTGGTATCCAGCGAGAACTAATTGTGAATTACATAACAATAAATTCATAACTTTACAAGCCTGAGGGGTTTTCTTATATAACTAGAGATGGAGTTTAAGCTGTCAGCGCTAGCTTGCTGTACAGTTGCTACGTCTAAAAAGACTTTTATTTAGTTATTTAAACTTAAATATTACCATTACTAATTAAGTATGCGATTCGGGAAAATCAGTCTTGTTATTAATATACAGCAATGATGTGCTCATGCTTACGAAACCTAATAAAAAAAACTGCGTCCGGCTCACAACTCGTGTCTTTATGTGACAGACGACTGAAGCTTTTCCTCAGAAGGGTTTCCTCTTTACAATACTGTAGATGTCATTTCAGTACTGAACCCGACTTCTTAGTACTATTGTTAAAACATGAGCCTTTAATCATTAAACCTACAAACACTACAATATCCAATCAAGGATCTGAATTCGGCAATCAGGGTTTTTTTGTTGTTGTTGCACGTATCGACTAGAAAGCCGAACCTGCGTCTGCGTTTAAGCGTAAACAGCACAAAGCCGTTTTGGCTGCAAAGCAGGCGGTCGTTATGAGTGGTTTGGAAGTCGGGCTCTGATTTTCTGAGTGTGGGAGTTCATTCTGCTGTGCGAGGAATTGCAACCTGCTAAATGTCAAATGCCCTTCTGTTCTAATGCAGACTTCATCATGCCAAGCTCTCCATCCAGGAACCAAGCCAATGAGGGGAAGAAAAAGACAACAAAAAAAAAAAAGATCATACAATGTCACCTTTAGAAACGGAACGAAGGGGAGTATAACGTATAAGAGCAGCCTGGGTCAGAGTTTTGAATCACTGTGTGTTGTACAGGACCTCCAACATTTCAGCAACCAGGACTGAAATATACATCAAATATATCAAATATACACAATATGGGCAAAAGTAGCGTGAGGAGGCTTGATGTCTATTCATCAATCCATTCAAGGTTGAGGGTGGAGCTCTATAACAAGCCACGCCAACCCATGTATATCTTCATGGAGCTAGGTTTGTGTGTGTGTGTGTATATATATACACATACACACACACACACACAAATTCAGTCTTGCTCTGTGTGTGTGTGTGTGTGTGTATATATATATACACATACACACACACACACACACACACACACACACACACACACACACACACACACACACACACACACACCACATATATACAGCACAAGAACTGGATTTCCATATTTTGATTAAATAAATAAATACAAATTAAAATCCAGGACGGACCCATGAAGGTCAAAAAGGCTGCCTGCAACTTTTGCACTTAAGATTTTTCACATAAGAGTTTCTTCAGATCTTCATCTATGCCCCTCTCACTCAGCTGGTCTAGAGTGTGGTAGCGATGGATGATCTTATCAGCGGTCACTACCACCACCCGTAGACCGTGAGCGTCCTCGCCCAGCTGGCAGCCGATAGCCGAGCTCACCACCATGTCCAGTCCTGCGTGGCAGCCACCTGCATTGCGATGGTAGTGACCGGCGAACACGGCTTTGACACCTGAAACACATTTAGGCACAAAGAGAGCCATTAATCTTCCGTTTTGCTTCACTCAAAGCATGAAGGGGGAGTGGGCGGGGGGGAGAAGCAGACGAAACTGTACTAATTGATTAGCGCTGATATGCATATTAAACAGCAGTGCTGATAAATATTTAAATGGCATAATCTGGACTTTATAACCGAGGCACATTATTCCCTGTCAGACGGGCTGCCGCTCAGACCGAGGGCTGATAAAAGGCGTGAGAAGTGACGGACATTTCAAAGTACAACGGCCGTGATGGAAACCTCTTGGAGAAATCTATTTTCTGTCGAGCTGCATAAATATGGGGAAAGTTTTCATCTCACCTCTTCCCTCCACCAGCCAACGCAGTTCAGCTGCTGCAGAGTGCAAAGTAGTGGACGGAGCGGCACAGACTACAGAGAGGGACGCACACTACGGGAGGCACTAATAACTTCACATTTACAGGTAAAGAAGGCTGAAGGAAGGAAGTTGAGGTGACTAGGAAGGAAGGAAGGACGAGGCTGACAAGGAAGGAAGACAGGAGAAGAAGAAGGAAGGAAGGAAGGAAGGAAGGAAGCTGAAGGAAGGAAGGAAGGAAGGAAGGAAGGAAGCTGATCAAGGAAGGAAGGAATGAAAAGAAGGCTAAGAAGGAAGGAACAAGGAAGGAAGGAAGGAGGAAGGAAGAAGAAAGAAAGGAAGGAAGGAAGCCTGATTGAAGAATGAAAGAAGGCTAGCTAAGGAAGGCTGACAAGGAAGGAAGGAAGGCTGAAGGAAGAAGAAAGGAAAGGAAGGAAGAAAGAAAGAAAAGGAAGAAAGTAAGGAAGCCTGAAAGAAGGACAAAAGAAGGAAGGCTGACAAGGAAGGAAGGAATGCTGAAAAGGAAGGAAGGCTGAAGGGGAAAGAAGGCTGACAAGGAAGGAAGGAAGGCTAGCTGTCCAAAGAAGAAGGAAAGAAGGAAGGCTGGCTGACAAGTGAGGAAGGAAAGAAGGCTAACAAGGAATGAAGCAAGGCTGACATGAGAGGAAAGAAGGCTGACAAGGAAGGAAGGAAGGAAGGAAGGAAGAAGGGAATCCTGATAGAAAAACAAAAGAAAGAAGGCTAGCTGACAAGGAAGAAAGGAAGGAAAAAAGGAGGCAAGAAAGGAAGAAAGGAAGCCTGAAAGAAGAACGAAAGAAGGAAGGAAGGCTGATGAGAGGAAGGAAGGAACGCTGAAAAGGAAGGAAGGGAGGCTGAAGGGGAAAGAAGGCTCACAAGGGATGGAAGGAAAGCTGACAAGGAAGACAAAGGAAGGAAGGAACATGCCCTCCTAAGCTATTTTAATATAATAATACTTGTGCTTCTACACTGCTATATTTAATGCTATTTATTACATTAATGTTTTTCTTTTCTCTTTACGCTGCAAAAGATAAAACATCATGACTGCAAATTTGCCACCTATAACAACTACCGCAAGTCAAGACTTTTCTTTCCTGGATTTTTTTAAAAAGTCAAAATATCCCGATGCTCAATAAATTTGGGCCAAGTCTGTAAGGCGTGCTAACATCTGGAGAAGAACTCAATTGAGAATGGCAGATAATTATGCAGGGTTATACAACAACACACACACACACTCATCTTTAAAGCAATGACACAGGCGTGTTGCAATCCAGGAGAAATACCTCAAAAATATTAAACTTTTATTTATTTATTTATTTATTCAATCAAAAGAAAGGCATTCTGAAAATTATATGTTTTCAAAAGGAAACTTATTTAATTATCCAAATTTCAAACTTGTCTCTAATGATTATAATTCTAATGGTTATAATTCAGGCCTTGATATGAACATGAACACAGAAACGCGGCATAAGCACGGGGAGGGAAAACAGCATCATTTTCTTGAGGTGCAAGACGTATCTAAATAAATAATAAATAAATAAATAAATAAAAAAACAGACCTGTGATCAAAAACACGATTTCAACCAGCTTTTTACTCGATGGAACAGCGGTGTTGTGAAACAGTACATAATAAGTACTTAGGCTGCGTATGAACGTGCCAAAAAAAGTGTGCATTTCAGAACAGAATAGCCTGTAAACGAGCGTTTTAATGCAGCTCGTGACCTAAACGGTGCATGAAAAACACATTTTATTTTTATTACAGAGAAAACTAGCACAAAATGTGGGATGTATTTAAAATGTGGGATGTGATGATAAAACGCTTGAATTCTCAATAACAGAAGTGTTTGTGAGTTTATGGTAAGATTTTGGTCTCTGAAACAGGAAGTCTACAGTCAGTGCACTAATGGAAAACTGAATTAACAAGATGTGATCGTTTAACTATGAGGCGAAATGTAGAGATTGATTTTTCTCTGTGGCGGCCTTAAAATGATAGTGAACAGAAATAACAATCAGAGCAAACTGCCTAGTTACAGCACTGTTGTGCAAATTTGTAACAACCATTTCTGCGTACATATTATAGGAGAAAATAAATAAATAAAATGCAGTCCTGGCAAACACACTACTTTGGTTTTTCCAAAGCTGACCAGCATTAAATGCTCCCACATACATTCCCATAAGAAGTGCTTCCACTTACTGTTTATAATTGTCACACAATCTCATTTTCATGGTCAGCTTTGTCCTTCTCCTCCCATACAGAGCAGGGAAACTACCACCCAGGGAGCGCTGCGCCTTTTAGCTGAGCAAGCCAAAGTTTGCCAAAGGCCTGAGAAAATAGTATGTATCGCATTCCGAAAATAAACCGTCACGCAAAATGAAATGAAGTTCTAACGAACAGGGAAGTACGATGCCGGTCTGCTTTCTGTTCCCCTGAGACGAGCTCGCCGCGCTGCCGATGACTCTATTCATAAGCAGACGGATTTTGTGACTGCCTGCCAGATCTGGATGATATGTAAATTCAGCTGCTGTCTTTTATCCAAACAAGTCGGAAAGAATTTATTTCATAGTTAAAGAGGTGTGTAGTGTAATCGTTAGGTCGCCAGGAATGAATCACCTCGCCGTGTCCGTGTGGAATGTGCAAAGACATGATGTGCGAGAAGAGCATTACTTATGCTGCTCATACATTCGCAGTCGTTTATTCGCCGCCGGTCGTCTTTATGAAGTGCTCGATGAGGGATGCCTTGTGCATTGTCTGCGATGTAAGTAATTAAGATTCCATGCAAATGCACCCTGATGCAGAGCAGAAATATCGCCGTGGTTCGAAATTCCTCTCACAAAGGGATCGGCGGTTTTGTCTCATAAAAATGGCCTTTCCCCCCCCTTCTCTCTTGCTGCGGGACCAATATCGCAGCTGTCTGTGGCACTTTGAATGAATAGGCTTTGACGGAGCGTAAAAAAAAAAAAGAAAAAAAAAGAAAACGCATGCGATGACTAATTTCGGGAGCCAGAATCATATTATTAGGTAAGGAACACAATATGGTGTGGAATTACAGGAAAATAATCCACCTTGTGGAGACCCTGGAGTGTAGCATTTATTCCTCTTTCATACGACGGCAATTTGCGAACGACACCGATACTTAATTGATTAATAACATGCCGTTTATAGTTGAAGTTGATGTTGTAAAATAACAACGTTCTTGCTGTCATATAGGTAATAGCAACTGTTGATAGCGTCTATGTTTATTAATAACACGAGTCTAAGAATACAGTTTTTACTACTGCAGTATTCATAATGGAGAACTGCATCTAGAAGCGCAACATCATTCTCCATTCGGAGGCAATTTTGGGAGACGTGGCGATCGTAATTACCATCTATACTGACCAACATATTGGTAATGGAAACCCCGTAAAGAGCAGCACACAGCTCGGGGTCTTGCTCGTCAATGGAAAGCCATCGTATAATTTAGCAGATCTTTGCATTCTAACGGTTATTATCTCCATTATAATCCCTGAGCTCAGCCCATTCTTCATCATCTGCCAAAATGGAGCGGTTTCTAATTTATCTCCAATTTCCCAGTGATGACAAATGCTCCCCTGGTTTATTCAGACTCGTACTAATTAACATTGGCTTGCCTTAAGCCAACAGAAATCACAAAGGGAAACAGTTGGTTTATTAGCTCGGATCAAGTCGTCAGCACTGGAAGCTGAACGGTTACATCTAAATACACAGATTACACGAACACATGAGACATGCTGCACATTACTGCATTTTGTTTTTTTGGGGGCGTTTTCCATGATAAATGGCGGAATTCGGTTCAGGCATATTCAGTGGTGATGTTCGTCCTGAAAGCACAACCCTTCCCACTAAATAATCGTTCCAAACAACCCAAGGTTTCATGCTTGGTTTACATAATACCTAGAAAGAAGGGGCGCATCAGAGATGGCATTTTCCTCTGAGGGATTCGCAAAGAACAATGTTTAGATTCTCCAGTGCTGCTGCAATGCGAGCGCACAGGGGATATTAAGCCTGGCTGTGGTTCATGAGCACCTCTGAGTACTGAGCCGGAAATCTCGCGGTGAGTCACGGTGACAATAATAGATGGAGCAGGCTGCCACTGAGTTCAGAAGGTACAGTGCTTCCAATTAGGGCAGCACGAGGAGCGCTGATACGTTCACAAATATATTCATGAGATCCGCTGGAATTGAAAAATAAATGAGGGGTGTTCTCCGCTCGCCGGTATTCCGAACTGGATTAAAAAGAATTGAGCGATTTTCCCAGTCGAGGTGTTCGGATGGAACTTCCTTCTCCTCTGCGTGCTATTTTTACAAGCAATGTCTTTAGCCCCCGAGGTAAGCCTAGCCTCATACATGTAACCATATCAACAGAATAAACTTTGGGAAAGGGTTCAATTTTTGTAACAAAAGCATGAATCACAATCATTGTAATACTATGAACTTTAACACTGATCCTGAATGATCATGAATGGGAAAAAAATATATATACAACTACAACAGTCTCAAAGCGTACAAAGACCTGCTTTCCTCAGGCAAAGGAACAGTCTCGAAATAGACAATCTGCCCACAATCGTACTGCCTCATACCATACATGGGTTAAATCATTAAATGCAGCATTTTATCACATCTCGAGCGCCTGACACAGCATAAGGGAATTGATTATTGGCAGTGGCCTTCGGTAAAGTGGGGAACAAACGCTTTCTTTTATCCCCAATTTAGCAGATATTTTGATGGTCTGCCGTGAAACAGAAAAGTGAAAAGGCTTTCAAACGTCAGGATGTGGAAAAAAGACATCTTGCTCCTGAAGGGCAAATTGTGTGCTCCTTGTAGCTTACTGGAAAGTCTGCTCTGGAAATTTCTAGTGCATCAAGGAGCACGGAGTCAAATCGACTTCTAAACTATGTCTCCAACGGAGACCCGTTCCGGCATGACAATACGCCTGTGCACAAAGGGAGTGATTATCAAGGATGGTATGGAACCCAAGTAGCCTGCACTGAGCCCTTAGGGATGAACTGCACCAAGCCTTCATTATACATCACCCGACCTTTCAGGGGAAAAAAATAATCTCCTCAGTGAATATCTACTGGAAAGCCTTTTCAGAAGCAAACTGGAAATCTTACACAACACATAAACAGTACCAAGATGTACACAAGTTTGACATTTTTTATTTTAAATATATGTTGTGTTTTTTTACTTGCAACAAATTAGGTAAAGGGCAAAAAAACACAAACAATTGGACGTTGAACAAAAGCTCTGTGGTCAGATGAGTCCAAATTTGACATTTTTGCCTCTTATAGAAGAACTTATGTAAGATGGAGTGCTCCTGAATAGATGTTAGAAGACTGCCTCACACCCACAGTTAAACATGGAGGTGGAAGCTGAATGGTTTGGGGTTGTTTTGAAGCAGGGAATGTTGGAGATTTACTCCGGGTGAATCGAATGCTGAATCAACATGGCTACCATTCCATACTTCAACACCATGCAATTCCAGCTGAACTGCTTCACACAGAAACAAGACAATGAACGGAGACCATTATTTAGAGCGCAAACAGAGAGGTTGAAATGTTATCTATAATGGAATGACCTGCCTTATCACTGGCCCTAAATACTACATCACAAGTCAGAGAGCAATACCAAACTAGTAATGAACACCTCATTAAATTATTTCTGCTGAATGTGAAATGTCTGGATGCCCCAAGTGTGCAATTTTTAAAATGTAAATAAAGTTGAACAGATGAGCATTTTGGGGCCATCAATAGATTAAAAATATTAGAAAATATTTAATTGAGATGAATCGCATGATTGCCATGAGGTAACTCATTCTTAATCGCATTTCAATGCACCATAAATGAATACTTTTCATTATTTCTAATACTCTAACACATGTGTTATAATTATATACATTCTCCCTCAAAATCTCTCCCTTTAATAAAATATTTATTTTATAATAAAAGAACTTTTATTATAAGGACATATATTTTACAAGGACATATAAATGTCCTTGTAATCTTTTCAGTGGCGTTGTTTTAATTGTTAAATATGGTACGTGGCTCCTTTAAGAAGGTGGTTCCGGTTTTGGCTGCTTTCCCATTATAAGCGGTACGCAAGGCTGAGGAAAGGCTGATGCTGGGAAGTCATTTTATCTTTCTTCGCAGAGTGAAGGAACAGATTGGCAGATAGTAATGCCTGCTGTGTTAATCGCGCGTTAATAAGATGAGTGCCGTTAAAGCAAATCTGCATTAAAGCGTCAACTTTGACAGCCCTAGAACACATTATAATTTGCATATTCGTTTCATTATTAAAGTAAATCTTCATACCGTTAAACTACATATTATATACTACACTACTACGCATCACTGATGTTATGTAATAAAATGAAACTCTTCTTGTAATATATGATTATATATTACACACGGGATAGCCTTAATCTTAACATTAGACCTACCTAAGCACGGCAGATGGTTAAACGGCCCCCAGACACCCAGACACATTTCCTTCACTGAGAACCTAAACGTTTTTTTAGAGCTGTCAATAGAGTCAAATATTTAATCACGATTAATCACACGATTTAACTCATTGCAACGATTAAGTATATTAACTGCACATTGTCAATGTAGCATTAATGAATACTTGTCATGTTCCCAATACTCTAACTGTAACAGATGTTACAATTATACATACATTTCACCCAAAATCTCTCCCTTTAATAAAATGATTGATAATTTAACTCTTGTTTCTTGTTTCTAAAATTTCTTGTAATTTTTAGCGATTGTTTTAATTGTTAAATATGATACGTGGCTCCTTTTAATGTTGAATTATGTTCCGGTTTTGGTTGCTTTTCATATAAACTG
>JACRUU010000015.1:18047644-18160144 GCA_030449085.1 Kryptopterus vitreolus
GTTGAACATTGATTATCACTGTATGCAGATGACTTATTGCTCTATGTATCTGATCCTGTTATCTGGTCTTCCTGGTATCTTGTCCATTCTTGATGCATTCAGCTCTTTTTCTGGATACAAATTAAACCTTGATAAAATTGAGTGTTACCCTATCAACGAGGCTGCCTTGCAGCTAAAATGTCAAGACATTCCATTTAAAGTTACACAATCTGGATTCAAATATCTTGGTATTTCTGTGACGCGTACATTTTCAGGTCTTTTCTCTGCAAACTTTACCCCACTCGTTAATAGAATGAAGACTGATCTTCAGAGATGGAATAGTCTGCCTTTGTCTCTGATTGGGAGGATTAATACTATTAAAATGAAGGTTCTGCCTCAGTTTCTTTTTTTGTTTCTAACAATCCCCTTATTCCTACCGAAACATTTCTTTGACTCATTAGACTCAGCAATTAATTCTTTCCTCTGGGCAGGGGGATCTCCCAGGGTGCGTAAGTCAATTACTCCAGAGATGTAGGTCCAGTGGTGGTTTGGCATTACCCAATTTTCAATTTTATTACTGGGCAGCACACATTCATAAGGTTCGGTACTGGGTTGAGTCATCTCATTTAGCATGGTGCAGGTTAGAAGCCCAGTCATGTTCTCCCTCATCCTCTTTGTCTGCTCTTATATATTCCTCTCTTCCTGTCAAAATTTCCTCGTATGTCAACAACCCTGTGGTGTTGAATACATTAAAAATTTGGTATCAATTCAGGAAACATTTTAAGTTTGTGACAGCTTCTCCGTTGGGTCCAATATGTAGAAATCATCTTTTTCCACCCTCATACCTGGATTCTTTTTTTAAATTATGGCATGACAAAGGCATACACTGTTTTTGGGACTTGTACTCTGACGGTGTTTTTGGTACCTTTACTAATTTAACTTCAATGTTCGGATTACCTGCTAACCATCTTTTTAGATTTTTCCAGGTTAGGAATTTTGTTAGAGTATGTTTTCCTGACAACAAAAAGGTGAGGTTTCTATGATCTATAGTGGTATTTTGGATCTCTGCGATCTAACTACTACCAAAATAAAAGCTGCTTGGGAGGGGGAACTGGGAATTCAATTTGGTGACGGATGGTGGGATAATGTGGTGAGTGGTTTACATAAAGTCCCCTGTGCTCGGCTCTCACTTATCCAGTTTAAGGTTATCTACAGGGTACATTTCTCTAAGTCTAGACTGTCACAGATTTACCCTGATGTTGAGGACAAGTGTGACAGATGTTCTGGCTCGCATTGTCACTTGAGTCATATGTTTTTCTTTTGCCCACGATTGTGTAATCTTCTTTTTCTTTGTAACTGATTTATTTTGTGTGGTTTTGGTTTGTCTGTTCTTTCGTTTGTGTAAAGGTAAAATGTGAAATAAGGAGTGTGATCTCACTGTTTGCCAATGTGTTTAGAATATTTTACCAATAAAAAGATATTGCAAAAAAAAAAAAAAGAGCCCACAGCGTAGCACTCACCGCATGTCACTGGAGAGTGGCATTACTCGAACATCCCTTCCGCGGATATTAGCTTCTCACAAATGGCACCCTTACAAACTCCAGCTACTGCAGCATCTCAACGAGGATGACCCAGGTCGGCGCACAGAATTTGCAGAATGGGCAAAACAAAAATTGGAACAGGACCCTCAGTTCACACAGAAGATTTTGTTCAGTGATGAGGCAAACTTTTATGTGAATCGTGAAGTTAACAAACAAAACCACCGCTATTGGTCTGACACTAAACCACATTGGATAGACCCCTCCAAGACTCAAAGATAGTGGGGCTATTCTTCATCAATGGAAACCTCAAGGCCACTGGATATTTGAAATTGCTACATGATGATGTGTTTCCCTCTTTATGCACTGAAGCTGGCACGTTTCCTGAGTTTTTCCAGCAAGATGGTGCACCACCACATTATTGGTGTCGGGTCCAAGCATTCCTAGATGAACAGTTTCCTGAAAAGTGGATTGGTCGTCGTGGGCCAGTTGAATGGCCCCCAAGGTCTCCCGATCTGACCCCCTTAGACTTTTATCTTTGGGGTCATCTGAAGGCAATTGTCTATGGTGTGAAGATACGAGATGTGCAGCACCTGAAACTACGGATACTGGAAGCCTGTGCTGGCATTTCTCCTGCGGTGTTGCTATCAGTGTGTGAAGAGTGGGAGAAGAGGGTTGCATTGACAATCCATCACAATGGGCAGCACATTGAACATATTTTAGAAGTGGTCAGATTTTTTTTTTTTTTTACATTAATTTTTCTTGTGAATTTCCCAATAAGTTTGATGTGTCACATGACCCTCTTCCTTTACTTAATTTCTTTACTTAATTTTAACTTTCGTTCTCCTATAACTAACTACAACCTAAAAATTTCCCTGAGCTCTGGATCCTGATTCTAATTACCAGCATCCACAAACCTTTGTCCATATAAGACAACATTTTAAAGATATTTTTCCTTTAAAAATGACGTTTCCCATGTGGGCAGGTGTTATTGGCTCTATAAATACACATCTGTTTTACAGAAAGGATTCGGTAAAAAGGGTAAAATAGTGGAAATAAACAGTTTTTGTGTTTTTTTTCCATGTAATAAAATGTTTAGTGTAATCTCTGCAATATTCCGTTCAGCTCTCTGCAAATATGCACACATCTGCCAGCAGAAAAAAATGGTGCTTCCATGAACATATATATATATATATATATATATATATGGTTAATTAATAGTAACAGAACCCAGAACAGTGTTTTTAAAAGGCAGATGGAGCTGAATCAGTACACTCTCCCTGGCTTGACAAAGACCCCCCCCCCCCCATGCATCAGATCATCAAAGTGTATTCTGAACCTGAGAGATAAAACCACAAGTGTGAGATGGAAATCAGCAACGGTTTCTGATGACTGAACGAGTCTCTAAGTTACAGTCTTAACTGTCATGTCTTCCAATGGTTGCCATGGAGATTGCCTCTTCTCACCTCTTGGAGTTGGGAGAGCGTAATGGGCTTGGGCGCGGAGGATGAAATCACCAAACGACCAGCTTGAACACTACTTCCCCTTGCTTATTAGTGTGATTAGATGATGTAGGATTCAATGGATTAGGGATTCTCGGAGTACATCTCCCTCAGCCTAATGTCAAGATGTTTGACGAAACGAAAGACGCTTATATTGCGAAAGTGTGAAATTATATCCCTTATACCAGACGGGAAAAGACCAAAACATTGCTAAGAAAATGTAAATGTGGAAAGGGAAACAGCACCCTGATGACACCTTAAGATGTAGTGATTTTTTCCCCCCCACTGATGTTTCATGCTGTGTGCAGAGGCTTATTATTCAGATGCCTTCTGGGTATTGACACAAAATGGCTGCTTTTGTTCTGAGGCGTTGCCGGTTGAAAGCAGACTTTGTTCTTTTTTTCTCTCTCTCTCTAACTGAAAAGATAAAATTGTGATTCCTGCATGATGACCTAAAAAAATTAATTTAATCCAGGACGGACCCATGAAGGTCAAAAAGGCTGCCTGCAACTTTTGCACTTAAGATTTTTCACATAAGAGTTTCTTCAGATCTTCATCTATGCCCCTCTCACTCAGCTGGTCTAGAGTGTGGTAGCGATGGATGATCTTATCAGCGGTCACTACCACCACCCGTAGACCGTGAGCGTCCTCGCCCAGCTGGCAGCCGATAGCCGAGCTCACCACCATGTCCAGTCCTGCGTGGCAGCCACCTGCATTGCGATGGTAGTGACCGGCGAACACGGCTTTGACACCTGAAACACATTTAGGCACAAAGAGAGCCATTAATCTTCCGTTTTGCTTCACTCAAAGCATGAAGGGGGAGTGGGCGGGGGGGAGAAGCAGACGAAACTGTACTAATTGATTAGCGCTGATATGCATATTAAACAGCAGTGCTGATAAATATTTAAATGGCATAATCTGGACTTTATAACCGAGGCACATTATTCCCTGTCAGACGGGCTGCCGCTCAGACCGAGGGCTGATAAAAGGCGTGAGAAGTGACGGACATTTCAAAGTACAACGGCCGTGATGGAAACCTCTTGGAGAAATCTATTTTCTGTCGAGCTGCATAAATATGGGGAAAGTTTTCATCTCACCTCTTCCCTCCACCAGCCAACGCAGTTCAGCTGCTGCAGAGTGCAAAGTAGTGGACGGAGCGGCACAGACTACAGAGAGGGACGCACACTACGGGAGGCACTAATAACTTCACATTTACAGGTAAAGAAGGCTGACTAGGAAGGAAGGAAGGTTGACGAGGCTGACAGACAAGGAAGGAAGGAAGGAAGGAAGGAAGGAAGGAAGGCTGCCAAGGAAGGAAGGAAGGAAGACTGGCTGTCAAAAGAAGAAGGAAAGAAGGCTAACAAGGAAGGAAGCAAGGATGACAGGAGAAGAAGGAAGGAAGGAAGGAAGAAAGAAAGGAAGGAAGCCTGATTGAAGAATGAAAGAAGGCTAGCTGACAAGGAAGGAAGGAAGGCTGACAAGGAAGAAAGGAAGGAAGGAAGAAAGAAAGGAAGAAAGTAAGGAAGCCTGAAAGAAGGACAAAAGAAGGAAGGCTGACAAGGAAGGAAGGAATGCTGAAAAGGAAGGAAGGCTGAAGGGGAAAGAAGGCTGACAAGGAAGGAAGGAAGGCTAGCTGTCCAAAGAAGAAGGAAAGAAGGAAGGCTGGCTGACAAGTGAGGAAGGAAAGAAGGCTAACAAGGAATGAAGCAAGGCTGACATGAGAGGAAAGAAGGCTGACAAGGAAGGAAGGAAGGAAGGAAGGAAGAAGGGAATCCTGATAGAAAAACAAAAGAAAGAAGGCTAGCTGACAAGGAAGAAAGGAAGGAAAAAAGGAGGCAAGAAAGGAAGAAAGGAAGCCTGAAAGAAGAACGAAAGAAGGAAGGAAGGCTGATGAGAGGAAGGAAGGAACGCTGAAAAGGAAGGAAGGGAGGCTGAAGGGGAAAGAAGGCTCACAAGGATGGAAGGAAAGCTGACAAGGAAGACAAGGAAGGAAGGAACATGCCCTCCTAAGCTATTTTAATATAATAATACTTGTGCTTCTACACTGCTATATTTAATGCTATTTATTACATTAATGTTTTTCTTTTCTCTTTACGCTGCAAAAGATAAAACATCATGACTGCAAATTTGCCACCTATAACAACTACCGCAAGTCAAGACTTTTCTTTCCTGGATTTTTTTAAAAAGTCAAAATATCCCGATGCTCAATAAATTTGGGCCAAGTCTGTAAGGCGTGCTAACATCTGGAGAAGAACTCAATTGAGAATGGCAGATAATTATGCAGGGTTATACAACAACACACACACACACTCATCTTTAAAGCAATGACACAGGCGTGTTGCAATCCAGGAGAAATACCTCAAAAATATTAAACTTTTATTTATTTATTTATTTATTCAATCAAAAGAAAGGCATTCTGAAAATTATATGTTTTCAAAAGGAAACTTATTTAATTATCCAAATTTCAAACTTGTCTCTAATGATTATAATTCTAATGGTTATAATTCAGGCCTTGATATGAACATGAACACAGAAACGCGGCATAAGCACGGGGAAAACAGCATCATTTTCTTGAGGTGCAAGACGTATCTAAAAATAAATAAATAAATAAAAAAACAGACCTGTGATCAAAAACACGATTTCAACCAGCTTTTTACTCGATGGAACAGCGGTGTTGTGAAACAGTACATAATAAGTACTTAGGCTGCGTATGAACGTGCCAAAAAAAGTGTGCATTTCAGAACAGAATAGCCTGTAAACGAGCGTTTTAATGCAGCTCGTGACCTAAACGGTGCATGAAAAACACATTTTATTTTTATTACAGAGAAAACTAGCACAAAATGTGGGATGTATTTAAAATGTGGGATGTGATGATAAAACGCTTGAATTCTCAATAACAGAAGTGTTTGTGAGTTTATGGTAAGATTTTGGTCTCTGAAACAGGAAGTCTACAGTCAGTGCACTAATGGAAAACTGAATTAACAAGATGTGATCGTTTAACTATGAGGCGAAATGTAGAGATTGATTTTTCTCTGTGGCGGCCTTAAAATGATAGTGAACAGAAATAACAATCAGAGCAAACTGCCTAGTTACAGCACTGTTGTGCAAATTTGTAACAACCATTTCTGCGTACATATTATAGGAGAAAATAAATAAATAAAATGCAGTCCTGGCAAACACACTACTTTGGTTTTTCCAAAGCTGACCAGCATTAAATGCTCCCACATACATTCCCATAAGAAGTGCTTCCACTTACTGTTTATAATTGTCACACAATCTCATTTTCATGGTCAGCTTTGTCCTTCTCCTCCCATACAGAGCAGGGAAACTACCACCCAGGGAGCGCTGCGCCTTTTAGCTGAGCAAGCCAAAGTTTGCCAAAGGCCTGAGAAAATAGTATGTATCGCATTCCGAAAATAAACCGTCACGCAAAATGAAATGAAGTTCTAACGAACAGGGAAGTACGATGCCGGTCTGCTTTCTGTTCCCCTGAGACGAGCTCGCCGCGCTGCCGATGACTCTATTCATAAGCAGACGGATTTTGTGACTGCCTGCCAGATCTGGATGATATGTAAATTCAGCTGCTGTCTTTTATCCAAACAAGTCGGAAAGAATTTATTTCATAGTTAAAGAGGTGTGTAGTGTAATCGTTAGGTCGCCAGGAATGAATCACCTCGCCGTGTCCGTGTGGAATGTGCAAAGACATGATGTGCGAGAAGAGCATTACTTATGCTGCTCATACATTCGCAGTCGTTTATTCGCCGCCGGTCGTCTTTATGAAGTGCTCGATGAGGGATGCCTTGTGCATTGTCTGCGATGTAAGTAATTAAGATTCCATGCAAATGCACCCTGATGCAGAGCAGAAATATCGCCGTGGTTCGAAATTCCTCTCACAAAGGGATCGGCGGTTTTGTCTCATAAAAATGGCCTTTCCCCCCCCTTCTCTCTTGCTGCGGGACCAATATCGCAGCTGTCTGTGGCACTTTGAATGAATAGGCTTTGACGGAGCGTAAAAAAAAAAAAAAAAAGAAAAAAAAAGAAAACGCATGCGATGACTAATTTCGGGAGCCAGAATCATATTATTAGGTAAGGAACACAATATGGTGTGGAATTACAGGAAAATAATCCACCTTGTGGAGACCCTGGAGTGTAGCATTTATTCCTCTTTCATACGACGGCAATTTGCGAACGACACCGATACTTAATTGATTAATAACATGCCGTTTATAGTTGAAGTTGATGTTGTAAAATAACAACGTTCTTGCTGTCATATAGGTAATAGCAACTGTTGATAGCGTCTATGTTTATTAATAACACGAGTCTAAGAATACAGTTTTTACTACTGCAGTATTCATAATGGAGAACTGCATCTAGAAGCGCAACATCATTCTCCATTCGGAGGCAATTTTGGGAGACGTGGCGATCGTAATTACCATCTATACTGACCAACATATTGGTAATGGAAACCCCGTAAAGAGCAGCACACAGCTCGGGGTCTTGCTCGTCAATGGAAAGCCATCGTATAATTTAGCAGATCTTTGCATTCTAACGGTTATTATCTCCATTATAATCCCTGAGCTCAGCCCATTCTTCATCATCTGCCAAAATGGAGCGGTTTCTAATTTATCTCCAATTTCCCAGTGATGACAAATGCTCCCCTGGTTTATTCAGACTCGTACTAATTAACATTGGCTTGCCTTAAGCCAACAGAAATCACAAAGGGAAACAGTTGGTTTATTAGCTCGGATCAAGTCGTCAGCACTGGAAGCTGAACGGTTACATCTAAATACACAGATTACACGAACACATGAGACATGCTGCACATTACTGCATTTTGTTTTTTTGGGGGCGTTTTCCATGATAAATGGCGGAATTCGGTTCAGGCATATTCAGTGGTGATGTTCGTCCTGAAAGCACAACCCTTCCCACTAAATAATCGTTCCAAACAACCCAAGGTTTCATGCTTGGTTTACATAATACCTAGAAAGAAGGGGCGCATCAGAGATGGCATTTTCCTCTGAGGGATTCGCAAAGAACAATGTTTAGATTCTCCAGTGCTGCTGCAATGCGAGCGCACAGGGGATATTAAGCCTGGCTGTGGTTCATGAGCACCTCTGAGTACTGAGCCGGAAATCTCGCGGTGAGTCACGGTGACAATAATAGATGGAGCAGGCTGCCACTGAGTTCAGAAGGTACAGTGCTTCCAATTAGGGCAGCACGAGGAGCGCTGATACGTTCACAAATATATTCATGAGATCCGCTGGAATTGAAAAATAAATGAGGGGTGTTCTCCGCTCGCCGGTATTCCGAACTGGATTAAAAAGAATTGAGCGATTTTCCCAGTCGAGGTGTTCGGATGGAACTTCCTTCTCCTCTGCGTGCTATTTTTACAAGCAATGTCTTTAGCCCCCGAGGTAAGCCTAGCCTCATACATGTAACCATATCAACAGAATAAACTTTGGGAAAGGGTTCAATTTTTGTAACAAAAGCATGAATCACAATCATTGTAATACTATGAACTTTAACACTGATCCTGAATGATCATGAATGGGAAAAAAATATATATACAACTACAACAGTCTCAAAGCGTACAAAGACCTGCTTTCCTCAGGCAAAGGAACAGTCTCGAAATAGACAATCTGCCCACAATCGTACTGCCTCATACCATACATGGGTTAAATCATTAAATGCAGCATTTTATCACATCTCGAGCGCCTGACACAGCATAAGGGAATTGATTATTGGCAGTGGCCTTCGGTAAAGTGGGGAACAAACGCTTTCTTTTATCCCCAATTTAGCAGATATTTTGATGGTCTGCCGTGAAACAGAAAAGTGAAAAGGCTTTCAAACGTCAGGATGTGGAAAAAAGACATCTTGCTCCTGAAGGGCAAATTGTGTGCTCCTTGTAGCTTACTGGAAAGTCTGCTCTGGAAATTTCTAGTGCATCAAGGAGCACGGAGTCAAATCGACTTCTAAACTATGTCTCCAACGGAGACCCGTTCCGGCATGACAATACGCCTGTGCACAAAGGGAGTGATTATCAAGGATGGTATGGAACCCAAGTAGCCTGCACTGAGCCCTTAGGGATGAACTGCACCAAGCCTTCATTATACATCACCCGACCTTTCAGGGGAAAAAAATAATCTCCTCAGTGAATATCTACTGGAAAGCCTTTTCAGAAGCAAACTGGAAATCTTACACAACACATAAACAGTACCAAGATGTACACAAGTTTGACATTTTTTATTTTAAATATATGTTGTGTTTTTTTACTTGCAACAAATTAGGTAAAGGGCAAAAAAACACAAACAATTGGACGTTGAACAAAAGCTCTGTGGTCAGATGAGTCCAAATTTGACATTTTTGCCTCTTATAGAAGAACTTATGTAAGATGGAGTGCTCCTGAATAGATGTTAGAAGACTGCCTCACACCCACAGTTAAACATGGAGGTGGAAGCTGAATGGTTTGGGGTTGTTTTGAAGCAGGGAATGTTGGAGATTTACTCCGGGTGAATCGAATGCTGAATCAACATGGCTACCATTCCATACTTCAACACCATGCAATTCCAGCTGAACTGCTTCACACAGAAACAAGACAATGAACGGAGACCATTATTTAGAGCGCAAACAGAGAGGTTGAAATGTTATCTATAATGGAATGACCTGCCTTATCACTGGCCCTAAATACTACATCACAAGTCAGAGAGCAATACCAAACTAGTAATGAACACCTCATTAAATTATTTCTGCTGAATGTGAAATGTCTGGATGCCCCAAGTGTGCAATTTTTAAAATGTAAATAAAGTTGAACAGATGAGCATTTTGGGGCCATCAATAGATTAAAAATATTAGAAAATATTTAATTGAGATGAATCGCATGATTGCCATGAGGTAACTCATTCTTAATCGCATTTCAATGCACCATAAATGAATACTTTTCATGTATTCTAATACTCTAAACATGTGTTATAATTATATACATCTCCCTCAAAATCTCTCCCTTTAATAAAATATTTATTTTATAATAAAAGAACTTTTATTATAAGGACATATATTTTACAAGGACATATAAATGTCCTTGTAATCTTTTCAGTGGCTGTTTTAATGTTAAATATGGTACGTGGCTCCTTTAAGAAGGTGGTTCCGGTTTTGGCTGCTTTCCCATTATAAGCGGTACGCAAGGCTGAGGAAAGGCTGATGCTGGGAAGTCATTTTATCTTTCTTCGCAGAGTGAAGGAACAGATTGGCAGATAGTAATGCCTGCTGTGTTAATCGCGCGTTAATAAGATGAGTGCCGTTAAAGCAAATCTGCATTAAAGCGTCAACTTTGACAGCCCTAGAACACATTATAATTTGCATATTCGTTTCATTATTAAAGTAAATCTTCATACCGTTAAACTACATATTATATACTACACTACTACGCATCACTGATGTTATGTAATAAAATGAAACTCTTCTTGTAATATATGATTATATATTACACACGGGATAGCCTTAATCTTAACATTAGACCTACCTAAGCACGGCAGATGGTTAAACGGCCCCCAGACACCCAGACACATTTCCTTCACTGAGAACCTAAACGTTTTTTTAGAGCTGTCAATAGAGTCAAATATTTAATCACGATTAATCACACGATTTAACTCATTGCAACGATTAAGTATATTAACTGCACATTGTCAATGTAGCATTAATGAATACTTGTCATGTTCCCAATACTCTAACTGTAACAGATGTTACAATTACATACATTTCACCCAAAATCTCTCCCTTTAATAAAATGATTGATAATTTAACTCTTGTTTCTTGTTTCTAAAATTTCTTGTAATTTTTAGCGATTGTTTTAATTGTTAAATATGATACGTGGCTCCTTTATAATGTTGAATTATGTTCCGGTTTTGGTTGCTTTTCATATAAACTGATGTTATATTTAGGTCACATACGGTAATATACGGCAATATAGTGAGTAGATCATGCCTTCGATAGTATTGAAGAACCGATACTAGCCAAGCTTATTTTGTTTGTTTGTTTGTTTTTTAAGCCAAGCTGTCACAACTAATTTCTCTCCAAAGGCGTTTCGACAAACACCACACGTGCCAGCGGTGCCTGTCTCGTCTCATTCGCTCTGGTCAAATAGCATAAGCGAAGCTAATAGAAAGATGCGCCCCCACGGCTGGCATTGGTTGATAAAGAAAACAGCAGCTGTGCTATCTGGAAGTATTTTGGATATGAAGTATGAACATGAACAAATAAAAATGGACATTTCCAAATGAACATGGAAAGCCGAAGGACACAAGCGAGCCAATATGCGAGTGTAGCTACAGAGCAGTGCTAACAAAAGGCGCTAATAACGCCACAACTACTACTTCTGCGCCACTCTGCAGTAACTCTTCAAAAACACTAGTTGGCGGTGGTGCGGTGTTGAGTTTCTTCATTGGTGTTTTGAGTTTCTGCTGTAGCAATAATGGCGACTGAAACTGAGAGAATTATGTTGCAGCTGGAGTTGATAAAAGTCTAATAACAGTTATTTGTAGTCAAATTTACTAAAGCTTGTTAAAAATGTTTTATTTCTTCAGCGTGGCGGTACAGAGGAATACGCCGGAATAAGTACATCAAGTCGGCCATCCACAGACCTTGCGTTCTACGTCGATGTGACGTGAAGTCACGTAACAGCGTAGCCGCGACACAGAAGTATAAATCAGCCTTCGGCGATTTGAATCTGATGCGTGCAGCAACCGGAAAGCCAGTGGACGTAGCGCAGCAGTGTTGTGATGTGGGAAAAGTTGTGCAGGGTGAAGCCAGTGGACGTAGCACAGCAGTGGTGTGATGTGGGAGAAGTTGGGCAGGGTGAAGCCAGTGGACGTAGCGCAGCAGTGTTGTGATGTGGGAAAAGTTGGGCAGGGTGAAGCCAGTGGACGTAGCGCAGCAGTGGTGGGTGATGTGGGAGAAAGGTGGGCGAAGTTGGGCAGGGTGAAGCCAGTGGACGTAGCGCAGCAGTGGTTTGATGTGGGAGAATTTGGGCAGGGTGGGTGAAGCCAGTGGGCAGTGGACAGTGGTTGTAGCGTGAGCAGCAGTGGGGTGGTGTGGGAGAGCTTGGGCAGGTTTGTAGCCAGTGGACGTAGAGCAGCAGTGGTGTGATGTGGGAGAAGTTGGGCAGGGTGAAGCCAGTGGACGTAGCGCAGCAGTGGTGTGATGTGGGAGAAGTTGGGCAGGGTGAAGCCAGTGGACGTAGCGCAGCAGTGGTGTGATGTGGGAGAATTTGGGCAGGGTGAAGCCAGTGGACGTAGAGCAGCAGTGGAGTGGTGTGGGAGAACAGTTTTGGGCAGGTTGAAGCCAGTGGACGTAGCGCAGCAGTGGTGTGATGTGGGAGAAGTTGGGCAGGGTGAGAGCCAGTGGATGTAGTGAAGCAGCAGTGGGTGTGTGTGGGAGAACTTGGGCAGGTTGAAGCCAGTGGACGTAGCGCAGCAGTGGTGTGATGTGGGAGAAGTTGGGCAGGGTGAAGCCAGTGGACGTAGCGTAGAGCAGCAGTGGTGTGATGTGGGAGAAGTTGGGCAGGGTGAAGCCAGTGGACGTAGCGCAGCAGTGGTGTGATGTGGGAGAAGTTGGGCAGGGTGAAGCCAGTGGACGTAGAGCAGCAGTGGAGTGGTATGTGGGAGAGCTTGGGCAGAAGTGGGAGAAGTTGTGAAGCCAGTGGACGTAGAGCAGCAGTGGAGTGGTATATGGGAGAGCTTGGGCAGTTTGTAGCCAGTGGACGTAGAGCAGCAGTGGAGTGGTGTGGGAGAACATGGGCAGGTTGAAGCCAGTGGACGTAGCGCAGCAGTGGTGACTTGATGTGGGAGAAGTGGGAAGTGGTTGGGCAGGGTGAAGCCAGTGGACGTAGCGCAGCAGTGGGTGTGATGTGGGAGAAGTTGGGCAGGGTGAAGCCAGTGGAAGCAGCAGTGGTGGATGTAGAGGGTAAGCAGTGGTGTGGTGTGTGGGAGTTGAGCAGTGGACGTAGGGCAGTGGTGTGATGTGGGAGAAGTTGGGCAGGGTGAAGCCAGTGGACGTAGAGCAGCAGTGGTGTGATGTGGGAGAAGTTGGGCAGGGTGAAGCCAGTGGACGTAGAGCAGCAGTGGTGTGATGTGGGAGAAGTGGGAGGGTGAGCCAGTGGACGTGGAGCAGTTGTGATGTGGGTAGCCAGTGGACGTAGAGCAGGTTGGGCAGTGGTGTGAGTGGAGTTGGGCAGGGTGAAGTAGTGGAGTAGCGCAGCAGTGGTGTGATGTGGGAGAAGTTGGGCAGGGTGAAGCCAGTGGACGTAGAGCAGCAGTGGTGTGATGTGGGAGAAGTTGGGCAGGGGAGCAGTGAGTAGGTGTGGAGAAGCGCAGTAGCAGTGTGATGTGGGAGAAGCAGTGGTGTAGCGCAGCAGTGGGTGGTGTGGGAGAAGTTGGGCAGGGTGAAGCCAGTAGTGAAGAAGCGTTTTGGATCACAGAATCATTAACTAAGATGGTTTAGTATTGTTACTGATATGTTTTTTCACTGTGATTCTTAAAGTTAATATAATCCGACAGAGAAATCTTAGAAGTAAATACTTTAACTGTGGTCAAATGTAAATTAACTTGTGCTTATTTAACTTCATTCCAAAAAATATTACTTATTTTAAAAAAAAAAAAAAAAAAAAAAAAAAGAGATTTACCCCTTAATATTGTTGCAGTTTTCTCTCCGTGGTATCGAAAATGCTATCGAATATCGATATTTTTCAAGGTATCGCATCGAGGTTAGAAATTCCGGTATCGCGACAACACTACATGTAAGTAACATTTCAGCTGAAGCATCAGACACGGCATTGTAAACAATATGCGAATGCAGTGAATGAATTTCACCAGTCATACCTGCTTGGCAGAATCTGTGAATCAGACTCTCTCTCTTGGTTCTCTGCAGATTGAAGTAGCAGTCCTCCTCGTCGAGCGTTCTCAGGTAAAGCGGAATGTGCTGGAAGATAATGACGTGGCGTGCTGAGCTCTCGGCTGCTTTCTGTAACTCTCTCTCCAGCCAGACCTCGTGGGCTTCTTCCAGCTCAGCGCAGCGTGACGCGTCGAAGAACAGCTGGGAGTTCAACACCAGGCACAGCACTCCGCCCACCCAGAAACTGAAGTAGTCGTCCCCCCAGGCATGGCAGTACTGCTCTATCGTGTCCGGAGTCGGAGAGTTGCCCAGGTCGTGGTTGCCGCTGACAAACACGAGTGGAATGTCCGGATTGGTGGCCCGCAGAACATCCTTCAGGTCCTTCTCTTGCGGCGCTCTAAATTCACAACCTGTAGAACGGAAGGATTCTTTTAAACAAATGACTCCTTACCGTTTGAGGGTGATGAGTATGTTCCTGTTACCTTATTATCTCTGGTGTGAAATGTATTAAAAGACTAACAGTTTACAAGGCTGAATGTATTAGTCTGTGTTTACTACCTGACATTCTGGTCTCCAGGAATCACTGAGGGGAAAGTTTGTCACTGTAGCTAAGGACTTTAGTTGCATGGGTGACAAGAGGGGTCCTCGGGAAAAGGCCTCGGGGAAGACCCAGGACACGTTGGAGGGACTATGTCTCTTAACTGGCCTGGGAATCCCCCCTGAGGAGCTAGAGGAAGTGTCTAGAGAAAGGGAAGTCTGGGCATCTATTCTTAGACTGCTGCCCCTGCGACCCTTTCCCGGATAAACGGTAGAAAATGGATGGATATTCGGACAATCTGGCAACCCTCTGAATATATTCTTTTTTTATTTTTTCCAATGCATTAATTGTTCATGCGTTAACGCACCATGTTTCCAGTTTGGCAGCGACATAAACAGAGCTCAGTGTAATGGGGAGAAAGCAGGGGACAAGGGAATAAAAGGAAGGGGACAGAAGCAATGTTGTGCATATAGCAGAAGAAACTCTGTGTGTGGCAAACGACAACTGCTCCCTCTTTTTTTTTTATCACACCAGGCATGTAACATTTGCAGTCAGTATTGCTGGGAATAGAGCAATTATTACCCAGCATTCCTGGGCTGCTCTGTAGTAAACATAACGTGTAAAGATCTGTCCTGACTGCAAATTGATCATATTTCTCTACAGTTAATGCATCCATTACACGTTTTCACAGTTCATTAAATGCACCCCGTTTCATACAAAATGCTCAAAGGCAATTAAAACTATCATGCGATCGTCGGAGGATAGTGGGAGAGTCAGAACATGTGCTGCTGCAGTAGAGCTAGCTACAGCTCCCGGTGGAGTCATGCAACACATTTCAAGCGGATGAATGCAACTAATGGATAAAGGTAATTCAAATCAATATTTCATGTAGCCACGTGTTGGCACTTTGAAGTAGCTGATAAATTTCGCGGCTCCGTTGTTATTAGCGGCGCTTATTCTTGCATGAGAGATGCAATTTCTTATAGCCAAACACATTTATCCTCAGAATTTCACCGAGTCACGGATGGCAGAGTTACATGATTCCAGTTTGCACCCTTAAAGGCCCGTCGCTGATCTGCAGTCATTAACCTTGCTTTAATGCTAGATTAACCTTATTAAAGAATACAAGCGGGGACAACAATATTTGTGGCAAATATTAGATTAACGTAATCTGTCCAAGAGTTTTAATGAACACTATCGGTTTAAAAAAGCTGGAAACTAAAAGAACACTCGGTTACAACACACACACACACACACACACACACACACACACACACACACACACACACACACAAATGCAAGCTCAATGATTACTATGAGTATTACATTCATGTGAAATTACAATAGCCAATCAACAAGGAAAAAATGAACAAGTAAACATTTGTGTTTCCCTACTCAATATCCATTGTACTCTGTGTGAAATGTGTACAACACTCTCCGCCCCCTCGGCGGGGAAAAGCCGCGCGACCTATACTTATCGTGAGGGGAAAAACAAAAAGAAATCGACCGCACTCAATTTGCTCAATATTTACCGGAGGCTGGCATTTAAAGATGACAGAACCCAACAATGACTTGTGGATTCAAAGAAAAAGCCAAGACGGTCCAAATCTTTGAAACGCTTGATGCCAACATGTCGAGTGTGACATCCTGCTAACTTCCTTGCTTTGCATTTACAGCACAGTGAGGGAAAGCTACTTTTCAGTCATGAAACCGTCCAATCAGCTGTTCGAGATGCACAACAGCAAAGCATACATTTATAAAGATACATTTACAAACGCTCATATCAGATAGAAAAATGTGATGCAAGAAAGGGCTGTGACGGTCACCGTGACAACTGCATCAGGTTGTCTATTGCCACCAGCGGTAGTGCATGTGACATCACACACACTAACGCTGAGACACAAATTTCCGTTACATTGACGTGTATGGTAGAGACCTGCACTCCGGAGGGACCCAAATGTAAACGAGTGCGGCGCGGGACACGATTTGATGGTTAAAGCGGGTGTACATATATATATTCATGTGTGTGCGGGTTGCGGGAGAATACAATTATTCATTCATTCATTCATTCATCTTCTACTGCTATATCCGATCCTCCTTCGGGTCACGGGAAGCCTGTGCCTATCTCAGGTGTCTGTGGGCATTAAGGCAGGATGCACCCTGGATGGAATGCAAACCCATCACAGGGCACACACACACACACACACACACACATTCATACACTAGGGACAATTTTACAAGGTGCCAATCAACCTACCGTGCATGTTTTTGGACCGGAGGAAACCGGAAAACCCGGAGAAAAATCCCCGGAGGCACGGGGAGAACATGCAAACTCCACACACACATGGCCGAGACGGGAATCGAACCCATGCCCTCGCGGTGTGAGGCGAACGTGCTAACCACTAAGCCACCGTGCCCCTGCAAATACAATTTTTATGGTCTTAAAAAAAAAAAAATTATACAAAGTGTGCATATGTATGTAAGTTCAGGAGCGCCGCACCGGAACACTACTGCTTGTTGTTGATTTCCATCCGCAGTAGTCAAAAAGTGCCAGTGCCCTGGTTCTAAAGGTTCTGTGCGTTTTACAAACATAATACAACAAAAAACTAAATAGCTAATGAGTTCTGTGAGCAGAGACACATGGAGTTGACAGGGAGGGAACCAGTAACAGAAAGAACCGCTCTTTACAGTCATGGTGACGCATAGAAGCACTACAGGACCTTTTAGTATGGCAGCTCTGAATGAAGATGTGCTACAACAAGCAAACTTCCACGCGAGATTCCCCTCGGACGCACGCAGGCTCACAAGGCCGATCATCTATCAGCCGTCCTGCACCAACGACCATGAGCATCCTGATGTGTCCTGTTGCTGCCACATGATCGAATATCTTCATGAATGACCAGAAGGTTCCTATTAATCAATGAACACTTAAATTGTATTCGAGCTTATCAACATTCAATACCAAAATGTGCAAAAAAACTAATTTTAGTTAATTTTCTAAAATAATCAAGCTGGAGGAGGAAAAAAAAAGGTGCATTAACCAAATGAATCCCAAAGAAGATAATCTGTGCAAATGATACAGCTGAAGCTCTCTGGCTTGGAGCAATTTTAGAAAATGATTTGCAGTGAAAGGATTTTTTTTTTTATGAAGCCAGTGGAGCTCTTTTCCTTTCTCTTTTCGGAGGTACAGAGTGTTCGACTTTAACACCTCCTAGTGTCTCCAATCAGTGACAAAACCCCAAAGAACCCCATTACAAGCTCTTGCAACAGAGATCTCCATCAGCTAAACACACACAAAACTCATCCCCCTCTGGTCATTCCAACTGCTCGCTCGTCGGAGAACTTCATTTCTACCCGCTCCAACAGCACCTGAAAGGTCTCGCATACAGTCGTGTGCTTAGAGTTGAGGGCATAATGTTATCCTTGACTTTCATTCATCGATCAGTGACGCCCCTCTTGTACGTCCGAAAGCATTAGGTCTAATCATCTCCCGACACGAGCTCGGCTTCTGGAGTGTGGAATCCTCTCGGATATCACATCCATCAACTCTAGAACACTACTGACACACTGCTCTCTGCGGTTGGTGATAAGATGAGAAGAGAATGTCGGAGAACAGCTGCTTTGGGAAGGGGGGGGGTTGTAATTTGGTCACCAGTCAGGCTTGAAGTGGCCTGGGCATGTGTTCAGTGAAGGTGAATGATGAATGGGTCCCTGAGCAGACCTTCACCTTAGAGCCTTTCCATAATCAAAAATCCAATTCAAATATCCATTACAGACAGAGCGAAATCATGCCGACACATTTCAATTAAGGGTGGGATGTATTGAGGATAGAACCTCAGGACATTTTTTTTAATATATCATTTAAAATTCCATTGATTATGTATGAGAACAGGTTAGCTTAGACAAACAAACATCTTTTTTTTTTGTCTCCAGCCCTGTACACTGGAATGTCCATGTCATTTTATTTTAAATGATTCACTAGAGGAAAAAAGAAACGTGAGGACAAGCCTTGCAAATGAAAAGACATACTGCTCTACAAGTTTACTGGAGGCTATACAAAGCGTTTTTCTCTCCACTTCGGGACTAAATCGGAGCACGGGAAATGTCAGGCAGGTTCAAGCTGACTCGAAAGTGCAGGCAAGAAGTTGCATGATGGATGGGTCATCTCATGCGTCTGCCACAGTCTGGTTGCTTGGCCTGTCACTAACAGACTGTTTAAAGGTCTCCACACCCTCCCACAGGAGCCAGCTGTGCCTTTACAGCCCCACTTATTATAGCTTTACCTACAAAGCGCAGCTACCGAAGAACATATAGCCGCAGGGCTCAAATTACCTCGAGGAAAATAAAACCATGAAGACGGCAAAGGCTCTCACAGGTAGACGATTTCCCTCCCGAGAAACTTCAGAACTCCAAAGAATAAAGGGGTTTGCAGAAAAGGTGCACCCCAGGAGTCCTGGTCCTATCTAGCTTTTTCTATGAAAATGAAAAAAAGGCCAAAATACGCTGGAAGACGTTCAAGTGATTTGTATTCATTTCAGATCTCTCCAGAAACAAAATAAAATAAAAACATGGTTCACACCGGGACTGCAGCTCCACACCTTTAGACATGACGGAATTTCAAACAAAAATTCAATGCATTAGAAATAGGACGACGCATTGGCAATGACAGGATGGACACAGTCGTGTAATACGTCTCCCGTATGCTCTTTGCAGCTACGGCTTTTATGTTTCGATGACAGATTCAGACAGCAGTGGAAATGCGATCTCATACATAAAAAGGGCAAACAAAATTAAAATATATATATATATAAAAAAAATGAATGATTGTTTTGTCTATTGCAGAGTTTTCCTGTCTCATTAGCTTCTACTAAGCCCTTAATCAGCATCACTAAGCCTTTTATCAGGGTAAAGTCAGTGACCTAGTGTAGAAAAAGCTTTTAAGTGTTCGGCACAGGAGCACTCCTGTATAAACAGCAGTGCGATGCACTTTGTTGGTCTAGAAAATAGTCCACCCACATTAGTTCTTTTCTTTAACAACAGCTAAAATATTTTGCCACATCAACAACGCATCAAAAGGATCACCCAGAGATAAAACCGCTTTATATCACAATGCGGTTGAATTCTCAAATCTGATTCGTCAGTTGGTGCGCATTCATTTCCGGCTGATATTAATGCAGACTCCAGATCGTTGCTGCACATTAATGTGTAAATACACACACTGAAGCCGTTATTATATTATATAGTATTATACTGGGTCAAGACCCAATTTGTACTCAAATCTTTTATGGAATAGATGTTAGAAACATCTAGATGTTAGAAACGTTCCTTTAACGATTATGGCCAGTGTTAGAATGCATGCATCAAATTATCTCTGCAGATTTTTTTTTTAACAGTTTGCATATTGTATTCAGATTGGAAAGGCCTTTGAAGAACGCTGAAGCTTTTCTCACACCATTATACCACCTCCACCAGCCTTAAATGTTTACACAGGGCAGGTTCAATGATTTCATTCAAGTTGTGACATGTTGTGCATTCTAATGAGATAATTTTCTGATCACCGCAAGTATACATAGTGGTTATCTGAATTACTATAATCTTTATGTAGGCTCGACAAAGCCTGACGATCTTCAGTGACCTCTCTTATAAACAAGCCATTTCCATCCGCAGAACTTATTTGTCCTTTTTTTTGGATATTTTTCCTTAAATGCTTGAGGAATAAGTAGGTGTTTGGGTGGTGTTCCGGTGTTTCTGTTAAAATGAGTATGTAGTAGAAGTAGCTAGAAATAGGACTAATCTGGTGGAACTCCAGGGGCACGGTGGTTTAGTGGTTAGCACGTTCGCCTCACACCGCCACGGTCCGGGTCCGATTCCTGTCTAGGCCATGTGTGTGTGGAGTTTGCATGTTCTCCCCCGTGCCTCAGGGTTTCATTCTCCGGGTTCTCCGGTTTCCTCCCGATCCAAAAACGTGCACGGTAGGTTGATTGGCACCTTGGAAAATTATCCCTAGTGTATGAATGTGTGTGAACATGTGTGTGCGCCCTGCGATGGGTTGGCATTCCATCCAGGGTGTATCCTGCCTTAATGCCCATAGATAGGAACAAGCTCCTCGTGCCCCGAGGGAAGATCGGATATAGCGGTAGAAGATGAATGAATGACTCCACATAAACTATTTTTCCTAATACAGGAAGCTCCATCATGTGTCATGTTTTATACGGCATGACAGGCTTAAACTGATTAACGCTGTTGTGAAAATGTTTAACAAAGAATAAATAAGAAAATCACTGTATGCTGCTTGTGCCTTGCATTTTACTAAAATTATAATTTTACTAGAGCTGGTCGATATTGCCTATAAACTGAATATCGGATTTTTTAAGACAAAATTACATGTTCAATTCTGAACTGGATTGGATTCTGTTACAGGAATTGCAGGAATATATTACTCACGCTGCTACCTTTAGTTACCACACACCTCTTGGAAACAAGCTCTCTGGATTCGTCAGGGCGCTGCCATGTTTCATTTCGTATTTCTCAAGTGTAATGTGGGGCGGGAGGCGGAGAACTACGGAAGCTCACTTTGCCAAACCAAGTGGAAAACATAAAAATCATTGTTCAACATTCTCGACATAAACCAGAAACTGGAAAAAATCGATAATAACGATTAATCGCTCAGCTCTAACTCACGCATAATATTTGACCTTAGCCCCGTTTGATTCAACTAATTCATCTAATCAGTTCAACTGCTGCATTCCCATAAGTCCTTCAATCTTAGATAGACAGAAGGATGGACAAACAGACAGCTGTATTGAACACAGACAGATGGGTGAGGAAAGAGACACGATTTTAGACTTTTACTATTGCTCTGATAATTCTATATTATATAATACAAACAATCACATCATTCTTAAAATATTGCTAACGAGAATCCCAGACTGGATGGATGGTTGGATGGATGGATGGACAGAAGAACACCATGAAAGCATCATTCCATTCTACTTTGTAGCAAATGGGAGGAGAAAAATCCATGTTTGGAACAAATTATATTGTTTTCAACGAGTAATTACTTCACTGTATTATACTTCATACATAATTAAGGAATTAAATATTCGTCGGTTTATTCTGATTCCCAGAACCGGGTTCTTACCTGGAAAGGAATGGATCAAATCCCCACAGATAACAACAAAGCGGGGCCGAGGCTGAAGCTTATTGATGGCCTTGACAGCCTGCATGGTGAGCTGCACCTCCTCTTCCCACTCATCGCCTCCTCTATCACAGTCTCCAACCCTCCATGCCTTCATCAGGCCCAGCTGCGGGTCAGCCGCCTGGATGAAGCAAAACGGTCCTCTCCACTCTTTCTCCTCATCTGCGGAAGACAGAAGGGCATGTCAGCTGCTGCACTGCCAGTCAAGGAAGGACGTTAATAATTAATTTCTGTCTACGGTTGGGGTTCGAATGAAGCATTGCTTTGCATAATCCAGCATTGCGTAAGACACAAAAGCAAGTAATTCTTTTTTTTTTTTTCAAATATTCATAAAAAGCTTTATCTTCCTTGAAAGGAGGGTTTGTTCGCTCTGTGACCTGTCAGTATCTAAGATGGGGAAAAACAAAGCTGCATTACAATGGCCTTGTTTAAATGTAAAGCCTACAAATAATGCCTCAGCTCTTGTGCCAGGAGAGACAAATGAGAGTAGAATTGCAACCTTCCGCCCCATGACGCTTGCGGTGTACAAATCCATACGCAACCTCTCGGCAGCTCGCGCACACTACGCGTCTATATATGCTCTTCACGCAACGTTCGCTTCCTCCCACATGGATTTATGGTAATGTCTGATTCGATCCCAAGTGCAGAAGGAAAAGAAGAGAAACCCCTTCATGGTGGATGAAAGTTCTCGAAGTTGTTTTACTATCGTCATTTAGCAAGAAAACAGCAACTCTTTGAAGCAGATTAAAGGACACAAATGTTCTGACTACAGAACAAGTCATTAAAACATTACAGCTCTTTTTTCCTGCAAAAAAGCACAGACGGGCACAATTTGAATCATAATAATAATAAAAAAAAAGGTGCTATTAAAATGACTTTTCCTTCAAAGGAAATATCTGGCAAATTTATAGGCTGGAGTTGTACAACGGATTGGTAAAGCGCAAAGGTATTTACACAGAAGCCGAGCAAATCTCATCAATTAGTCCAGTCACACTTACAAAAGCATTTAGCATCGGTCCTGAGAGTCTTAACATATCAGAGCTTATGTCACTCCTACACACTGCTTAATATACTACACAAAGATACTGTTCACGCCTCAATGTGGAAACAGAACATTCACCTTATTTTGTAAACATTCAAACAAACAAACAAACAAAAAAATCCCTACACTTCATGAAGACTAGAAATGATTGGAGCAATTGTAAACAAATGAATTCATGTTCCTGCTCAGGGACTCATCAATACTCCTAAACACGAGCCATTTTCTCTTCTGGTAGCGGGAAGACAGAGCACTCAATCACATTACAAATCACTAGGAAAACACTGAGGAACCTGGGAGAGAAGAAGATATAATAAAAAATAAATCTGTATACACTGCTTTCGTGTAGATTCTTTTTTTTTTAAAAAGTGGAACAAAAGCGCATTTTAAACTCAAAAGCAGAATCCACTTTCTATTCTAGCTGTAATTCAGTTGTTTGTACTGGATTACAATCTGTCGTCAGGACTAACATAGGACATTGTAGTGTGCTAATTAATGCAATTCTCAATCACTTCTGATCACTTATTCATTCTTTAAAAAAAAAAACAAACGCAGTGTGAGAGTGAGTGACCTTTTGTTTTTTTGAGTCTGAAAGAGTCTAAAAGGTGATTAAATGAATGTTTACCTGCAGTAAAGTGAACAAGATAAGTCTGTCCACAGGCAGATCTGTGGTGTTATAGAGTTGTGTTTTACTGAAAGCAGCAAAAATCAATGTGTAATCCGATATAGGGTCAGAGATTCAAATGTAATCTGACTGAACCTTGGACTGAAGGATAAATGAACATTTACAAAACTGACAATGAAGTGATTTAATTAAGTAAGTAATTTAGTGAATTCAGGTAACAAAAGAGCAGTACACACATATGCAAATTATTGTATCATTATTATATTATATATATATTATATATATATATATATATATATATCTATATATATATATATATATATATATATATATATATATATATATATAAAGTTACACTACATAGAAAAACGTGAGGGAGAATGATACAACCATACGTGTTTCTACCCGAAACTGTTATTTTCTGTATGAAATTCAGTATGATCACTAATAAATACGGTTACAAAAATGATGCAGCAATCATTTATTAAAAAAAAAAGCATTCTTACGTAATGTAATTTTACAAAGTAACGTAAAATCAGCTCCCATTTCTGCTTTATCATAAACTTATTCACATTATCATATTATCATCACATATTAGTTATACAGTATTACTATTACAGTGTAATTGAAGTGACACCTGATCCACGTGTCAGTGTGCATGTAATCAGTGTAAATGATACACAGACTACATGCCTTCAGCCTACAGGAACAATCTGTACTTTTACATTACATTTACATGTATGGTATTTGTATATTTATCCAGAGCGACTTACAACTATGCAATTGAGGGTTAAGGGCCTTGCTCAAGGGCCCACTAGTGGTAGCTTAGTGTTTGTGGGGTTTGAACCTGCGATCTTTTGGTCCAGATATTTATTTAAAATAAATATTTGATTGTTTCATGGATGCATGACTTCTGCATGGTACTGATCTGAAGTTCAGCATGTTACAGAAGGCATGTAGTGTAAATAGCTGATTAGGAACATTTACCGCTGAACACTTAATATCCGCGCACTAATTCTTCCTATTTTAACTAATGCCAATATAACCGCTTCATACATGCGTCATAGAAATATAATATACCGAGTAGAACTGAATATATGGGATAGAAAAAAAACGGATTATTTCATCAATAAAACTTTTTAAGTAGACACACGAAACCGCATAAACGCTGCACCAGTGTAAAGCAGTGAAGCTAGCATAACGATTAGCCGTCACCATAAACGTCAAAACATCCCATTGCGGTCATTTCTCTAATATACATTGTAACGTCAACTCGTAAAGTTTGTGTACCTTCTGTAAAACCTTCATAGGTGCGATTTCTCGCTCTTACAAACATGTTCTGCTCTCCTGCCATAGTTTAGTGGTTGAGTGCTAGTTCACTATCTGAGGTAAACCGAAGTTGTCGAGCTCGAAGTGCAACTGCTTTCGCCTAGCACTATGAAGTCACTGATCGATGATGTCGGCGATAGATTAACTTCGCATTCCTAACCGTACTGTGAAAGTCAGGACTTTATTTAGAGACTTCATCATATGGAGTCACTTTTGCGTATCTTAGTCTAACCAAAATAAAGCATACTACGTTTTTTGTTTGTTTGTTTGTTTGTTTGTTTGTTTGTTTTCGGCTTCTACCGTTAGGGGGCGCCACATTGGATGGTCCGTATATTAGATTTGGCGTATATCCTTTCTCTTTTTTTTTTTTTTACGCTGGATTCTCTTTTAACGCAACCCTCCTCATTTCCCCGAGCACTAGGAATGCACTGGATTATGTGTAATTAAGGGCCTTGCTTAAGGGCCCACTAGTGGCAGGGATCATTTTGTACAGAGCCCAACGCCTTAACCACTGAGCTACCACCTTCCACCCCCCCTCCCCCCCAAAAGCATACTATTTACTCTATTTTATTTATATTCTAGTTACTAGTACCTTTACAAGTGGACTAATTAGTAATGCTTTTAATAACAATTGTTATTTCATTTGTTTATTCGTGGACATTGTACCTAATAAACTGACCGCTGAAGGTTTACATTTAGATTGTTGTCATTGTTTTTCATGTAACCACAGCTTTGAAATGAACAATGACTGGAACCTCAGTTTCCTGATAGAGGGCCTGAAAACACTCCTGATTACATGTAGGTGTTATGGCTACACGTGAAAGCACTCTGTGCACCATCAGAAACTCCATTTTCATCATCATGCTGGAAGTGACATTTAGTTTTCAGACTCAGGCAGCACATGAAAAACAACTTGTTTACATTACGTGTAAGTGTAGCAACATCACCTTTATGGTAAAAAAAATAAATCAAATCGAATAAAGCAGGCCAGTAATGTCAGTTATTCATAGCAGTATTTGTTACACCAGTGTTAGGAAAAGCATAGGTATACATATAGTTAAGAAATCAGAAGATACCTACCTATTATATGTAATACCATATAAGAGGCAACTCAGTGTCCTTATTTGGGGGGAGGGGGTATATCAATGGTTTAAGGCGCTGGGCTGCTGATCGGAAGATCAGGGTTCTATCCCCAATATGGCCAAGCTGCTACACTTGGATCCTTGAGCAAGGCCCTTAACCCTCTGTGCTCCAGAGGCGCCGTATCATGGACGACCCTGTGCTCTGACCCCAGCTACCAAACAAGCTGGGATATGCAAAGAAAGAATTTCACTGTGCTGTAATGTATATGTGACAAATAAAGGCTATTCGTTCATTCAAAAGTCATAGTTACACATGGGTCAAATCACACCAAGACAGGAACTGAACATACCGATTCTTATTTGCCAGGCTTCACAAGCAATCCAGTCAATACCAAATAGTAAAAACACAAACAAATGAAAAAAACAACACAATGATGCTACAGCAGAAAATGAGGTCAATAAAAAAAAAAAAACCAAAGGTCAGAGAAATGAAGAATGAAGGAGCTGTAGGCCATTATTATTTCTTTAAACGAATGATACAGTCTGGAACTGTGTTTTTTCATGAGTAAAACCACAGCATGGCATAACCAGCAGACTCCAAGTATTCAAAAAAGTACTGATATTTGAAAAATCCTTTAAAATATTAACACTCTTTTAATTTTTTTATTCATATTTTAGTAACCAAATTATGCCTTCATATTTATATTTTATACTGGTCTTTCCAACCAGGATTCTCAAGCACACTGGATGATTGAATGAGGAGTAAAATCCAGACTGGCACATTATGCGGGCGTCACAGCACGTCAACGTGCCGAGCAATTTACTAAAACCTATTGATTGGAATTTCACTCATCTGCATAAACATGTACAGGGGTTGTAGATTATTATATTATGTGACACAAATACACTACATATATCATTTTCTGACACAATGATACAAAGATACAATTCAATACTTAATTTAAATGGCTAAGGAAAGTAGTCCTTTATTATGGGCCTATTCATATAGTTGACAGTGAAAAGTTCAAAGGCTTGGAGCACCGGATTAAGTGTAGAACACCATTAACACCATCCAATATATATATATATATTACTATTTCGCTATTATTTGCACTTCTGGGAGATGCTTGAACTGTTGCTGTGTACCTTTACTATGCAACCATAATCAAGTTCTATCTATCCATCCATCCATCCATCCATCCATCTATCTATCTCTTGAACATTTGACTGTTCAGAGTCGATTAAACAAATTACAAATTGTCCAAAATTCAGCTGCTACAATTTTGACAAAGACCAGGTCTGGTGAGCATCTCTTTCCAGTTTTTACATTTACATTTACATTTGCGGCATTTGGCAGACGCCCTTTTCCAGAGCGACTTACAACTGAGCAATTGAGGGTTAAGGGCCTTGCTCAAGGGCCCACAAGTGGCAGCTTGGTGGTGCTTGGATTTGAACCTGCAATCTTACATTCCGTAGGCCAATGCCTTAACCACTGAGCCAATGGACTTTTAAGCATTACATCGGCACCCAGTTAGATTCCAAATTGATTTTAAAATTCTAATGCTGACCTATAAGGCCCTAAACGGCATGGCACCATAATACAAGACTCCGCTTATAACTGTATACACTCCAAGTAATCATCTACATTCCTCTGATTCCAGTCTTTCGGTCGATCCACCTACCCGCTTACGCTCTATGTGAGATCTGGCTTTTTGTGTTCATGCACCAAAGCAGTGGAATTCTCTCCCCATCGAGCTTAGACAGGCCTTTCAGTATTTTTAAATCACCTCTTAAATCTCACATTTTCAGGGTAGCTTTTATGTGATGAATCCTGTAATGTTTTTTTTTTACTTTCTTTTTACCACGTTTCTTGTTAGTTTTTATTCGTATCTGTTATTTATGATTTTTAATCTTTGTTCAATTTTCCGTCCTTGGATGGAAAGCTCTTTAAGATGTAATGGAATTTAAAGGTTCTATATAAAATAAAGATGATGATGATTATTATTATCATAATAATAATAATAATAATTATTATTATTATTCAATCATTCATTCATCTTCTACCACTTTATCCGATCTTCCCTCGGGTCACGGGGAATCTCAGGCGTCTATGGGCATTAAGGCACCCTGGATGGAATGCCAACCCATTGCAGGACACACACACACACACACACACACACACACACACACACACACACACACACACACACACACACACACACATTCATACACTAGGGACAATTTTCCAAGGTGCCAATCATCCTACCATGCATGTTTTTGGACCGGGGGGGGGGGGGGGGGGGGGGGGGGACCGGGACCGGGAAAAGGGGGGGTGGGGGGGGGGGGGGGGGGGGTGGGGGGGGGGGGGGGACGGGGGGGGGGGGGGGGGGTAGAAAAAAAAAGAAAAAAAAAAAACAAAAAAAAAGAAGAAAGAAAGAAAGAAGAGACAAGGAAGAAAAGAAGGGGAGGAAGAAAGAAAAAAAAAAAAAGAAAACGAAAAAAAGAAAAAAAAGGGGGGGGGGGGGGGGGGGGGGGGGGGGGTCAGAGAGGAAAAAAAAGAAAAAAAAAAAAAAAGAAAAAAAAAAAAAGAAAAAAAAAAAGGAAGGAAAAAAAAAAAATAAAAAAAAAAAAAAAAGGGGGGGGGGGGGGGGGGGGGGGGGGGGACCGGAGAACCAGTGGGGGGGGGGGGAGGAGAGGACCGCCGCGAGAAAAACAAAAAAACCCCCTGAGGCATTGGGAGAACATGCAAACTCCACACACACATGGCCGAGACGGAAATCAAACCCGGACCCTGGCGGTGCGAGGTGAACGTGCTAACCACTAAGCCACCGTGCCCCCTATTATTATTATTAGTATTATTGTAGATTATGGTCTGCTTTTAGAAAATGTCAGGAGCTTAATCAGTCAGATTGCATCTTTTTTTTTTCATCTTCACAATGCAGGGTTTCCAACTGTTACATGCAGGAGATTCTTTTGTAGCTGTACCATTATAATAATGAAGCAGAATGCCAGTGTTAGGAAATTAGCTTTAGGCGAAGTCTTGTTTAGCCTGACTTTTTCTTTCATCCACTCATTTTTGTTATTTATGTTAATATTTGATTATTGCTAACATGTAGAGAATTATAATTGCTCTTGGACTTATGCATATGAATTCCAAAGAGTTTTTCGGATCTAGATCTCTGAGACGTTCAACCAATAGCTTCTACACGTATATACAGAATGCCATCTAGATAAAAAAAAACAATGATATCAATACTATGAATAGCCTTATATATCAGGAATGTACACTGCAGCTTTACTAAACAGTGTCAAACATTAATGCCGTAAAAAATAACAGTATCCGTGCATTCAAAGGTGCTGTGAATAAAGTGGATGAATTTACACAAATTCGGATTAAATATAGCGGCTCGTGTAAGATAAGGTTGGGAATTCCAGTAATAAATCACCATAAAAAAAGCACAATCTGTTCAACCTAGATAAGCAAACAAGGTTAACAAGCTAGTCACCTGTGTAAATTAACTACACAGACAGGTGTAGATTGTGTTACAAGCAAAGCTTTGTGCTCATGAAAATGGATAAGTGCTTTCGTGTCAGGAGTTAAGACTGCTATTGTACACCGTGCTAAGCTGCACTTTTGTGGAAATCTCCTGTAAAGCTTGGCCGTTGAATTAAGTCATTTTAAATGAGCATTCAAGGCTTTGCCCCCTCAATGGATAGATGTCCACGAGATGAATATTCATTCTTTCATTTATCTATTCATACATCCGCGGTAGCCTCTTTATCGTGGTCAGTGTTGTAGTGATTCTGGAGCATATCCCGGGGTGTGAAGGAATTGTGTACGCACCTTAGCACGTTTATACATTTACAGCATTTAGCACAAATAGTGTCTCCATCTAAGAATAAGTTCATTCTGGTATGATTGATTACAAACTTAAGATACAAACAAGCATAGACTCAGTTGAGGGTGGGTTTTTTGTGTATTGCAAAGACGGTGAGAAGGAAGAAGTGTTAGGTTAAGTGTTGTTGGTAGACATAGACACACCTATGGGCTGATTTTATGACGTGTGGGTAAACCTGAGAACCCAGTAGAAATCCATACAAACATCAGGGGAATGCATAAAACTCCACACAGAGGCAAGTCCAGTATAGGATCGAAGCAAAGCTTTCCAAGCTGTGAGATGGCGGCTCTACCTGCCATACCATTACACTGCTCCGAGAGGGGGAGGGGATGCATTGTTAAATAAGAAACCACTGGAAATAATGTGTTGGTCTAGAATAGTCTCTGTATACACTGAGGGCTGAAGATTCATCTGTCAGTGTCATAAAGTCAGCTAGAAGATGGTTGACAAACATTATTTTTATGATGAATTAGTGTGAATTTATTACATAGAAATGTGAATTTAGTTCATCGTGACCAAAAGTGGTGGATTTGGTCCATGCATACTGGGACCAACAGTTTATACGAACGCTAACCAGTTTACAAGAAAATATCGATATAATTATATATAATTATATACGTATAATATCCTCATGAAACCATCCAACTTTTATTTAAAAAAACAGCACATCAAGACTTGCAGAAAGGAAGGTAGAATAGTGTACATTTAGGGGTACCTTTAGGGGAATACTGTAACCCAGGGGTCGTACCCTGAAGGGGACAGTTTTTAACCTCTAGCCAGTACCTTTATAACTTGTTTTGGGACCATAATGGTACCCTATTAAAGGTACCATTATATTTGTTATCCTCGGAACAAAATTATACCTCCATCATACCTTTTGTCCTGACAGTGTACCACAGTGAGTAGTAATGATGCATATTCCATCATTTATAAGCATGCACAGGGGGCACGGTGGCTTAGTGGTTAGCACGTTCACCTCACACCGCCAGGGTCCGGGTTCGATTCCCATCTCGGCCATGTGTGTGTGGAGTTTGTATGTTCTCCCTGTGCCTCAGGGGGTTTTTCTCCGGGTTCTCCGGTTTCCTCCAGGTCTAAAAACATGCACGGAAGGTTGATTGGCACCTTGGAAAATTGTCCCCAGTGTATGAATGTGTGTGTGTGGGTGTGTGTTTTGTGTTGGGTTGGCATTCCATCCAGGATGTATCCTGCCTTAATGCCCATAGACGCCTGAGATAGACACAGGCTCCCCGTGACCAGAGCGAAGATCTGATATAGCATTAGAAGATGAATGAATGAATAAGAAGACACAAAGTATAGATTTATGACATGTTATTTAGTATTTTGTACTGTAACCTGAGAACATGAGAAGCTTGTCATGATTTTAAAGGTCTTTACATATATAGTGCTATATGAAATTTGAACATAACCAGTCAATAAAACCCAATTAGGACCTTGGTGCACTCAACATACAAAATACCTACACTGATCTGACAATAAAACATCTTTCTGTTTTTTTTTGGGGTTTGAACTCTTTTTGAGGATTTTAGGTCCAAAATGTGCTTTGTGTGTGCGCCCTGAATGTATAACACTGCAGTTGTTGTTTTTTTCTGTGAATACAAAAATACTAATGTTACATTCAGCATCTTATACTAGAATTCTATACTATCCTTATCAATAGTACAAATTACAAAAATAAAAACCTTGACTGATTAGAAAGTAGACAATTTGCGGGATCTATTATTGCATATATTATATAAAGGGCAGATTAAGGATGTAAATAAATGGTCATGCAGAGACGCCTAGGCTATAATAAGTCTTATATTTAAGAAGACATATTTAGATTAACAATAGATTTAGATCTTTACCTTTTGAATAGTGTATGGTACGGTGCACTGCAAATGTATTCATTCATTCATCTTCTACCACTATATCCGATCTTCCCACGGCCTATCTCAGGTGTCTATGGGCATTAAGGCAGGATACACCCTGGATGGAATGCCAAGCCATCGCAGGGCACACACACACACACTCACAATCAATCACACACACACTCATACACTACGGACAATTTTCCAAGGTGCCAATCAACCTACCGTGCATGTTTTTGGACCGGGAGAAAACCGGAGAAAAACCTCCTGAGGCACGGGGAGAACATACAAACTCCACACACACATGGCCGAGACGAGAATTGAACCCATACCCTGGCGGTGTGAGGCGAACATGCTAACCACTAAGCCACCGTGCCCCTCAAATGTATTCATACCCTTTCATATTTCAAGATTTTGTCACGTTAGAACTACAATATTAAGTGTATTTTATTGGAATCTTATGTGATAGACCAAGACAACGCATTGCATAATTGTGAGATGCAAGGAAAATCATTCATGATGTTAAAAGATTTTTTTTATAAATAATAATCTGAAAAGTGTGGTGTGCATGTGAATTCAGCCTCCCGGAGTCAATACTTTGTCGAACCACCTTTTACTGCAATTACAGCTGCAGATCTTTTTAGGTATGTCTCTACCAGCTTTGTACGTCTAAAGAGTGTCATTTTTCCCCATTCTTCTTTGCAAAACAGCTCCAGGTGAATCATGTCGTCTGTGAACAGCAAGTCTTGCCAAAGATTTTCAATAGGATTTAGGTCTGGCCATTCTAACACATGAATATGCGTGATCTCAACCATTCCATTGTAGCTCTGGCTGTATGTTTAGGGCCGTTGTCCTGCTAGAAAGTGAACCCCCATCCCAGTCTTGAATCCTTTGCAGCCTCTAATAGGGTTTCTCACTAGATTGCCCTGTATTTAGCTCCATCCATCTTCCAACTCTGACCAGTATCCATGTCCCTGCTGAAGAAAAGCTTCCTCACAGCACGATGCTGCCACCACCATGTTTCACCAAGGATTGGTGTGTTCCACAGGTCTTATCTAACCACAGCACCTTCTTCCATATGTTTTCTGTGTCCCCTACATGACTTGTGGCAAACTGCAAATGGGACTTCTTATTCTTTTTTGTCAAAAATGGCTTTCGTCACGCCACTCTTCCATAATAACCACATTGGCTGTTCTGTAGAGAACACGACTAATAGTTGTCCTGTGGACAGAGTCTCCTGCCTGAGCTGTGGTTCTCTGAAGCTCCTCCATGAAGCTCCTCCACAGTTGCCATGGACTTTCTGGTTGCTTCTTGGATCAGTGCTCTCCTTTTCGGTTTAGGTGGACGGCCATGTCTTAATAGGTTAGCAGGTGTGCCGTAATCTTTTCATTCTCGGATGATATCTTGAACAGTGAGATGTTAAAGCTTAGGATGTGTTTTTCTAACTGAACCCCGCTTTAAACTTCTCCTGTTCTTATACTTAATTCTTGTCCTGTCTGGTGTGTTCTTTAGCCTTTGTGATGTGATGCAGTTTGCTCACTAATGTTCTCTAAAAAGAAAAACTCTACAGCTGTAATTCTACTGGGATTTAAATAAACACAGGTATAATTACTGGTAATAATTACTAATTGAGCTTTTGAAGGCAGTGGATTGAACTGGACTTTCTTTAGGAGTATCCGAATAAAGGGGGGCTGAATACATATGCACGCCACAACATATTTGTATTCATTCATTCATTCATTCATTCATCTTCTACCGCTATATCCGATCTTCCCTCGGGTCACGGGGAGCCGGTGTCTATCTCAGGCGTCTATGGGCATTAAGGCAGGATACACCCTGGATGGAATGCCAAGCCATCGCAGGGCACAAACACACATTCACACACATTCATACACTAGGGACAATTTTCCAAGGTGCCAATCAACCTACCGTACATGTTTTTGGACCGGGGGGAAACCGGAGAACCCGGAGAAAAAGACACAGGGAGAACATGCAAACTCCACACACACATGGCCGAGATGGGAATCAAACCCAGATCCTGGCGGTGTGAGGCGAACGTGCTAACCACTAAGCCACCGTGCCCTCATATTTGCATAAAAAAAAATAATAAAAAAATACGATTTTTTTAAATTAAAAAAATATCTTTAACATCATGTATCATTTTCTTTCGACTTCAAAATTATGGGATACTTTGAAAATACATTTAGGTTATAATGTGACAAAAATGTGGACATATTTAAGTGGTATGAATACTTTTGCAATGTATGTATGGTATAACTGTGCCAAATTGTTTTGATGGCACATGAATTGCAGGATTGGCAGATATGCTTATGCTGCTAACATGTCAGACACTGACTGTCACAGCAGCCTACCGGATCTAAACACGCAACACAATTTGTCCTAAAGCACACAGTCATCATGCTTCTGATGTTTCCCACAACTTGACAACAAAAGCTTGGAGATAATGTAGGTTTAGTTGCTAAGAGGATCAGTGCAGCATAGGTGAAGCACATCAAACACAACCCAGATAAAACAGCGAGATCAGTGCTGGCCTAAATACAACATAATTAGTGTTTTGGATGTAGTAATGAATCATTTGCAAAGTACACTGGGTTGTTACATCAATCCCTTCTTCCTCTTCTTCTTCCTTCCCTTCTTCTTCCTTCCTACCTCTCACAGCCCTCTTCTTCTTCTCTCTCTCTCTCTCTCTCTCACACACACACACACACACACACATTATTTATGATTTCTTGTTCACTCTCTTTTTACTGTTTCTGGTTTCTTGGTCTCTCCCTTCTTTCTTCCAATTCTTTTAAAATGCCATCTCTCTCTGTATGCACCACCTCTCTCTCTCTTTTTATTTCTTCGTCACTCTCTTTCAATTTCTCTTGTTTTTGTTTACTATTTCTTCCAATTGGATTAATCTCTCTCTCTCTCGCTCTCTATTTCATTGACACTCTCTTTCCATTTCTCTCTGTTTTCTTGTTTACTATTTCTTGTTTCTTGGTCTCTCCCACTTTCTTCCAATTGGGTTAAACTCTCTCTCTGTGTCTGTTTATTTCATTGTCACTCTTTCCATTTTCTCTGGGTTTTTTTGTTTACTATTTCTTGTTTCTTGGTCTCTCCCTCTCCCACTTTCTTCCAATTGGATTAAACTCTCTCTCTCTCTCTCTCTTTATTTCATTGTCACTCTTTCCATCTCTCTCTGTTTTTTTGTTTACTATTTCTTGTTTTTGGTCTCTCCCTCTCGCGCTTTCTTCCAATTGGATTAATCTCTCTCTCTCTCTCTCTCTCTCTCTCTCTCTCTCTCTCTCTCTCTCTCTCTCTCTCTCTCTCTCAGTGTGAAACAGAGAGTCGGCTGTTGCCCGTGGTTTTGCTGGAAGGCTCTGCACGCGCTCACATCGTCCCTGACACGCAGCATTGCGCTCTGCAACAAAAGCGGGCAAAAGTACAGCGTGGGAAAAGCTTTCAGTGCGCTTCGGACCGGAGCGCACAACGACGGCGGTGGACTTTTACTCGTGCAGGTCCAAGGCAAAAAAAAAAAACTGGCAGAAGAGAAGAATCCAAGAAGAAGAGGAAGAAGAATGAAACGCACTCCGCATGGGTACAATTTCGTCCTTCAGTCTCTATTCTGTTCCACCTGCTAGCCAGTGGCACTGAGAGAACGGGAGCAGGATGAGATGGACGGTCTTGCTGTGGGAGTACCTGTTGGTGGAGGTCACGGCGCTCGTGTGCAGGGCGGACGGTGAGGCAGAGCGGCGACTCGAGGGCTTCGTCGTGCTATCGGGCTCGAACGGCTCCGAGGAGAGCGGCGTGTCCGAGAAGCCGCACACGCAGGACGAGTGCCGCGGCTACTACGACGTGATGGGCCAGTGGGACCCGCCGTTCGTGTGCCGCACGGGCACCTACCTGTACTGCTGCGGCACCTGTGGCTTCCGCTTCTGCTGCGCGTTCAAGAGCTCACGCCTGGATCAGAGTTTGTGCACAAACTACAACACCCCGGTGTGGCTCAAAGGCCAAACGCCCTACAAGAAGACGGATCCGAGACACGATCCGACCAAAGACAAGACCAACCTAATCGTATACGTCGTTTGTGGAGTTGTGGCCATCATGGCGCTCGTCGGGATTTTTACCAAACTTGGATTGGAAAAGGCGCAGAGACCTCACAGGGAAAACATGACTCGGTAGGTTCAAACTACTTAGCTAGGAGTTTCTGTGAACTGTTGCGCACTCGCATTATATCCGACATTTCAGAACAGCGCACAAGACTGCGAAGTTTAAACTGCCTTCTTCTCGCCTGACTTATGCGATAGCGTAATAGATAATAATGCAAAACATTTATCTAGTCTACATGTGGTGCAGAAATGCTACAGAAGAACATAACTGAAAGCAACCCAATGTTTAAATGAGACTTGGCAGTGTGTTTGCCTGTGCGCCACGGAACCCATGCGCAACAACTACAACGCCACTGCACGTCTCATTACGCGCTGTGCAGCTTGTAATGAGAAAGTTAGTCTTTTCCAAATCACAGCAAGACGTTGTTTTATAATCCGGTTTAATGCATTCTTATGATGTTACCTTCATGTCACAGTGTGTAGTATCTGTGAGGTGCCCGGCAGTGGGAAAACCAGCAGCAGGCGGTCAGTCAGCTGCTGGTTCTAATCATAATGAACTGAAATAATGGTACATTTTTTTATACCTTTAGTTGTTTATTTGTGTTGTTTAAACAGTTTATTATTTGGCAAAGTTAAAGTTTTATAGTATTTTTTAAACTGTCGTCACCTGTAAACCGGTCAACGTGATTATCACGTCCCTCATATGGGTTTTTACAAAGTCAGCACCTTGGACAGCAGTCATTTTGTTGAGGCTCATCCTTTCCGCAGAACTACATTTAACTAGAGAATATATTTAGAAATATTTTCCTGTAACATGATAGATTTCCAAATTTCTACATTTAGGACATTCAGATAGATCGCATTCATGTGTGCATCGATATTCTCTTTCTCTTATGCCTTGGAGAAGCTTGACCAGGCAATTTGTTTAACTATCAGCAGGAGAGCTCAGTTTTATCCGAATTCTGCACGCTTCTTAAACACGCTCATGGAAGCCAGTTAACTTTGGAGACATAACTCATATTGTTGACTAATTTAGTAAAATGTTTGTTCCCTGACAGTGCTGTAGCAAGCGTGATGCAAGGTGCCTGTCAAGCCGAACATGAAGAAGCCATCGGAAGACATGTACAGAACTATGACAACATGCAGGCGAGGGCAAACAATATGCGTAAGTCAAATTTGGAGTTGCTTTTGCCTTACCATAATGTTTCGTCAGCTGTGCAGGAGCACGAGGCAGCAACACATTGCTTCAAACATGTTTATATGTCTGGGTTCGGAGATGGGATTTCACGAGACATAATGAAGAAGCAAGATCCTTCAACATGTTCTCGCATAATGCTTCACATGCGGCGCAGCTCATATTGCGTTCCAATCTACCACCAACTACATACAGTATATGTTGTCTGGATAGTTAAACCTGTGTGTGAAAGTAGATCACATGGTTTGGTAGTATGGGCGGAAGTTGTGGGTTTAGTGTGTATTGTGTGTTTCGTGGCGGTACAACACATGAAGTGAACGGCTCATTGTGGACTGTTCAAACTCGTGTCTAATGTAATCTCCTGCGATGGTGATTTCATCACCTCCAGTATGGGTATTCAAGAGGAAACCATTTTGGTTTGGGTGGATAATGTACGGCTGCAGTTTGTTTTCATTTTGTTTCATCATTTAGACGATGATCCTCCAAGCAGCAGTTCTTTCTGCAGATAATTAAGTCCAAACATTTGAATCATAATAACTTTAAAATCTTTTAACCATCGTTATTGTATTTGCTTTGTATTCATTTATCTTCATTAACGCATCTATATTATGTAGGCCATGCATGAAAAGCCCAAGAGATGCATGTAGAGTACATTGTGAATAGTGTGACGGTTCATAATCGTTGCCTTATTTCATTTTGCTCTTTTTGAATGAAATGAATGAATACATTTGTGTGCGGCGAGCAGATTATTAACAGAAGAGGTTTTTAATTCACAATCATATGTTCGGATAATGCGTCACAACTTTGAGGCATTTTGTAGGTAGTGTAACATTAAGGCTATTAAAATTCTCATTAGCACTCTTGATTACTTTGCTCAATGTGTTGCTTAATTAATTGTCTATTTCACATCAACTGCAAATAAGCCCTTGGGTGCTTGGGCACTACATGTTAGGTCTGTATTAAAAATTAAGAGACAACCACAGTGTATTCAGAAATCACTCAACATCAAAGCTATGGCAGGTTCCTCGTTCTCCGTGTACGTGAATATAACGAGTTAAAGCGATAACATGCTGTTGGAAAGATTTCTACGTTACAGTGTAAATGAGGCATCATGCTTCCGTCCTTCTACTATTCAGATCCTTTCTGGGCTTTTTCCACCCGACCTTCCCAAGAGGAGGTGATCGTAGGTGATGTCACAAGAGGAAAGACTGTAGTAGAGATGATTTAGAAAAAAAAAAAAAAAAAAAAAAATCATGACATTTTAGACTGAAAAATGGAGGGGAAAATGACATAGAGAAACAGAAATGAGCCTGACATCAGTGCAGTGCATTTTAAGTCGTCTCTGAATTCTGACGCTGATTGCACAGATCACAGATCCAATTTTCACGTTCAGAAAGATCCCTGAACAGAATTAAAATGTGTGCCTCTAGCGGTACTTCTCCAACCTAATCATTTCATTTGTGATTTATTAACAGTAGCACTCTCTCTACATGCTGATCAGTCTCATCACCCGCGTAGCCCAAAATCTGAAATTCGCTTATAGCAAAATGTCTGCAGAAAAATGTGAACTCTTTTTTTTTTTTCTTATACGCCATAAAACCTTACAATCAAAGAAAAGAGAAAGCGCCAAAGGAAAATGAAAGAAAGTCTCTAATGCTGTCCAAAGAAGTTATTTCTTTCCAGTCCTTTCTGTTTGTGTATAAGCCCCCCTCCCCCTCTTTACCCACAAACACTCTCCGTTTCTGGGGTTTTGTTTCACCACCTTGGATAAAATGCATTTCCTTAATGCGCTTTCGAAATGGGCCTATTATTTCTCATTTATTAGCGCATTGTGCCGGCAGACGTCTGGAATCGATCAGTGTCTGTAATCATCCGAGATATCGGAGCGAGATATATGTTCCTAAGCCTGAAACCACAAGCAAAATCCCCAGTTCTAAACAAAAGCTTACTTTTGTATTCGACCTGCACATGCATAAGCTTTGTATGTCCTGATTTAACAGTGCGAACGATGCTACAATTCTGCGAACGTTATGTGTGATTCAGTGAATTTCAGTTTGCTGTATTCTCAAAGTGGATGTTGTGCCGCCGAGTGATTATCTGTTATTATTTGGATGATTTTGTGGTACCATTATAGTAAGTGTACGTTTTTGTGCAAGATCTTCATATAACAATGCCTGAACCTGGAACATTGCATTTGCAAAATCGCTGAAAAGATGTACGTATATGATTTAGTTCATTGGTAGTCGTGAATGTCCTTTTATTGTATATTACACAATAATGCATTCTTCCTGAAAGCACTAGGATTCCTCCTAAATCTTTCTAATGGCAATCAATTCTTCAATTCAGAGATAAACATGTTTATCATGTTAAAAAGGATATTAGACTTAAAGAAATCTCAATAGCTGTTTCTGTATGTACAAGGCGAATGTGATGAATGAGGAACTAAATAAGGTAAGAAAACAGATTAGGACGTAATGATTACAACGCAACACACAACAATGGAAAGCAAATTATCAGGAGAGAATGAATGCAAAATGAAGAGGGTCCATGACTGCAAAATATACATCGAGCAAAAGAAATGAAAGGAGGACTGTCTATATAACTCCTATTATTTGAGACAGACAAAGAGCTTTAGTTTGAGATGGGAAGGATTTGATAGCGGACAGACAGACAGACTCTCCCAGAGGTAACTGTGAAGGCCATAGCATACGAATGACATCATTTTCACACTCATCCCGAAGGCCCTTGGGTCCTGTGAACGGGAACACTGACATTCTGGAAGAGAGAATTCCCTTCATAAGGGAAAGGACATAGGATGTAAGGGTCATCAACCGGAATAACTTTGTATTGATTTGTAGTGTCGCTGTCTGCCAAGACGAAGTCGACCTAATCTTTGTCTCTCGGATGTATGCTGAAAGAAAAATGCTAAAAAAAAATAATACAATCATAACATAAAATTCCATGCCACATTGAAATTTATATTGTGGTTATATTTACATATGCTGTCAGAAATGCAGTTCTCGGGTGGAAAAAAAAACGAACAAAATATCAATTTAAACCAATGCTTACATGTGAATATTTGCAATCCTATGGAAATATGGAACCCAAAGTAATAAAATCTTAGCAGAATATGTAGATATAGATATTGATATTTAGATGTTGAGCAGATATTCCCATGAGCAGTAATTTGACGTATGACACATTTACAGTAAAGCGGGTTTATCTTTTAAAGAACAGTCACATCAGAAGGCAGACTTGGAGTAAAAATATCATTTACAGCACTAATGGATATACACACATGTATCTGCCTAGCTCTATAAATATTTTTGTATATATATTTATATATATATAAATATATTTGTATATAACTTGTAAGAAATGGAGACACACACTTGCACCACAGTTGTTTGATTAACCTACCAATTCCTATCCATTTCCATTCTGTAATGAAGCATATAAAATATTTTTTTTAAAATATGGAATCCATAGCCATATTACACATGTGGCTGGTTTATAAACTCCATGCGATAATCTTAATTCTGTGGAAGGGGTTGAGTTTCCTGCTAATAAGCGAGATATTGCTCTAGATCTCGGTCTAGGGATGAAAAACCACAAAGAGGGATTAAAGCTCTATTAAGCGCTCGGAAATTCCTTATGGTGAGAAATCCTCCTTGATCTTTAGCCTTTGTGAAGGGCTTCTCATTTTCTCACTGTTCCATTGTGAGGAATCCATGTGTTTTGCTTTTATTTCTCAGTGGTAACACTTTATATAAAAAATCCACCGCAAGGCTCTCTCTCTCTCTCTCTTTTTCTCTTACAATCCCTCCTCCCTTCCAAAAAAGATTAGTTTTGGGTGAAAACACGGTGTGTATGGCCATGGCAGTATATCAGCCCTCTCTCCTGAGGCTCTGTCCCACCCTGTTTACTGGGCCATGGTTCATGCTCCTTGAGGCAGGCAGCATATTTCTGTTGGTTCACCGAGTACAATCACTAACGCTGCCATGCTAACATGACAGGAGCCCCCTGCTGGGGATGTATTTGGACCGGCCTGGTTCACGCTCCTGGAGAAGTCCATCGAGCCATATTGGCTCCGTATCTGCACCCGGGGGACGGGTTGGCAGTCTCTTCCGTACGGGCCGCCAACACACTGGGGGGGAAGGGACATGTGGTCAGTTTATGTGCGTCACTGAAAACGAGGTGCATACGGGACACTTTGTGCCAGCGCTAATTTTATTTCAGATACAAACTCTGCTCTCGTAGCGAGCACTGCTGTTATTGAATGTAATCGAAAACGTGAATGACTATGCGCAAAGGCAGTGACGTGTAAATGATGGGGTGCGATGGAAAATCCGTGTGCACTTTGTGCCTTTTAGCCTGGGTTGATGAATGGCCTGTTTCACAACGTAGTAAATAGCAATTATACTATATGGAATATTAAATCGGGGTATTGTGGTTTGCCCGTTACTTATTCCCTTTCGCCTTATGTGCAAATGCACCTGTAGATCTGAGACGCCGTCTCTGGAACTCACGCAGACACAGATTATGAATTTTAATTGCTTTCAGGAGCATTAAATAGGATTTCAGTGGTGGCATAAAATCTGATACAAATAACAGTATTAGGCATATTAGTACACGTCTAAAGTACTGCGCTGAAATGAAGTCTTTAACAGAGAAGGGCAAAAGGAAAGAGGAAAGAAACCTTTGCAGGAATCCAACTATATATATATATATATATATATATATATATATATATATATATATATACTTATATTATATATATATCATTACAAGATTCTGTTTTATTGTAATCTTATTGTTGCATTTTTCATATTTCATATTTCAGTTAATATGCGTTATATGGGAAAGTGCCTTGTTGATTAGCAGCACGTTGCCCTGTGGTTGAGAGATTACAGCTGTCCCTAAATGATATTTTATTTGCAGTTTATTTCTCATTGGTTTAGGACCTGCTCCAATCTCTTTCCAATTTCCTTCATAGACTTCAATTATGTATTGTATTGATCAGAAGCTGCTGGGCTCCTTCCTCTTCGCTTTCCTCATATAACTGATGTGCATTGTCACTGGACACACACACACACACACACACACACTTTATTACGTGGGTTATCCTTCAGTGAAGTGACAGATTAATGGATTTTTTTTTTGCAGAATATTTACCACTGTTAAACTGTTTTTCACTTGACGGCGATCGCAGTCATTTGTCTGTCTGTTCAGCTCAGATTTTACATGGACAAAATTTCACCCTCAACGAAGCTAGGAAATTCTGCAGCACACTGAAGATTGATTTTAGAGAAATCCCTCAGAGAAAGTATTAAAGAATTTCAAATATCAAGAATTTCAGTCGGAATATCAATAGCAGTAAAATCAATATAAAAATAAATCGATCTATCCATCCATCACAGAGCATTCATTTGGTTATATGAACTTACCTACAGCAATTACAATTTCTTTTTTTTAATTCAACTTGCCACCTTTTACTGAACATATACTACATTGCCAACTTGTCTATGAATGCTACAGTATCACTTGTTCCAGCATGATTTGGACAGTAGTGTCATATAAGACACATATAAAACTCATATAAGACGTATCTTAAACTGAACTGGAACACTGAATGCACCCCAGACCTCCAAACCCAACATCAGTACCGGACTTTACTAATGCTTTTGTGGCTCATTGATCAGAAATCCCCACAGCTATACTCTAAAACATAGTGAAAAGTGGCTTTCCAGAAAAATTGGATTTAAAAAAGAACTTTATCATACAATACAATACATTTACATTTATAGCATTTGGCAGACGCACTTATCCAGAGCGACTTACAACTGAGCAATTGAGGGTTAAGGGCCTTGCTCAAGGGCCCACTAGTGGCAGCTTGGTGGTGGTGGGGTTTGAACCCGTGATCTTCCGGTCCAGTGTCCAACACCTTAACCATTGGGCTCCCACCTCCCTCCCAATACATTTACCATACGGTTATCTTTATCATATATGTCCAGTTACTGACGGGAACACACTTGACTTGAGTGTAGTTGGTAGAATACTGTATATCAGGCACAGCTGAAGTTTCACTGCTACAGCCAGAGTACCAAAAATATCCGGGCTGCTGTGTTCTGTGGCGAGGCCGTGATCACTCATGAAGATTTCCATCTATAATTTGCAAGATGGACCGACAGGATAGGCATAATTAATAAAGCGGACAGAACTTAGGCGTAGAACTGATGTACCTGGTATACAGCACACGTACCGTAGCCTCTAATAACCGATAGAGCTTGTGTGATAAACAGTATCCTTCAATTCGGCGTGTGTGTGTGTGTGTGTGTGTGCGTGCGCGTGTGAGAGAGAGATCGCGACAGAGAGAAACGACATCTCAGACGTTTCGGCAATGTCCCCGTTCCAGGTTCTTCAAATCTGAGGCAAATTTCTTCATAAAACTTCAATGTTATCAGATTTAGATTAAACTCTTAGCACAAATATATTACGTAATATAAATATTTCGCTTCGAGTCATGTTAGTGATAATATACACGTGACAGGCAACATCACCATATTTCCGCCTTAAATATTAAGCCTCGAGGAAGGATATCTGCAAGCAAAGTTGCATGTTCTTAGTTGGGGAAAGCTTTCATTCGTTGCTCAAGGGCATTTCCTGCCTCCATATGGGCTGCTACAAGACTTTTTTTTTCTTCAAAATGCATTCATGCCTCATTTTTATTTTTTCTTTTCCTCTTGTCACAGAGAAGTTGTTTTTTTTTTAACATAGTTGTTAAACCACTATTTTTTGTTTTCTTTCTAAACAGACAAATAGTGCTCAAATAGTATATAATAGGATCATATACAGGGTTCTCCAAAAAAAATGTTACCACTCATTTGGTACTACCAAACAATTACAAAATGCATTTGCACATGCATTGAGAACCAAAGAGTACAGGTCGAGTAGCTTCATTTGGACTTAGTGTGTGTTGTTCATGCATTCATTCATCTTCTACCTCTATATCCTATCTCAGGCGTCTATGGGCATTAAGGCAGGATACACCCTGGATGGAATGCCAACCCATCGCAGGGCACACACGCACACACTCGCACACACATTCACACACATTCACACACTAGGGACATTTTTCCAAGGTGCCAATGAACCTACCGTGCATGTTTCTAGACCGGGGGAAACCGGAGAACCCGTAGAAAAACCACTTGAGGGGTTCACTGGGAGAACATGCAAACGCCACACACACATGGCCAAGACGGGAATCGAACCCGGATTCTGTCGGGTGAGGCGAACGTGCTAACCACTAAGCCGCCATGCCCCCTAGTGTGTGTTATTAAAATAAAAGTCAATCCCATGTAAGTGGGACAACCCTGTACAATTAAGTTCGCAGTACATAGAGAGTTATAGATTGAACGGTGACCCTGAGTGCTAGAACAGAGAAATACCCCATCACAAGGAGTTTCAATCATGCCATATTCATCTGTGGGTGAGAGTCCAAAAGAGCATAACTGGTCATGCTTTCTGGTTTGAAAGGGATTGCATTAGTCTCTCCCCTGCAATTTCGTGTATACTGAAAGAGGACCGTTTGAGATTTCCTCGGAGTGCAGTTCAGCTGCCCCAGTGAGGAGATGTAGTGGTTTGCTTCACAAGTCTCAGAAGAAACACATGCTAGTTTTCACTCTTCCTGGTTTGGAGCTGTGGTGTGATGGTGGGCATGTACTTGATAAGATTCGATGAGAATCACTGATATGAGATTTACAATCGAATCAATGTTTAAAAAGCCCCCAAAAGAAATCATCTATATAATTCCTGTTATACACACATAACAATATTAAGGCCTGTCCCCACTGTATATATTTTTCCTAATAATATGAATATTGCAGCACTTATAACTACTGGACTGAACAGTCATATTTTTAGAATGTATTGCAAGTTTGTATTTTAAGCTCTTTTTAATAGGGTTTAATGACAATATTAGAGCTGAAAAGGGCTCTTTTAGTTTTATCATCATGCAATCTCCTGTCATAAGCCCTTAATTGCAACATTTTCTACGCCCCTAGAAAACGAACCCTGCAACACCTCTATCATTTTAGCCACACGCGCTTTGTTCGACTGTTGTTTAATACCCGCGATATAAGAACAAAAACAAACATCACAGGGTGAGCAAGATAAGCCTCTGAGGAGATAGTGCTTGGCATCTTGCAATCAGAGTGATGAAATTATTTCTGTTGCTGCCTGCATTTTGCTAATGTCAAAAAAAAACAAAAAAAAAACAAGTGGCAGACATGAGAAGGAAAGACCTCTCTGATGTGCAAGGGAAATCACTCATGGGCCCCGCTGCCCTTCTCCAACTATCATCCCCGAAGACATGCGGCTCCCAAAATATTCTCATGCATCTTTAATGAATTTCTGGAAAGGTGTCTCATGGTTGCACTGTTGTCTTGGTCTTTTTATGGTCTGATTTATAGTAACCTTGACATATTCATTCCCAGTAGATAATCATATGGCGAGCATTGCAGAAACTAGCGATGGTACAAAAGATACAGCTGATATAAAGGTAGACGTCACAGAGATTAAATGGCTGTAGCTGCCATTAGATAATTAAATGTGGAAAGTGAAAACAGTGAAAAACAATACAAACTGCATATGATTATATATATATATATATATATATATATATATATATAGATATATATATATTTCATTCATTCATCTTCTACCGCTATATCCGATCTTCCCGTCGGGTCAAGGGGAGCCTGTGCCTATCTCAGGCGTCTATGGGCATTCAAGGCAGGATACACCCTGGATGGAATGGCAACCCATCGCAGGACACACACACACTCCCACTCACACACACCTTCATTCATTCATTCATCTTCTACCGCTATATCCGATCTTTCCCTCGGGTCACGGGGAGCCATGTGCCTATCTCAGGCGTCTATGGGCATTAAGGCAGGATACACCCTGGATGGAATGCCAACCCATCGCAGGACACACTCACAATCACATTCACACACACATTCACAGGGACAATTTTCCAAGGTGCCAATCAAGGGGACGGGGAGAGGCACGGGCACGGGGAGAACATGCAAACTCCACACACACATGGCCGAGACGGGAATCGAACCCGGACCCTGGCGGGTGTGAGGCGAACCACACATTCATTCATTCACTAGAGACAATTTTCCAAGGTGCCAATCAACCTACCGTGCATGTTTTATATATATATTTTATATAAAACATATATATATGTTTTTATATTATATATATATATATATATATATATATAATATTCATTCATTCTTCTAACGCTATATCTGATCTTCCCTCGGGTCATGAAGAGCACCTTGGATGGGAGGCCAACCCATCGCAGGGCACACACACTCACATTCACACACTTGGGACAATTTTCCAAGGCGCCAATCAACTTGTTTTTGTTTTTGTATGTTTTTGGACCGGGGGAAACCAGAGATACACAGAGGAAAAACCCCCGGAGGCATGGGGAGAACATGCCAAACTCCACACACACATGGCCAAGACGGGAATCGAACCCGGATCCTGGAGGTGTGAGGCGAACGTGCTAATCACTAAGCCACCGTGCCCCTTATATATATATATATATATATATATATATATATATATATATATATATATATATATATATATATATATATATATATTCTTTCTGGGCAGAGCTTGAAACGATTAAAGTAGCTGAAAGTTTCCTAATGTACCCCAGCTGGCATCATGTAGATGACGAGGATAAACAGATGTATGACGGATGAGTGGAAACTATGTTTTTTTTTATTATTATTTCTCTCCTTCAGCATCCTCAGCTCATGTCTTTTCAGGAAACAAAAAAGTCCAAGAGACTCTGCATCTCCTTTGTTCAAGTACAACACATCATTCATGAGTTGTTTCTCTGTCGACTGAAGGTTTGTTGTGAATCCAGTGGCTGCAGGATCTCAAGGTTTCTAGCTAAGTGAGTTATGGAAGATAATGTGGTAGGTATAAGCAAGTGGTTGGAAAACCACATCAAGGCCCAAATTCATAATCATTACTCAGAGTGAAAATCCACTCTCAAATAGGTTTGGTCAACAACAAGTGGGGCTGAAAAGCCTCTTTATATCACCTCAATTCAGCAAATTTTTGCGCATGGCCACTAGCTGCTGAGTAGCGGATGGGCTGACAACAAAGCTCAATTTTCCTGAAGGAAGTGGACGTGAATAAGCGCAACAGGATAGGCATTATATTACATTTATGGCGTTTTGCAGACGCGCTTCTCCAGAGCATCGTACAATTATTTCATTTATCCAACTGAGCAGTTAAGGGGTTAAGTGCTTTACCTTGGGGCCCACTTGTGGCAGCTTGGTGGTTCCGGGATTTGAACACACAATCAGAAGTTTAGTCCCTTGTAGATGATTGTCGCGAAATCGCGCCAAACTGCTTCCAGCCCGAACCCAGTCAATTTAATGTATGTATTCCTCCAATGCCAGTTGATGCATGTACCAGCACATTGGGAGAGGAGGGTGGAGCTGGATGGAACCAACGCTAAGGAACACCTAAACCTGATGAGTGATCAGCTCGCTCATTTGCGTCCAGCGAGGCCAATAAAGAGGAGAGAGAAAACGGCCTCAGGGAGAGAGTATGAGGAACGATATGCACAGAAGGAAATAAAGTGTTTTGTTTATTCATTCATTCATTCATCATCTACGGCTTTATCCGATCTTCCCTCGGGTCACAGGGAGTCTGTGCCTATCTCAGGCGTCTTGGGGCATCAAGGCAGAAAACACCCTGTATGGGATGCTAACCCATCGCAGGGCACACACGCTCACACTGGGACAAACCTTCCATGCATGTTTTTGGACCGGGGGGAAACCGGAGAACCCGGAGAAAAAAAAACCCTGAGGCACGGGGAAAACATGCAAACTCCACACACACATGGTCGAGGCAGGAATCGAACCCCGACCATGGGGGTGTGAGGTGAACCACTAAGCCACAGAGCCCCTTGGTGATTTGTTCTCTGTCTCTATTTTTTCCTGGTCGGAAGTGTGAATCATTTACACTAGCCAATTTGACACGTACCATAGATCATATTGGAGACACTAAAGGCACAATTATAGTATTTGCTTTTTTTATATGATTGTAAATAAATTCAAGATAACAGCCATTTACCCACACCATAACACTTTCCTAAGCACTACAAGATTATGTTGTGGAATTAAAAATAAGAATAGGAAGCCACTTTTCCTTGACCGTGAAGAAAAGAAACACAGATTTCAACTTCCCCGCCACAAGGAAATTCATTCGCAGGGAGAAAGAATTATCTGCCTAGTATATCCTCAAATTAGAGAGAGAACACTACTCTGTGGCAAACTAATACAGTAAATAAATCATTCCATAGTGCTGCTGTCCCTATTCCACCAGAATGAACTTGGGTGTCCAGGATGACCCCAATTTACTCTCCTGACCATTTTCCCACCCCCAACCTGGACCTCATCTGGCACAAATAGTTGAGGACAATCATAGAGAAGAGTCTGACCCTTAAGGTTAGGCTTAGCCTGAGAGTGAGACACAATATGTGAAGGTCTATGAAACTTGAATCTAAAATGGTGCTTACCGTCAAGCTTCTGTCACGTGTGTTGACGGCTTGATGTTATAGAATAGCATGGGAGCAGGAGCTCTCACAATATTGCCTCGTGCTGCGTCTGTTATTCCACGTTGTACAGGAAATGCATAAGCAAATCGTCTACAGACCTACCAGGCTTGTGAACTGCAGCTCTGTGGCCAGGTCATGCCGATCATGCCAAGCACCAAGTGCTAGACAAGCAATATGGAGTCACACTAACAGTCCACCCAAAAATGCCAAAAGGTCCAGAGATACAGAGCGCTTACACTAAATGTTGGAATTTACCCTAACTCAGCATAAAGAAAATGTGTGTCGGTTCCTCTCTCAGATATCACCATTAAAATCAAGTGGAGCCTGAACCTAACATCACCTTCTGCTGACTAAACCAAGCCTTTACATCCGAACCAATGTTCACACAGTGTCATTGGTATTCCACTCACCTTTATAAGGGGCTGTAGTGGTAAGCTTCTGGCACACCCAAAGCACTAAAGCAGACCTGGGCATTTTACAGCCCCCGGGCCACATCCGGCCCGTCGACACTTCCTGTCACTCGAAATGTAATTGAAAAAAATATAGCGATTATTTCCAAACGGCAATAACTGGTTTACACCATGGACGCTGTGCTGCGTTTGTTTTGAAAGTATTTTATTTCGTGTATTTACCTTTAAATGTCAATTCATGCGTAAAAACAGAAGTTGCTATAGCGAACGTGATAGCGAACGGCGCGTTTTAACAGTGCACTGTTATTTGCAAAATTATTTATTTACAGAGTTGAAGTGAAAAGCCGTGTGCTTGGTTTGTGATGCACGGGGGCGCCGTGTTCAAGGGGTACAACAGCATTGTTAATTGCTCATTCCTGCAAAACAACTACTTAGCATTTCTGCGTGTGTGTGTTAAAAATTAAATGACATACTTGTATTTATTGTTTTCCTGTTTCTGACTTGTATTTTTTTTTTGACTCAGTCCACAATTGTATATCGTTTATTGTAAGAGAATATTCTTTTGATTACCGGTAGCTTAATTAAAATATCATTTACCGCTCTTTACAGGTGGAGAAAATTAATATCGAACATAGCTTGACCTTTGGCAAAAATCACTGTCCATCCCTGCACTAAAAGATCAGATCGGACTAAGAGAATAGCTGAACCATAAGTGTGTATTTCAGGCAGGTGTACGATGATACATTACTATATGTCGGTGATCTAATTGAGGCACCTCCATCTAACAGTGCATGGGGCGTAAAATACATAGACTGCTTTTCTTAAACGAAAACAGGGCTAATTCTGATCTTACTGTTCCGGCCAATTTTAAAATTCAATGTGGCCCAAAATGTTTGCCCACTCTTGTGCTAGCCTCTATTTACTATGAGGCCAAATATCAAAGAGACACAGAACACGTTGAAAAGAAAAGTGCTAGCTGCCATATATATATAGTACCTGGCGCTCACAAAGACGAGTGCAGCACAGATTGATAGAGGAGAGAGTAATACCATCTTATCCACATTGAGAACAGAGCCAATTATGCTCGCTCGGACTCTCGGCCACGGATGGCAGTGGTATTGTCAGGATTCAATTTCATGATCTCCCGACTATAAAGTAAATGCTTTTTTTTTTTTTTGTTGTTGTTGTTGTGCCAATCAGGGGCTTTTGCCTCTGCTTACAATTCCTTGGGTGAATCAAAGGAGAGACAAACACTCCTGTTGCAGATTCATCACCAGCTTAACAAGCCTTGATGGATGGCTCATCTTAAAGTGGGACAATTTTGCAAATCAGCATTTAAAATGAAAATAGGGCACACACACACACACACACACACACACACACACACACACACACACACACACACACACACACACACACACACACACACACAGACACACACAGACGCACACACGTATTTCTTATCTTACCTGGTTCATGTATTTGTATAAACGTATTTGTTTTAGTTTATTTATTAATGCCTGTTAAAACGGATAAATTGGATCGCAGCTACAGCCCTACTTTACCATTCATTAGCTGAAACATTTTCTTAAAATATTTCATCATTATTTTGAGTTTCTGATTCAATATTTATTTATTTTTGTATTATTTTCCAGATTATTTTACCTATCAAATGTTTATAGTATGCCTTATTTCCTGTACAATTACTTGATGAATTAGCTCTTGTAGTTGTCGCTCTCGGGCGGCATTAGCTCATTGTTGTTATGCGTGTGCCATTAGTTTTGCATGTAAAGCTGGGGTAATTTCAGCTAGTAGGCCTGGAGGGGCAATTTTAAATAGGTTAGGAGAAAGTGAGCCGGTGTTGGCCCAGATATCACATGAGAACATATGTACGCATAGCTCAAGGTGGTCGAACAGAAAGCCTCTTTTCAGGCTGATGAAAATTTAAAAAGGAAGTGGTGGAGAAAGAAAAAAAGAAAGAAAAAAAAATGCAGCGTTGTGAATTAGGAAAAAAAACAGCTTTACACTTTTCAGGGTTCACAGCACTTATGTTTCGCACAAGTAGGATTAAGTAAAGAGGTCCTGGATAGGCTTTGATTATTTATGCAGCGCACTTATTTATGAACAGCACAGAGCAGCAGGTAATACTGCTGCCTCACAACAGCTCGTGTTCATTATTGATCTCGGGTCGCTTTCTGTGCAGGAGGGTGTACGTGCATGCACCCGGGCAATTTGGCTGTATTCGGGCCTCGCACCTCAGACTGCCTAGAATTGGCTCCCTTCACTGGCGACTCCGATCAGTATAATACGCTTATAAATGAAGAGAAGATAAATAAATGATTTTTATGCTCGTTATGTTCCCGCAGTTAAAATAAGTAGTCCTGGGAACGGACATAATTGAAGCTAAATTACACCATCGACCACCTTCATATCAGTCTCCTAATATGGCTGAATCGTCCAGTACAGGGTTGTCAATGTCTTTTGCAGAAAAAAAAAAAAAACAGATCCATTTTGATTTCAAACGGGTTTCCACTACACTTATTCCTGCTTTCATTTCACATCTCCTGCCCCTTACTTGAACGCATGCTTTCATGTTCGCATACTTTTACCTTTCATGTGCAGTACGCAAGAATTTAGAGCATGCCTAAATGTATGTGAGGTGTGACTCAGGTTTAACTCACATTTACAGCTTTGTTCCTACATCGAATAAAGGCACGCCGGAAAACGATGCATTGTTGATTTGGTATTTTGATTGATTGTGTGTGGCGGAGAGAAATGGATTTGGAAATGAACCGAATTAGAACCCACCTGCCGCAAAAGTTGTCACTGTCATTTGACGTTACGAAATCACGCAGGACGCTCATTGTTATTTAGATCAGCTACGCTTGCCCGTGTGTGTACACCAGATGTTTTTTTCCCGTTCATTAATAAAATAAATCAAAGCCACAGAAATGAATACATTTCCAAATTACTGGATTGTATCCTTGTCACTCAAGAATATGTTTCATTTGTTGTGAGAAATGTCAATAGCGAAATCACATTGTCGTCATTGTACTGTAGTGAAAAAAATATAGTAGGCTGTAATATAATGCGCTATAATACAATTTGAATAAATTAAGACTTTTCCATTATAGACAGCATTTTCATGGCACTGACTCGTTTGTCTTTTTGCCCGGGATGTTTTTGTTTGCTGTTCTGAGAAGCAAATGTGTAATGAGTTAATGAATTAATTGACATATAAGCGGTATAAGGACATGTGTTTATATCACCAGTCTATCAGTCCTCACCCATTCTACACAATTGACCTCACTGGACCTCTATCTGATATCCATGTGTTTTCTGTAAAAAAAAAAAAAAAGATTCAAATTTAGGGTGAAGAAACTGCTTTAAATGCGGTTTCTATTATAATATAGATATATATCCATTCTGGTTTATTTGTTGTGTCACGTATACATTCGTTCCCTATTTATCAGATTATTTTGTGTTGTTGTGAACTACAGTACTCTATGAATGATTGCACTTCCATGCACATGACGCTGCTAACCAGGATAATATTGTTCCAAGTGTTTACACACAAGGCAAGTCAGTACAGCACGTGTACATTAGTGTACAACATCCCCCCTTTATAAAAGTTATCAATTGCTGAAAAAATATTTGTCCCCCATTCACTTCCATTGAGTCCGTGTGGCATATAGTGTCATATTCTGCATCCTAAAAGGAACCAAAAAATAAATCAATCAATCAATCCCAGATGTGTTCACATGACAGGAGACAAGCATGGGGATAAGATGATGTAGAGGCAATTTGCAGCTGAAAACTTGGGAGGAAACTTTCCCTGTAGAGATGAGTCAGATCCCGACACAAAGCAAAAACACGCTGAGATATAGCAATTGAACAAAACCAAGCATGGGATCACTCCCACTTAGCTGCTACTTTTGTCAATTTTTCAAGTGAGTAGGCTGAGAAATCTGTGGCGAACAAAATGAACAGCATGTAACAGCAGCGATTTTGTGCAAAAGCAAAAAGTTCTTTATGAAAAAAAAAAAAGAAAAAAGAAAAAAAATGTGTTGTTATTGATGTTATCTTGTAACTTCAGATCTTTTTCAATTCTGTCAAGTTTTGGGTGGTTTTTTTTTTTGGTGTAATTTGCCTTGAAATGTACATCTCATTCCTTACAGCATAAGTCCTATCCAACTTCTCTTTTCTTTTGCCAAAAAAAAAAATAAAAATGTGTTGCTTCTCTTTATGAAGTGTCGTGGCTGTGTAAAAGAACATCGAATGAGCAATTTGTCTTGATGAAATACAGTAGAGTAAATGTAAAAATGTATTTATTTGCAAAATACATCGAGAGCCAAATATTGGTATGAAAATTGCAAATATGGAAATATTATTCGGATGAGTATTTCCTGGTTTATTGTGCATAAATTGTCATTTTTTTAAAAGCTCAGCGATCTTATCATTTATAGAAAGCTATAAAGTGTGCTATTATACCCTTCATTCGTTAAGCATAAGTAACACAAAAGGTTGTGGTGGGAATCCCACCATGCTGTTTGTACTGGGCCTTTAAGAAAGATGCTCAATGCTCAATTCCATAAATCTAAATGTAAATAATAGATAATACTGTTCTTATTTTTTAACACTGATCCTAAGATGTCTAAATTCAGATTGTATTATATGTCAGATTAATGAAGCAGTCTTAAGACATAAAATGCAAAGGAAAGGGGAAATTCATTCAACACTGCTGCCTTTGTTTACTCTGTGAAATACCGTGTTCTATATCGTATTTGCGTGTACAGTCTGGAGGTGGATTCAGCACGTTGACTGGTGTCGTGTGACTCATCGCATGGCGCTTGGCGCCGACGTTTGTCAGCAACCCTGCAGCAAGGCTAAGTGATTAATTAGTCACAACAGGAGCTACTCGCTGACAGATATGCCAGACAGGTTACACTGCCTTGATCGTCATTCACTGCTGACTATCTATCTCCACCTACCAGAGCAAGGTGAGCATAGAAATCACTGGAGCCGCCTGCACGTGTGCCTCGTCCCTTCATTAATCTCTGTCGTTTATACGTTAATAGAAGAGGGACCGGTGACTTTGACCGCGTACATAAAGTGCAAGCGTCTATCCACTGGCTCTATGTTCAGCTGATTTGTCTTTTAGAGGAAATTGCCTCTACTGAGGATAAAAAAAAAAAAAGATTCCAGATACCGGGTCTGAAAAATTCCCATGATATTTCCATTGCCTGAGGTAATAAGATCCCCGAGGTGATGCTGTGAGGTCTGGAAGAAAGAAATCTAGACCAGACCAAAAGCTCTATTCCTAAAAGTCACAAATAATTCTGACGTATATTCAATACTCTTGGAATGATGCAAGTCTCTAACCAACTTGCACTTTCTTGTGTTTTTTTTTTTTTTATTTCAGCAGGAGCCCAAATGCACAACATGAGCCAGGCTCACCCCTACCCTGTCCTTAGCCAACTGGCCCATGTGTACGAGCAGCAACAGCAACAGCAACAGCAAACAGCAACCAACCAACACCAACACCAACAACCAACAACCAACAACCAACAACAACAACAACAACACCAACAACACCAACAACAACACCAACAACTCCAACAACAACACCAACAACACCAACAACACCAACAACACCAACAACATCAACAACATCAACAACACCAACAACAACAGCAGCAGCAGCAGATTGGCAAAGAACTCAATAAATATGCCTCACTAAAGGCTGTTGGTAAGACCAGTTATGATCTTTGGAACAGGGACCATATACCACTTCTGAATCTAAATCAGCTTCTATATTGTATGTGTGCAGCTGTTATTCCAATATACTGTATTGTGTCATCTAAGAATTCTAATAAGCAAAAGTTTTCCCTCATGTCACTGCAGGTGTATGTGTCTCCCATGTTACAGATTACGAAGTGCAGACTGACCACATCATTTCTTTTAATTGTGAGTGACATACTGAGAAATCATTTAAAGGAGACTCCCTGAGGTCACTGTCGTTATTTATTTATTAATTTACTTACTTGCTTGCTTACTTTTCCCTGAAATTTCCCAAAGAAGCAAAAGGAAGCTGATAAGTCACAGCTCTGCCAATCGATACTTATCTTCGCTGTACCTTGAATGCATTGCTAAGGTCACCGGGTATTGGATTTTCCTTGGATTTAGAGAAAAATAGAACTAATAAAGGAACGCATCAAGAAAGGCATCATTGGAAGATAGGTTATATCAGTTTATAGCTACAAAAATCCCATGCCACATACAAGTCTTAAATGTACCAAAAAGTCAAACAAGGACCTTTCCCTATATGTGTGTGTGTGTGTATATATATATATATATATATACATACATGCATACAAAGTACATACATACAGTCTACTATATTTAAGGCATATGAAGCCTGCCATGAAAAATAGGATTTCCATTTTTTAAAATTTTGGTAGAACACTGGTACCTCGGTGTGGGTCGCTCTCACTGTACGTCGCCTTCAGATGATTTTTCGTTGGGAATTTGGTGTCGGTTCATTTCCGTCAGTTTCCGTCATGTTCGCCTGGTGCGCCATCTAGAGGAATGCGCTAATTGCTTCCCCGATCATGACCTGAGACAAATGGGATAATTCAGTTCGGTTAAGGTCGGATTCAGTCAAAGTCGCTTTCTGAGGAACAAATTAACGACGTACAACGAGGTACCACTGTACACACTACCACATACGAATATTGTAAATCACTCAAATGTTTAAAAGCAGCAGTTTAATAGATATCAGAACGCCATCTGGGACATCTGTCTCATATTGAAGGACTCTGCCTCTGAGAGTGATACATGGGTCCAGGCACCAGTGGGGAACATAGTCCACTACAAAAATAAAATGTCTCTTTCAATTTCCACAAGACAAATGAGCCTGAAAAGCTTATCTTCAAGGACGTTAAATCAACCAACCATCACACGCAACCTGAAAAAAAATCACAGCGGTATTTACAGGAGCACAGGGAATCCGAGAAACAAGTCTACGGCAAATATGAATACGATGGACATTGCTGTATAGAAAACTACAACTAAGCGCATTGCCCAAGTATCTGTTGGATTGCTCAATATCATTTGAGACCCATTTGAGTTAAATTGAAATCCCTTACAGGCAATCCAAGATGTGTTGAATAGACCAAGTTGATATTTGTTTGGAACCCCCTGCAAGCAACTTTAATTTAGGACTTTTATATGCGACTAAAACATGCCATTAGTGTTCCAATTGGTGAAGGCGCAGTGTGAGGACACAGTCAGACACGGGCGTCTCGCTGCAATGAACTGCATGACAGATTAAAGGTCACTAGAAGACATTTGATAAACAAATGCCAGTGAGAAAATTAGAGCCCTCAGGGGTGGCCATATTAGCCCCTGGGATCCTGATCAGGCAGCTGTATTGTTCAGGATGCGGACATACAGTTCACTGGGAGAATTTAATGGTCAGTGCATTGCAGAAGCATTATGCAACGATCACGTTGTGCTTTGAATGATGTGAAATATAGCCATTTTTGTCCGGTTCAAATCCCAGCATGACCAAGCTGCCAAGGATAATCGAAGAATCGCCTTTATTTGTCACATATTCATTATAGCACAGCTTCGCATATCCCAGCTTGTTTTGGAAGCCGGGGTCAGAGCGCAAGCCATGAATCGGCACCTCTTAAGGGTTAAGGGTCTTGCTCATGGACTCAAGGATGGCAGCTTGGTGATATCGGGGTTCGAACCGCTAAACTACACCCTTCCCCCACTATTCAGGTCAAGCCACTAGTGGGGCCTTGAGCAAGGCTTAACTGCTCAGTCTGTCCCAACCATTAGGTTTCACAAACCAGTGCATTGCTGGTGCTCTCGGATAAATTTTGTGTTGCGTTATAGAAGGGCGTCCAGAGCAATGTGCCAAACCAGATATGTGGATCATCCACTGTGGAGCTGAAAGAAATGATTGGGACTTGGGTGTGGAACTGCTACAAGCCTCTCAACTTTCCCAACCTGTCATTCAAATACACTGGAATTGGCTGAGAAAACAACAACAACCCAGATTTATGGCCAGGGGTTACTCTGTAACTTCATTGTGACTACTTTTTCACTCTCTATCTATGACTGCATTGAATCTAAAACCCTACAAACCCTACAAATCCAAAAAGATCAGCACCCACCTACCTTCAAGGAGTTACCACTCAATACTACACTTTATCTGAACCTCTAGCACTACAGCATGGGATTTACAGTCTCTTAAGAGACTCTTCTCTATCCAGGCACTCAGGTGGTAGAATGTACAGTACTTGCTGTCCAAACAGTCACTGACCCAAGTCAGGCAAAAATGATCTACTACTTTCTAATTCTTTCACTTACACTGTTCAAATATCTCCTGGGGGTTTTCTTCCATGGTGTGGGAATTTGGCTTGACGGCATTCATAATCCCTGATCGAGTGACCAGGAAGGAGAACATGTCGAGAAGCGCATCTGCTCAGTAAATAGAAGAACGACTAAATTGCTTTCTGGCTCTAACTCTCTGTATCCTCATGCATTATTCTTTGTTTGCTTTTGCTGTCAGCGTCGAAAGTCAACGGAGGATTCTACAACAAGCCGCACTGCCATTTGACCGATTTGGGAGCGAAAGGCGGCCTGCCCCTCCACACGATGAGGCTGGAGCACGTGGAGCCCACCGCCACGTACATCACAGAGATACCCATCCTCAAGCAGAACGAACAGAAACCTAAGCCCATCAAGCCCCATGTGCCACATCATCATATGGCCTACAGCTCCAACACCATAGCCAACCCAGGAATGCTGAAGGCCTGGGAGGGCACAGAGACGGTGGGTCGGCGCAAGACCTACGGCCCCAGGAAGCCCTGCATGGTGGCTCAGATGAACGAGCTCCACACCGCCCGCAGCCACCACTACCTTCCCACACAGCCATACTTCATAACCAACAGTAAGACAGAAGTGACTGTGTGAAGGAATGACTTGTATCCGAAGGGCTCCCCTAGTCTGTGAGCAGGAGAAACAGATCAGCATCCTGACTGTAACCTTCACTCTGCCCCTAGTGCATCGGAGGTGTAACTGCAGAGCCGGTCACCCCACGATCGGCTACACAAACCAGGCAGTCGGCAAGCAATGACAACAGCTGAACCAGGAACGTTCCATTGCTTTTGTGAAATGTTCTCTCTAATTTATACCCATGCCAGTGATGATATGTTTGTATTCGATCTGCGAGTTTTAATTCAAATCAGTGAGGGAAAAATAAAAACGAGTCAAAGGTAGACAAGCAATAAAAAGTGACACAAGGAGAATAATTGGGAATTAATGTTTGCTCCAGTAATTTACACAAAGTCATTGCGGAAGGGCATTGTGTGGCATGTTGAACAAAGGGCCAGCATTTCTTTAAGTACTAGCGCTGACGTACACTACACGAGGTCTGTTTAGCACAACGATCTCAGCATACACCGCTGACAACTTTCAAGACACCCTGGAAAGACGTGAACTGTTATACCGCAGACTGGTATTTTAGGGCTGTAACTTTCATGTTCATACGAACAGTCCTCACCGTGTGTAGTTCCACATAACTCCCAAACTCATTCGTTTACTTAGTAAAGAGATCCCACAATTACCATTCATAAGTAAAAGGTATAATCACTTAGACAGTTTCTGCTGTATTTCTTGCAGAGCGCCAGGAGGTAGCATGTAAACTGGAGACTGTAGAGTAAAAAAAAAAAGCACTGTTAACTCACATGACCGCAAACCAATTGATCGTTAATCTATAGCTTCGGAAACAAGTATTTGATCTCCCTTCAGTATAGTTCAAATGATTTCTTATGTGTTGTATTGTATCCTCTCGAAGGACTTAAAGCTTGTTGTACAATATTTCATGACAATAGATGTATGTGCAGCTAAGTTGCATCCACTGGGGTTTTAGCACTTTTAATTTCAGTAGTAAGTAGTTTGGGGGTTTGTTTGTTTGTTTGTTTGTTTGTTTGTTTGTTTTGGGGATTTCTTTCACACAGGCCTTCTGGTGAAATGGATTTTTTATAGTATATATATATATATATTTATACTTTTGCCAGTATGTGTATGCAAATGATACAGTACATTGTGCCAAGAATTAGCTTGTTAAAGTTGTGTTCAATTTAATCTATTTGTCTTTTTTCACTCACTTGTACATTCCAAATGAGAAAAAAAAGGTTAATTTTGCTGCATCACGGTATAAGGGGGTGTGGTTGTTTTGGAAATAATGATACATTACAAAATCCAGTAATGCCATTGGAATAAATTAAGCATTTCTTCATCCTCTTTATGATATTTCTCCTTTTTTTGTGTTCTGCGTCGACAAGAAGTGAAAAGAAATAAGGAATATTATATAACATTTGGGTTGTTGTTAACATTTCTAGCCCTGTTTAAGGAACTGAAACCAGGACAAGTGAGTAGAAAACACTTAAAGTGTGTGTGGTATTTATTGGTTCTAGACAGATAATTGCTGCGAAGCCTGGTTCTTTCATAGACAAGATGCATACATTTAGCAAACTGGTTCATTTATTACAACTGGATTTTCCCCAGTTAGTTATCAGCTATTCAACCTCGAGGCTGTATTTGACATTTGTGAATTCATATTCACACTTGCTTTTGTTTCGCAAGTCCTAGGACGCCCTCTCATCTTTGCATTACAGTGCAATACGGAAAACAATTTAACAAAAGGAAATAATAGGGGGGAAAAAAAAACACACACACACACACGGGTTCATCATTTAGTGACATATTTACTCTCTAGTCTTACTATCATGACTCACATTCTCCGTCTTCATTTACCAGTCCAAAAATGATATTTTAGCTTTAGCTACAGCAAGAAGGAAGCTCTAGGTGTCAGCATGCAATGTGTGGATTTCTCTGATGATGAGCCGAAAAGAAAAGAAGCACTAATTGATTAGATTCAGGTTCTTGGAGCAAGTGTCTGCTCTCTAATCCAATTCTCATCTGGCACTCCATCACCTCTAAACAGGTGCCACGAATTATCCAGCGGTTGAATGCACTCGTTTGTGTCGAGGCTTTGTTACCGTGCCAAAAATGAAAATTGTGGCAGTGGGTGCAAGTGACCTAATTAGCAGAATCAAGCTTTCTTCGTCTGCACTCAGGCTGGCGCGCAGACAAATTCAGCTGTCAGACTCGGCGGTCCGTTCAGTCACCGCAACGTAGACGCAGCTGACGATGTGCATTGAACTAGCAATTCTCTGCATTTACCGTAGATGTAAAAGAGTTCGCAGTGAATGCGTTTTATGTCATTGCTCCTGCTAATGAAGAGCAATTCGAGTCATTATTACAGTGTTTTAGTGGGTGAGAATATTGTATATGTTTAGGTGGGAAACTTTTCAAATATTGTCAACATTTACGAAGAAAACATTTTCTGACGTTTTGAAATCTATCATTATAACTGCATCAAATTATGTAACTCACACCACTATCATTACTACTATTACTAATAGTCAGTGTTGGGAAGGTTACGTCGAAAATTACAAATGACCCTATTCAAAATGTAATAAGTAGTGCATTTACTTATAAAAGTAAAGCAACGGATTACATGTGATTACTGTTTGATTATTTTCATTTGTCCACTAGGTGGCGCTTACTAAAATTAACATTCTAAGGAAAAAAGAAGACGTTTTTGTCGGTGGGGTTGGTCGGTGGTCTTTGGGATTATAAAAGTAACTGTAAATTGATTACAAATTTAACTAGAATGATAAACTTAACTATAATTAATTACTGTTACTTTAATTTTGTAATTAAATGATTTAACACCACAACACTGCTAATAGTAGTGCTGCAACAACTAATCGAAGAAATTCATTGATAGCGAATGCTGTTATCGATTAGTTGGGCTGCTGAAGTTCCCGGCTAGTGTGACTGCAAGAGAACACCGGTGCTAGAAACATGTCGGAGAGTTAAAGTTTAACCGGCAAAAGGACAAAGTGTCGTCCAATACAGAGGAGCATTTTATATTAAACTCAATGCAGAAAAACACTGTAACCTGCAAGTTATGCCAAGCTGGACATGTATGGCATGGAGGTGCTGCACCAGCGCATTGAAAGAAAACATGTTGGTGTACGGATGAAGGTGAAACATCAACACGGTAAGCAAAAACTGTCATGTGAAAATGTTACACTATAATTGAATTAAAGTGTTATTGTGTAAATTGGTTGTATGTTAACTTCGGGACACTAGATCTGTTCTATCGTGACTTGTGAGCATGAGGTTGTACACGGGACGGATTTGATTTAAGGAGTCAGAACAAACACTAAAACTAAATAACAGCAGCAGTAAACGATTACATTTTTATTCACTGTTGTGGATTTCAGCCAATGCTTATGCATTTCTACACTAATTTGTATTTTATTTTTTTTGTTTAATCAAGGCTGATCACTTGCTGTGTTTCTCCATTCCATTCGCTTTTTAGAGCATTTTTGGCTTTATAGCATTAGCGTTATAGCCATCTGCAATTATCATTAAAGCAATACAAATGTTGATTTCCATAAACTGCAAAAGATGTTTGTTGTTGCCGTTTTTTTTCCTCAGAGAGAGAAACCCAGCATGAATGAATCTGTTCAAAAGAGAAATCCCCAATGCAATCCTAAAACGAGCAGCCAATATCAACTTTAAAGTTAAACTCAATATGTAGATTTTGCTTTTTTTTGAAGTACACTTTTATACATAAATACCCTGATGTAGGGTTTTATATAGTTATTATAAGCAAAACATCAAATTAATGAAAGTTCATTTTTTAAATCTGATTAAGTCTGATTTATCGGCATTAAAATAGAACAGAATATGCTTTATTTGTCACATATACATTACAGCACAGTGAAATTCTTTTCTTCGCATATACCAGCTTGTTGTTTGGTAGCTGGGGTCAGAGCGCAGGGTCATGGTACATGCGCCCCTGGAGCACAGAGGGTTAAGGGTCTTGCTCAAGACCCAAAGGCGGCAGCTTGGCGAAACCGGGACTTGAACCTTAGACCACTAAGCCACACCCTCCCCTGTTAAACATCTCCGATCTTAAACATCTCAGATGTTTATGGGCATTAAGGCAGGATACACCCTGGATTGAATGCCAACCCATCGCAGGGCACACACTCACAAACACATTCACACACACATTCACACACTAGGAACATTTTTCCAAGGTGCCAATCAATCTAACCTACCGCGCATGTTTTTGGACCGGGAGGAAACCGGAGAACCTGGAGAAAAAAAACCCTGAGACACGGGGAGAACCTGCAAACTCCACACACACGTGGCCGAGACGGGAATCGAACCCGGACCCTGGCGGTGTGAGGAGAACGTGCTAGACACCGTGCCTCTCAAGCTGGATAACTCAGAGTAAATATAGTCAGAAAATCCACACCTACAAAAATCCCCTACTATACAGAACCAGGAACACCAGCAACACATTACATCATCGTGCCATTCATTAATACTGTGTTACTAAATCTATTAATCACATAGTGAAAACATTTCATTTGCTTTTGTTCAGAAGCCATCAAATATCCTAACTCTGTAACGCAATGAGGAAACGATTAAATACCAAATACAAGCTTCTTCATTAGCCGGCATGTGAAAGTTCTACTCTTAAAACATGCTAATAAGTGGCTAAAAAGTGCTTCTGAACTCGGTCACGAGTTCCCAAATCCCACTGTGACTGCTGAGGCCTTAAGCAAAACCCAACTGCTCAATTGTATAAATGGGATCATTCAGAGGAAAAAAGGTTTACAAACCAAGTTTACCCCTTAGGAAGACTGGCACAAGTAAAATAAGATATATACGATGTTCTAAAACATTACATGGATTTCGTCTGTTTAAAAGTTTCCACCTCGTCTTATACATTGTAATCCACCGTCGTTCTGAAATGGAATTAAACGACTTGATTCTGTCGGAGAATGAAATACATTATGAATGTGTTTAAAGAGCATTAAAGAGATTTGTGGGTCCGTTTGATGAAACTGCGTGTAATATTATTGCGAGAGTTCTTCATTTGAGATGTGCACCTGACCTTCTGCTATGAATATTTCAGACCTCATTCCAGCCTGCTCTATGATAGAGAGCCAGTAAATATTTCAGCACCGTTCGAAGAAACAAAGCATTTTTCTGTTCGCCAAAATGTCCCTCTAATAATGTTGATCTACATCCTCTCCTTAAACCACTTCAGCTGCCTGTGGAGATTTCGTTTACTCCAAAGCAACACTCGCTGAATGCCTAATGCTCTAATCCATTTTCTTAGGTCGCAATGAAATAAGCACCACATTTTACCGCAAGCTGAGCGTTTCGTCTCCTGATCCTTTGTTTACTTTTTGTGTTCTCAAATGGATGTTTTGAAAACGTTTACTCTACAGTGTACTGCCATGTACTTTGAATGCTTAACGCTCTCGGCCAAATCCACGGCGTCTACACAGTTCTCCGCTGTTTTTTTTTTTTTTTTAATTACAGATGTATTGACGGCGAGCCGGTCGAACATCCGTACAGGTACAGTATTCTCTCAGATTAATTACATATGGTCTCTGCAGAGCCGCTCTCCCGAGTGCACGCCGAAACTAGAACAAAAGTGGGCTGGGCTTTCTGTCTTTAATTAAGCAGTGCTTCCTTGCATTAGATAAAACCCAGTTAAACACACAAAAACGGCAAAAACATGCACAGGAAGCGATCTGATACAGAAATCCCACAGGTCACGGCACCGTCGCTGGCGTTTCGCATGATCCGGATGTGATAGTTTAGGTTTTGATGAAAGTATTGTTTCCTTGTACAGTAATAGAGCTGTGAATTGAGGTGCAGCACGGAGACTTGATTGCTGATGAGATTAGCCGTGTGTGAGCATAGAGCAAACTGATTACCGCAACCAAAACTCTGGTTTTTAAGTACTCTGTGTTCCTACTGCAAAAAAAAAAAGAAAAGAAAAAGAAAAAAAAAGGAAAATATATATTTTTTGTTCTTCTGGCTGAGAGCGTCAGAGTCTACAGAGTCCTTTCGCAGAGTTTCAGTGTGTCCCGATTTGTAGCTCACCATCTGCTCGGTTCAAACGCGGATAAAAAAGATTCTTTAAAGGCCATCGAATGTCTTATTGATCACTCTGCAGACGTGAGAAAGCGGCTGAGCTCAATCTGTCAGGTTGTATCAGTCCTTTGTAAGTCCAATAGCGACGTTTAAGTCGGAGATAACGCAGAGAGGGAGCAGTGCGCCGTCCCTAAAACACACTCGCGGATTGTTTAGGAAGTGGAATTAGACAGCACCGCTCCCTGACGCCAGGATTGGATAGTGCTGGCAAAAGTGAGTGGGTTATTAAAGTGATGAATAAACCATGACAGGTTATAAGAGCAGTTAGCAGGAGGTACTGACTTGAAGTGTTTAGATTGGTTCTTTCATTTTATGGTGCAATGATAGCCTGAGTGATTAAGATCTAAGTGGCGCATTGGAAATTCTAATATCACGTCTTTGTTTCTGACAGGAACTGCCTGAGTAGCTTTGTAACGGGCGAAAGTGCAAAGGGTTATAAAAAAAAAAAAGACAGGAGAAGGAGACGACTTTGTTACAAGAGACGACGGGGAACGGTGGATGCGCACGTGGAAAAAGAAAGCACGAACTGGCGTTTTTTTTCTGGAGGGAGGACATTAGCATAGGGTGCATTAATACTAACGCAGTCATGAGGGAGTTTTTGGCGTTGTAACGCACTGGTCAGTGGTCAGTTGGATAAAATTAGTTTGAACAGAGCAAACTATGCCTGGATCAAAGCCAACTGTTGCCACGGTGACAGAATTTGTGCAGTCTGCTTTGAAATCTCTTTGTACGTTTCCACGGCAACAACTGTAACTGGGTGGAGGAGCGGGTGGTGGTGCACCGTGGCACCGAGGGAATCGCCGCATGCCTGCATTGTTTATGCCCGCGAAAATAAATAAATAAAAAAATTTTCATTGGCACACTTATCCAAGAGCGATCCAAAAACAAAAGCATTAGTCAGCAGCTGATAGATGGTAGAGATGAACAGATCCTAGCAGAGTGGAGTGGTGGATTTCCTCTCATAAAGTGCTGGATTAAGGCTCCAAGCAGCCTCCATTAACCATAGCAACAACCAGTGATGAAGCACAGCTCAAATCCTTCCCAGTCCTGCTTAATGACAAGATGGGAATATAAATCATAATGCTGAAGTCATGTGCTCATGCAGCCCATTATGACACACACACACACACACACACACACACACACACACACACACACACACACACACACACACTTCACCTGAGAGCAGGCAAGCCCTGCTTCACGACTAGAGCTAATAGGGCTGAGGAACTGCTTAGGAAGAAAAACAATCTACACCGTTTAGGTGACGCACACACCAACACAAAAGTATCAAGACATTTGCCATCATTTGAAAGCATCATTCATAGCATACATGACAACACATGAGCACACACACACATTCATCATACTAACCATGTGAGGACCTTCCGGGGTGGTAGTGGTGGTGGTGGAGGGGGGGGGGGTGTGCTGGGAAGAGAGAGAGAGAGAGAGAGAGAGAGAGAGAGAGAGAGAGAGAGTTGTTTGCCTCACATATAAATTGCACTAAAACACTTCATACACACTTCAACAAAAAACACTAGCAATGCTTCTCTCTTAACACATCGTCATTTACAACACAATGAGGTGAAGAAAAAAAAATCTATCAGGTAAAATGAATATTAATAAGACGGCTTATTTCATCATTTCGTTTCCTTTTCTGACAAATGTTATATCGAAAATACACAAAATGATGAAACCGTGGCAATTTTACAAATGATAAATTATTATCATAGTTATTATATGTAGAGACACACACACACACACACATCTAGGATATTTACCGGTTACTAGCATACGTGCTTTAAATTTATACTTTTGTTTTTAAGTACTTAATTCCCATACAAACACATCACTTATCAGTTACTTACACCCTGTCTTTTTGCACACGTCTACACATAGATCTAGTCATGTAGAAGGTTATACGTCGATATTAGTGATCCCATACAGTACCCTTCATTGCCTTACACACAGGCTCCTTTTACCACTCACATTCTCATCCATCCTTGTTCTTCAGTCATGTCTCAGTTACATATCCAGTCTCTGTTTTCATGTTCCCATTTTGTCCAGACTTAAAAGAAATGGATAGCAAAACACTGCTTGTGCCAAAGCAATTAAGAGTTGCCCTGTGTAAAAGCACTCTTCAGTGTTCTGAAGTAAAAAAAAAAAAGTTGTAATACATGTGATCAAAGCTCTGATATAAAAAAAAGTGTCCATTCACATTGTCACACACAATGATGAATCAAACAAACGACACTGACGGCATCCCTGCTGAGATCAGCAGCATCACACAAAGAATTAAAAGCAATTATTCATTAGTATAGCATTAGTTACTTTGCTCTCCCTACACGGACGCTACCGAGCATCTGCTCTTTTTAAGCTCCACTCTCCCTCTCTCGATCTCTCTCTCTCTCGTTTGCACTCCCAATAGAGCCTTGGTGTTTTTGTTTGTTTTATTTTTAAATGCTGTTTTCATGCACTTTCTAAAGACCAGGCTGATTTGCATGAAACACCGTCTTTTCACTGAACTTCGGGACGATGCCGCGTGTTTTCCAAGTCGCGCGCAAGCACAACAAGCAATCATCAGTCAGTCCGTACACTCGGCTCCCAACTTCCAGATGTCATTTTTGCATGTACACCTTGCTGTCTAAGTACCTGTAATTACCACAAGCACTAACATCTGATTAGCTTCGGGGGAAAATGAAGCACGTAACATATACACGGAGAGGGGACGCTTGTTTGTTCAAGCGCTTTGGCGCTTTCGGGTCTATCCCAGACCGTCATTTCCGACGCTCCGACGTTTAAAAGCGAAGCCTCAGCAGCGTTTCTGAAAGCAGGTGTTAATGAGGACTTGATGAGCGGAGATGCATATGGCTTTGCGAAAAACACGTATGTCGTATGAGGGAGGTGCTTCTTGTCCTGTGAGCACTCCTCTGCATGCTAATTTTCACACCTCGAGCCCGAGCCAACCTGGCCATGCTGCTCGTGCCCCTGAGTTGGGCCTTTGGCCAGAAGTAACAGATGGCTGACTGGGTGACAAAGCTCCCAGCACCGTGTTCAATGAGATGTGAATGTGATTCCAGATATTTCACAGAGCTCTATAAAATGGAGGCTTTATTTGGGATCCTTTTGGGACGTCTTGAGCGTCTTGTTCGGTAAAAACAGAAGGGCAAAAGAAGGAAAAAAGATGTCTGACCGGTGGATTTACAAGGAACGTACATTTGCGTAGCAGTTACGTGAACATCATTTCCTAGTCCTACATATCGCGCGTGTTTTCTCTAAACCCGATCCTATAGGGTTCATCTCCTACAGGACCCTTACAGTGTGTCAGATGGTGCGTATGTTACACGCAGTGTAATCAGAGATTAAATTCAAATTATTATAGAAAAAAAACCTTCTCATGAGGTGCTTTACTTCACATAATTCTTTAAAAAAATAAATAAATAAAAGTTACTGTGTAAAATGTCAATAAGAACAAAATGTAATGATTTGCATTGCTCATAGTCTATTCATTTCATAACAGAAAACATTTTACGGAAAAACAAAAGGACAACAAAAACACAATAAAGGACAACCAGACGTGTACAGCAGCTAATATCCTGTATCACACACACACACACACACACACACACACACACACACACACATATGGAACAACATTGCTCTTCCAAAGCTTCAGCAACTGCTCTGCTCACTTCCCAGATGTATGAAAACAGACGACTTGATACTACACAGTGGTAAATAATGCCCTGTCCTAACTTCTACAGGCATGTTGCAGCCATCGATATATAATATTAACTATTCTCAGTGACACTGGGTCTCTTTTCTGCATATTTTGTGAGTAAAATATGGGTTTACAAATCACTATTAATAAATATAATACACAATGTTTTTGGAATTGCACTTAGATGTTTTTCTGCACATGTACATAAAGACCATATGCTTGTGTTTTTGAGTCAGCTAAAGGCAGTGAATATGTTTAAACACTACCATCACATCACTACACACACACACACACACACACACACACACACACACACCTGCGGAAAGAACCTCCCTGATAATGGTGGTGGTGTGTAGTGATGTCACAGGTACAGTGAGGTACAGTTACAATCACACCGACACAGGTGTGTTTCCAATCACACATTTAGTTCATTCTAATGGACAAATAAGCAGCAGGAAGTTTCCCCACTAACACCCGGCTTAATTACATGCCCGCTGAGCAGCATCTGGGTATCTGTATTAAATCACTCTCATCACTCTCTTCGCCCAAAAACAACTAAACTAAATGACTTATGAAATGAGCCATGCTCGTTAACTCAACGAGGTGCTCCTCTGTGAGACGGGACGAGTTTTAAATCAAAAATAATGATAATGTGGAGTCAGAGATGCTGCTGTTGCCATAAAGCAACAAGTGAAATTTCAGAAAAACACATTCTTTTCCACCTTTCCATCATCGCACTGATTAAAAAAAAAAAAACCTGCAAATCACAGAGGGGAAAAAGCACAATACGGTTACACTGATATTAAATTAAAACTAGCCAGGAAAAGCAACCTTTTAATTAAGAGCAATTATCAACTAAAGAATAAAATTATCAAAAATAAATATACAAAATATAATAATATAACATACACAATGATATACAAAAGTAATTTTGTGGCATTTTCCTACAGTTGAACAAAACTGTCTAACTGCAATAAAATAATTGCAAATGAAATTGATAAACAGATAAATATTAAGAAATTACAAAATTAATGTAATTAATTATAATGTATTTATTTGTATATATCCATCCATCCATCTTCCTCCGCTTATCCGGGACCGGGTCGCGGGGGCAGCAGTCTAAGCAGAGATGCCCAGACTTCCCTCTCTCCAGCCACTTCCTCTAGCTCCCCCAAGGGGACACCGAGGCGTTCCCAGGACAGTCGAGAGACATAGTCCCTCCAACGTGTTCTGGGTCTTCCCTGAGGCCTTTTCCCGGAGGGACATGCCCGAAACACCTCCCCTGGAAGGCACCCAGGAGGCATCCGAAATAGATGCCCGAGCCACGCCAGCTGGCCTCTCTCGATGTGAAGGAGCAACGGATTTACTCCGAGCTCCTCCCGAGTGACTGAACTTCTCACCCTATCTCTAAGGGAGCGGCCAGACACCCTGCGAAGGAAGCTCATTTCGGCCGCCGGTATCCGGGATCTCGTCCATTCGGTCATGACCCAAAGCTCATGGCCATAGGTGAGAATAGGAACGTAGATCGACCAGTAAATTGAGAGCTTTGCCTTTTGGCTCAGCTCCCTCTTCACTATGACGGACCGGTACATCGATCGCATTACTGCGGAGGCTGCTCCAATCCACCTGTCGATCTCCCGTTCCATCCTCCCCTCACTCGTGAACGAGACCCCAAGATACTTGAACTCCTCCACTTGGGGAAGGATTTCTCCGCCAACCTGAAGTGGGCTAACCACCTTTTTGCGGCTAAGGACCATGGCCTCGGACTTGGAGGTGCTAATCTTCATCCCAGCTGCTTCACACTCGGCTGCAAACCTTCCCAGTGCATGCTGAAGGTCTTGGCCTGATGGAGCCAACAGGACAACATCATCTGCAAAAAGCAGAGACGAGATCCTGTGGTCCCCAAACCAGACTCCCTCCAGCCCCTGGCTGCTCCTAGAAATTCTGTCCATAAAAATAATGAACAGAACCGGTGACAAAGGGCAGCCTTGCCGGAGTCCAACATGCACCGGAAACAGGTCTGACTTACTGCCGGCAATGCGAACCAAACTCCTGCTCCGTGCATACAGAGACCGAGCAGCCCTCAACAGAGGGCCTCGGACCCCATACTCCCGGAGCACCCCCCACAGAGTGCAGCGAGGAGACACGGTCAAACTGCCTTCTCCAAATCCACAAAGCACATGTGGACCGGTTGGGCAAACTCCCATGATCCCTCCATCACCCTGTAGAGGGTATAGAGATGGTCCAGTGTTCCACGGCCAGGTCGAAAACCGCATTGTTCCTCCTGAATCCGGGGTTCGACTAAAGGCCGAATTCTCCTCTATAAAATCCCCCTATAGTTGGAGCACACCCTCCGGTCCCCTTTCTTAAAAAGAGGAACCACCACCCCGGTCTGCCAATCCAGAGGCACCGTCCCCAGCTGCCACGCGATGTTGCAGAGGCGTGTCAGCCAAGACAGCCCCACAACATCCAGAGACTTCAGGTACTCAGGGCGGATCTCATCCACCCCCGCTGCTCTGCCACCGAGAAGCTTCTCAACTACCTCGGTGACCTCAGCTTGGGTGATAGATGACGCCACCTCTGAGCCCATGGCCTCTGCTTCCTCATCGGAAGGCATGACTCCGGGGTTGAGGAGATCCTCAAAGTATTCCTTCCACCGTCCGATGATGTCCCCAGTTGAAGTCAACAGATCCCCACCTCCACTGTAGACAGTTTTGGCAGGGCACTGCTTCCCCCTTCTGATATGTCGGACGGTTTGCCAGAACTTCTTTGAGGCCGACCGATAGTCCCTCTCCATGGCCTCTCCGAACTCCTTCCCATACCCGAGATTTTGCTTCAACAACCACCCGGGCCGCAGCCCGCTTGGCCTGACGGTACCCATCAGCTGCCTCAGGGGTCCCGAGAGCCAACCAGGCTCGGAAGGACTCCTTCTTCAGCTTGACGGCATCCCTTACTTCCGGGGACCACCACCGGGTTCGTGGATTACCGCCACGACAGGCACCTGAGACCTTACGGCCGCAGCTCAGAATGGCTGCATCGACAATGGAGGCGGAGAACATGGTCCACTCAGACTCAATGTCTCCAACCTCCCTCGGGATCTGGTTGAAGCTCTGCCGGAGGTGGGAGTTAAAGATATCTCTGACAGGGGGTTCTGCTAGGCGTTCCCAGCACACCCTCACAATACGTTTGGGTCTGCCGAGTCTGTCCAGCTTCCTTCCCCGCCATCGAATCCAGCTCACCACCAGGTGGTGATCAGTTGACAGCTCCGCCCCTCTCTTCACCCGAGTGTCCAAAACACACGGACGGAGGTCAGATGAGACAACCACAAGGTCTATCATCGATCTCCGTCCTAGGGTGTCCTGGTACCATGTGTACTGATGGACACCCTTGTGTTTGAACATGGTGTTCGTTATGGACAAACTATGACTAGCACAGAAGTCCAATAACTGAGCACCACTCGGGTTCAGATCAGGGGGGCCGTTCCTCCCAATCACGCCCCTCCAGGTATCACTGTCATTGCCCACGTGGGCATTGAAGTCCCCCAGTAGAACAACGGAGTCTCCAGTCGGGGCGTTTATCAGCGCCCCTCCCAGAGACGCCAAGAAGGCCGGGTACTCTACACTGCCATTTGGCCCATAGGCACAAACAAAGACTTTTCCCCAACCCGAAGGCGCAGGGAAACGACCCTCTCGTTCACCGGGGTAAACTCCAACACATGACGGCTAAGATGGGGGGCTATGACACCAGCCCGTCGTCTCTCACCGCCGGCAACTCCAGAATAATGGAGAGTCCAGCCTCTCTCGCGGAGTATGGTTCCAGAGCCCAGACTGTGAGTGGAGGTGAGTCCGACTATCTCTCAACCTCCCGCACAAGCTCGGGCTCTTTCCCAACCAGCGAGGTGACATTCCATGTCCCTAGAGCTAGTCTCTGTGTCCAGAGGTCGGGTCGTCGAGGCCTCCGCCTTCGACCACTGCCCGAACCACATTGCACCGGTCCCTTATGAGCCTTCCTGCAGGTGATGGGCCCACGGGAAGGTGTCCCCACGTCACTCATTCGGGCTGAGTCCGGCCGGGCCCCATGGGTTGAGGCCCGACCACCAGGCGCTCGCATTCGAGCCCCAGCCCCGGGCCTGGCTCCAGGGAGGAGCCCCGGCTGCGCCATACCGGGCGACGTTACGGTCCTTGATTTTATTTGTTTCATAGGGAACTTGAACCGCTCTTCGTCTGAGCCGTCCTGTTTCCCTTGGGAGACCCTACCAGAGGCGTCTAGCCCCCGACAACATAGCTCCTAGGATCATCCGGTTACTCAAACCCCTCCACCACATTATGACAGACAGACAGACAGACTGACAGACAGATAGATAAATTCAAATAGTTCTCCACCATTTTATTCAACTGTTCTTCCAAAATAAAATGCAAATAATATGTTGCTGATACTCAGAGAAGCCATCTTTAAAAAGAAATGTGTTTTATAAAGTAGGTAAAAAAAATAAATAATAATAATTATATTGTGATACTTGAAATTGCAATACAGATTGGAATCCTGTTTGTAGTGATATTTGGCTCTGACTGTAGTGGATAACACTTTTTGTCATGGCCCATTTTTTAATCAGTCATATTTCATATATTTTTCATTCGGACATAATAAAAGGTTACTGTAGTCATATCTCACAAATCTAAATGTAGTGTTATTAATGTGCGATTGTGGTCACAGAAAATATACCTTTTACTAGTGGATTCTCCCAAAATGATCCTGCTTTATTCCAAACAGATGCATACAGTACACCTAGTGCTGGAAAGGGAATATTGTTTATCTATACAGACATCATTTAAACATTAAACATTTAAACCATAAAACTGAATAAAATATCTTTTCAAACGTGATTTATTTATTTATTTATGTTACATTCATTCATAGCATTTTCCTATGCGTTTATTTACCCTAAATTTGCCTAAGGAATTACTGTAAAAAAAAAAAGATGTTTGTCTATTTTTGTCGTAACCGTATTAGTATTGCATTTTAGATTTAAAGTTGTTTAAAGTTTAGATTTAGTTGTAAAATAAGAATAGTAAGGCAGGTATTACCATGATTCGCCCTGGATAAGGGCGTCTGCTAAATACAGCAAATGTAAATGTAAATGATTATCGTTATTATCATATTATCATGATGACGCCTCCACACGGCGTTAAACACTTCGGAGACTGGGGACACTTCTCCAATTCCATTGATACACTCCAGACTAAACAAATTCACAAATCACAAACAAAAACAAAACACTCAAATGAGGATGGGTTCTCTGTTGAGTCTGGTTCCTCTCAAGGTTTCTTCCTGTTACCATTTCTGGGAGTTTTTCATTGCATTACATTAACCGCATTTAGCAGACGCCCTTATCCAGAGCAGCGTACAAATAGAACCTCGCTATTGACTTCGGTTTGCTCAACAAGAAACAATCAGGGACAAACTGATTTTCATTCTCACACCCTATAATTAAGTACTAATAAGTAAAGCTGCTTTGTGGCAATGGCTACTGCAAAAAGCACCCGAAAAATAAAAATGTAATGGAATTGAATTGAAGTAGGGGCCAATAGATTCGAAAGACAATGAGACGAGATAACTCGGATTTCCCATGAAAACATTACATGTTGAACAGTTCGTCTTGTACAAGGCATCATAATAGTCTTTACTAGTGACAATAAATCAACACTGCAACAACAATAACAGATAATTAAGGCATAAAGCAATTAATAAACTCTAATGGTGCGTTTGTAAAGATACTCACTGTACCAAACCAAAGCCTGTTTCACTAATGAGTTGTGTTTTTTTTCCTCTTTTTTGTGCTTCTTAAATGTATATAGAATAGAGCAAAATCTCTGAGTGCACCGATTTCATTAAAATACTGTTGAAAATGAAACTGACATGGAGCCAAGTATTGCAACTAGGACTCTATTAACGACCTAAAAATCTGCATCATGCTTTTAAATAGATAAAGAAATGTAAAGGTTGTATTTATTAGAGTCTTAAACTGAACATGAAAAAGGGCTTTGACTCATGTACATGTACCTAATTGTATCCTATTAACCTCAGCTATGTGTGTCAATTTTAGCAGATTCCATCTGGCAGTAATAGTCCCAGAGTGGATTATGGGTGAACAGGCACCGTCCTTATGACCGGGACACTGCATGAGTCCTATGAGGTTTTCTTACTTGTAAGTCAGTAGAGATGGTTGACAGCGCAAATGGAGTACAGATGGAACCGATCCATGCTGTACTGTATATATATATATATATATATATATATATATATATATATATATATATATATATATATATATATATATATATATATATATAGCGTACTGCATGTATGCACTGGGGGAAAGTCCCTGGTCCCTAGGACATTCCAGTTCTAGCTGTCTTTTGGCTGTTTGTGTGTTGTTACAGATGTGAGTCCAGTTGTTCAAGCAGTGACCACATGATTTACAATAAATCACATTCTTATAAGGATAGATCACATTCTTATTAAATATTAGTATTTTGGAGAGTAATTTTATGGATATAATATATAATATTACACTACCACATACCACATGTTGTGTGTATATGTATATATATATATATATATATATATATATATATATGTATATATATATATATATATATATATATACACACACACACACACACACACACACACGTGGTATGTGGTAGCCCAGTGGTTAAGGGCTACCAGTGGTTAAGGTGTTGGACTCTGGACCAGAAGATCACAGGTTCAAACCCTACCACCATCAAGTTTCCACTAGTGGGCCCTTGAGAAAGGCCCTTAACCCTCAATTGCTCAGTTGTAAGTCGCTCTGGATAAGGGCGACTGCCAAATGCAAATGTGTATATATAGATATAGTACTTGTAGATGACTCAAAGATATAATGTAAGTTATACAAGTTATATACATATATATATAATCATACAGGAACACAGAAGATTCATTCGCTAAGTGAGACACTGCGGGGCTCAACACATCACAGGCAACAGCTGTCTTTTCTTGTTACATAAAGCAAAGCACAAAACTGTGAATCGCAGACTGATTTGTTCAGATGTTTATGAACCCTTGCCTGTACATTCTGTTCTCTGTGCGTGTGTGTGTGTGTGTGTGTGTGTATCATGGTGTGTGAAAATGTGTGAGAATGAGAGCAGGCATGAAGTGTGAAGAGAACGTTTAGATTCAATGTCATATTTAGTGAAATGAACCGATCAAATGAGCGACATGTCTAGCCAGCCCGGTGACAGTACAGCAAACACAGAGCTGCCCATGATGCTTCCATAACACATGCAATATCCAACCACTGGAGAGCTTTAACCAGAGCCTGCTGAGATGAAGTAAACCCAATCAGGACAAGACATTTCCGCACTCTTTCATGGGGAGTAAGACACACACGCATAAAGGATAATCAGTGGCAGCCAGAGCAGAAGCACACAACCAATGACTGTAAATGTCTGCAAGTCCACAAGTATATGAATAATGTATTCATTTGGTCTTTCACTAAATAAAAACGCATTTCACGATATTTAAATGGTGTAAATAAATAATCGTTGCTAAAATGAATCTGGGTATAAATCTGCTGTGTCGTGTGTTAACTGTCGCAAAGTTGCCTACTGTTTGTAGTGTACTCTCCGACGCGAACCGAGCTATTTTCATATCCGCTGTCCACGAGGGCAATGAATAAATCATCTGAACGAGTTAATGGCCTTTGTGTGGTGTATTAAACCTTGTTTTTAATGAGCTTCATTAAGTTTTCTCGTTTGCACTCGCTAGAAATGCCAGAAGTGATTCTTTTTCATTTAGTTCAACAGAATTCAGTCTCTCGTTCTCCTCACGTACATTCTGATAGATACCGTGTCTGTAGCACAGGCCCTGCAAAAACAATTAACGGCGAAATAAAAGAGAGTAACGGCAAACGGAAAACAAATAAACGCCCAATTTAGATATCGCTTAAAAAGAGGAAGTTGAGCGAACGCTCGAGTCTCGAGAGACTTGACACATTTGCCATAATGCTCACGTTTCATCCGAGAGAGAGAGAGAGAGAGAGAGACGCGATATGGAAAGAAGAGTGGCGCAAGCTGTTCACCCATAAACAAATGGATGAGTTCATTTGTGATGCCTCACGGGCCATTGTTTTTAAAGGATTTTCCCCTTCATGCCAGCATGCAGTATGTGCAAAAGGAGTTGAACAGAAATGATTGGATTACGTGTGTACGCACTTTGCCGAGGCTGATTTTCCAGCGAGCTTACGCGAGTGAATGAGTTTGGCCAGAGGCGGAGAGAAAGCTCTCTCTCTTTCTCTCTCTCTCTCACTCTCACAGCTAGAGGCAGGCGGCTGCTGAAGACACACCTATTGTGCAGGCAGAAAGATGGGACGTAGGGTCGCGCATTGTTCAGGAAGAGAATGCCTCTGTGGATTGCACAGAACAGATAGTTGCTGGTCTGCTCTCCACATGAGGCCCTATTCTCTCCCCCCATGCTAGCACATTATTTCTGCTGGAGCACAATGGTGCACTGAGGAAAACATCTCGGAACGAGTGAGACAGAAGCACGGCACGCCGTAGCAAAAATAAGGAATAATGATGGCCATGTGGAAGAAGCAGTTTCTGTGATATGATATATATATATAGAAGTACCAAACAAGTGGAGCTAATGTCCATGGTGATGTGTCAGTGCTTTTCAGTGTTTCTTGCAGCCATCACTAAACAGAACACAATGAAGTTATATTTCACTGGGGAGTAAAAGCAGTAAGAAATGAGAGCAGATCGTTTTCTCAGGAAGAAAAATGTATTCATAGAAACCGCTGTTTTAGGAATAAATGAACCTGAAATTTCCTGGATCTTTCTGTTTTTTTTCCGATTTGTCAAATTAAATATACATCCATACATTAAATGTACATGCAATAATGCAGAAGTAAGAATGATGATATCAACATGGAATCAAGCATAAGAAATTAAAATATAGCAATATTTGTTATGTCACTACCTAGCCCTGCGTATCAAAGAAGCAATACGAAATCCGGACAATACCATAGTGCTTTGTGATACGGCTTTACACTACATGCTTACTGTACATGTACATTTTATTACCTTTACTAAGGCAGTTTCACTAAACAAAGATATTTCACATGAATGATGCTGACCTTTGAGTGACCCACCAGTTTGATTATGATTGGCTCTATTGAAAAGAAAGAAAGAAATAAAAAAAAGCAAATATTCCTCAATATGTTGGTTTGATATGGCGTTATGCACTTGTCGGATTTATGACATGTAAGATAATGCATGTTGATTTTGCTGTGGAAGTTCCATGGTTCAGTTATGGTCCTGAATATATATATATATTAATAATATTACGTATTGTTATTTTCTAACAAGCCCAGGCTAATTCTTTTGTTAATAAGCTTTGATGTGATGATCCGGCACAGACAAGAGAATACTTTAATTTCCTGGTCCTTGATGGATAGAACAAATTAGAAGCTGGATAGTCATTCATTTTCAGACAAAATGTAGATAAGGTGTTCGGGTGGTTCAGAATAGTTCTCCATTAAGGAATAGAGGGGGCAAAAAAACAACCTTTGTGGCACCAATATCCTAGATTGGGAATTTCATTCCTTTTGAAAGGGTTGATACATTCAAATGCCTTGGATCTGTTACTTAAACTGTTCACTCAGATTCATGTCTTAGAGGATGATGAAGTGCAGTAAATACAGTGCAGGAAGAATCTTTCTTCGAGTTGCAGAGGTGAAAGGTAAAAGTAACCCAAGTAAAGTAAGCAAAGAATCTATTTTGTTTGCACAGAAAGTGTTTTTTTTCTTTCCCCCCCTTTATTTCAAAGACAATAACATTTGTGGTTCCTGTTAAATAATAGTTGCATTCCATTAGAATATTCTAGACACTTTTAAAGTCGTTGTAATATTGCCATTGTTAGACCATCAGTAAAAGAAAATGTTTTCTCTTGTTCTCACATTCATTATTTTAGCGTCGTCAGACAGGCTGAAGGGTCAGGCAATTAACACACCAACTCAGACAGGCAATGCAATACTTCCGAGCAATCAAAGAGGTCAAGTCAGCAAAGCAAGCAGATAAAAATAAGGTGCTCCTGAATGCAAGGCAAGGTGAGGGAAGTAAATACTGCAGTTTGTCAAGTGGTCACAGATGGCGGGATATGATTAGTAAGTGACAGCAACATCTTAATAGCTGCAGAGTCTAATACGTTCAATAACAATCACCGATTTTTTAAAGTTATATTTATATGCCGTTGTTTCAAGTAAAAATGATAACATTATAATGAGGCTGTCAAAGCGGCACTAATTTTATTAATGCGTGGTTAATGCGGCGCACATTTCTTTTTGGCCATTTTTATGAAGAATATAAATAAATATATAACAGAGGCAAAATTTAAAGCTTCAACGCAACACATTTATTCACGATATTCATTTTACTTTTGTTATACAATTAGATATATTTTATAGTATATACATATATATATATATATATATATATATATATATACTATATATATATCTATATATATCTACTCAAAGAAACAAAGAAACAAAGAATCACTTTAATCACTCAGCACTGAAATAAAGTGCCAAAATCTGGCAATTAACACCCTGGGGTTGATAAACACGACGGTGCATTTTGTGCCATTTTATGAAATTAACATCTTTTTTTGATTTCACAGATAAAGCAATATAGAGTTTGAATTTGTAAAGGATCTCTTGTTTGTATACACTTAAAATAACAATAAAACGCTGCGCTTTTAACAGCGCACCCTGTCTGCCATCTCTGTCATCTCCCCCTACAGACACATAAACAAAACCGGTACCTCAGTGCGGACTTACCTCATACATACATACCTAAAATGCCATTCATATATAAAAGGTTTCCAATGTTCACTTAAAACAAATAATGTAAGTTATGTAAGTTCAAAGTTTCTCAGGTATCACCTGGTCCGTGTGGAAACATACAAACAAACAAAAAAATGACCTTTTGGTGGGATTTAATACACCATAATTACATTCACAAACATATATTGTCTTCATATTTTTAGTAAACATATAGAAGTGTGATTGCAGTGAAGTGCATCTAGCTAATATGAATGGACATTTGGTGCTAACATTTCGGCCAGCGTTGTTTACATTCATCAGTACAGTAGGACAGAAACTTCCTTAATTTTCCACATTTATTTTTAAGCTATTTCTATGAGTTATATTTATAAAATCGGTATTTTCTTACCTTCCTACTTGTGTATGCATGATGAAACACACCGTTTGAAGCTTTCTCCAGCTTGCTAGAAAGGAACTTTGCAAGTATTCTTACATGTGCACCATTGATGTTCATCTTTGGGAGCTCTCTCCAGAAGACACAGGACTATAAAATAAACCACAAAAAAAGGGTAGCGAATGAACCAGGAGCAGTATTAATAACATCGTAGACATGTTTGTGCAGTGAAGCCGATAAGTGTACAAACAATGTCAGTAACACATGCGCATAGCAGACATGACCTTTCATCCTGGTCGCATCACTTGGGTTTGTAAATACTGTGTGTGCCACATCATGCTAATTAACAGTAAATGTAAGGGTCATATGCACAACAGTGTCAGTAGGACACAGGGGAAGGAGACAGTTAAAGGATATCTGTACAAGACAATGGTCTAAACATACATATAAACATTTTGTGACATTGCTGTTGCACTCATGAAACGGCACGGTATAACGAGACTGCAATATTATCTCACAAAGAATATTGCAAATATTAATATCGTTGTTCTCTGTATCCCTCGCTGCACTGACACTGACGACGCAGTTAACACGCTGTAAACCGCATACTTACATTTGTAACATTTGACAGACGTCCCTTATCCAGAGCGACTTACAGAAACGCTTTGAAGTCTCTAGCATCCTCGAGCAAAAATTACATTCAGCAAAACACTGTCGTCTCAGGCAATACATTCTGGTACCGGGTCATTATGTCACAGACTCGGAATACTATCAGATATTGTTCCAAATTTTTCTCATACCTGAAAATGTTGATCTTTATGCAATCTTGTGAACTTTTTACACAGAGGGGCAGCAAATCTGGGCTTTATTAATACAACCACGCACCACAGATCAAGGGGGATTTCTACATGGAAAACTGCACCTGATGTTTGATCAAAGAATTCATTCATGGCTGACCAGAGCGGACCAAAAATCAATCTGGTCCAGAAGTATTTGGTCAGTGACAAAATGATGTGGCTAATGGTGCAAGCAATCATTAGGTGGAATAAGCACAATAAACCCAACACTGAGGAAGCAAAACTATTGGCTGGTACCAAATGGCCTGGAGGACCATTTAAACTGTGTGATAAATGACAGAAAACTTATTTCCCTGGAAAAGAACAATTCTCTTATCTGCCCATTTCAAGAACAACCTCAAGGTGTTAGGCCTAAATGTGCCTTAGCCAACAATAAAAAAGTTTAGTTTACTTATAAACTAAACAACAACTGGAGGATCAGATTAGACTTTACCAAAATATGAACGTTGTGAAATTCAGCAACAACATCCTGTGGACAGCTGAGGCAAAACGTAAAAGTGCGAATGACTTAACCCAACACTTCTTCCTTCTCACTGTCTAGGAAATCAAAAAAATAAATAAATCCCTAAACTGTGTCTATGCTTACTTTGTACCTTATGTTTGTTATCAATCATACCAGAATGAATTTATCCTTAGATGGAGATCTAAAGCACTATTTGTATGTCACTATGGATTAAGGTGTCTGATAAATGCTGTAAATGTAAATAATAGGAAATGAACTTGTGTGTCACATAGAGGACCCAAATACAGGATGCAAACAGGCAAAATAAGTCCAAATAATAAGTGCTTTAATAAAGGCGAAAGACAGCACAAGGGGAAAGCAAAAACAAATCCAAAAATCAGGAACGGTAACAAGAACAGAGTAAAAACATAATCAAGTTCAGGAACGGTAAACAGGGTATCGTAGGCAGTCAAAGTCAAAATCCAAAAACAGAACAGCCAAACCAGAGAAGCAGGCAAGAAACAAAGGATCCGCGAACTGGGACAGGGAACCGGAATCCAGAGGGTGGCAAGAGTTGATCTCAGGAGCATGGGGTAGCCGATAAGATAATCTAGCACCGAGTCTTTGTCTCCGATGTCCTTAAATACCATGCCGTGTGGGAGAAACGGCGAGATGGCGTTGTTTACTAATGGATCCAAATCTGTTCTTGGTAGTTACAGACCAAAGCCACTGTAGTAAATGCCCCAGTCCCTATAAATGTATATTTTCATAGTTAAACCGTCCACAGTAACCTCATGCATCTTAGAGACTGTGAATATGGAGACAGTCTCAGCTGCACTGAATAGGCTTCAAACAGTTTGGGAAAGAAGAAAAGCGCAGTGAACTTTTGCAGTGAATTAAACCAAGCTGCAGTACAAGTCCTACAAGTACTTGTAGGACATCGGCAGGAAAGACACCCAGCCCCTGCGGTAACTCATTCCAGATTTCAGGCAATAAAATAATTTGAAAATAAGAATGTAATTCACTATCAAGTTTATTTGTCCAATATAAAAAAAAAAATGCATAGACAGTAAATAATCTCAAACATATTATTACATTTCAGTAAACACCAACACAACTCTAGTTTACTGCGGACATCACTGTATGTTTAGGGAGAAGTCACAATTTTTTTTTGTTACTGTAAATCTCCCACCAGCCCTCTCTCAGCATTATAAGGGCCAACCAATGATCCTAATCATTAACAATTTATGTCTACTTTCTAGACACTAGAGACATGTGGCAAGGCATATAGGCCATCAGTGATTACAAAATAGTACTGCGCCAACGATCTCCCTCTCCCAGATTTGCTGCCATACTTTGATGTGCTGTTGGAAATCCAGAATTAACAAGCCTGCAGGGAAGATCATCTCTCAGCTGAATAATATCATATTCTGTCTGTCCTCTGCTGACCCACCTCAGAGACCTCAAACAGCCTAGATCAATAAAACCACCGCTCGCTCCATAGCGAACCTGGGGTATCTCCCATGAGTATCTCCCATGTTCACACTGCTGACACATACGGTCAAGTGTTGTTCAAGTGACAGCAAGGTAGCTGATGACACAACACCGGCAACAATGCTGAATTAGCATTTAGGGTGAAGTCAAGTTAAGAGGTTTTTACTGTCATTTCAAATACATATATATATATATATATATATATATATACAGTATATATATATATATATATATATATATATATCGTAACAGTATATATATATATCTGCCGCAGTACACAGTGAAATGAAACGACGTATTATTCAGAGCTTTGGTGCTAGATATAACGATATATTCGCATCACACAACATAGAGCTACAAAACACACAGCTGAGGATTAGACTAAATTGTCCTAGCCATATAAAGTGCATTGTGTGCAACCTGGAGCAAATAGCGCAAAACAATGTAGAACAGACAGCAGGAGACAGTGCAGGACAAGTACACAAAGACAAAATAACGGTGACCCGTAACCTACTGTATGTATATTTATATACAGACCAATGTGCACATCATTCATTCATCATCTTCTACCGCTATATCCGATCTTCCCTCGGGTCACGGGGAGTCTGTGCCTATCTCAGGCGTCTATGGGCATTAAGGCAGGATACAACCTGGATGAATGCCAACCCATTGCAAAAACAGACACACACACACACACATACTCAAATTCACACACTAGGGACAATTTTCCAAGGTGCACATGGAACATATTTACAAATAAATTTTTATTATTATTTTTTTTTAAGTAGGGAATGGTCTATGGACGAGCATGAACAAGAATGATTGATGGGTTCAGGAAGACTGGGATTTCTCGGGGTTTCATGCCAAGTTCCACTCGGGTCCAAGAAAGGACCACAATCCAACGACAAACTGGTGACATCCAACCACCGTCATCACCACACAACACACAAATCTATGACTGAGAACATACTGGCCAGCTGTTTCTAAAAGCAATCTCACGGGAATTCTCTACATCAGAGTACAAAACACAGTAAACAAAAATGACTGAGAGGACCATCAGGGTCTTCCTTCTATGCATTCATGACATTTAGCACAAAAGCTATATCTGCAAAGACTCAATCAATCATGGATGACCCATCTCACCCATCCCACAGGCTGTGTAATCACCTCTCTGTTCTGTCCAGCAAGAGAGATAAAGAGAGAGACAGTGACAGAGAGAGGGAGAGATAGAGATACACAGACATGCTTTCAGTGTTACAAGTTTGTAAAAAGCCAAGATGGCAAAAGTAAACACATACTTCCCTTGAATAGAATTACAGATCCTCGGTTTTAATAAACGAACTAAAGTTAAAGACATTTGGGCTCTGCCATGTACTTAAATAAAAAGTAGCCATTACTACATTCAGTTTTAGTGTCAGCTGGTAACTGCACCTCGAATCATATTAATATATTAATACAAAAATGAATTTCAAATGATGTTACCTAATGAATGTGTCTAGGCTGAGAACCCATTGCAGACTCCCTCTAGCAAGGTGAAAATCACTCGAAGACCTCAAGGAACTTGGTTGATGGGCTGAAAACAGAACGAGTGACGAGAAAAAAATATTGATCATGGTACCAAATAAGTAGAAAGTACAGATATTTGTGTAAAAAAAATATTAATGATTGAAAGTAAAAAAGTTGCCCAAAAAAACTAATAGTGAAGTACTGATACCAGTAAAATCACCTTGTTTCTTCAAGAAGTTACAAGAAGTAGTCACAAAGAAATTATTATATTTATACCAAAATATTCTGCTCCAAAGTCATTTCATGAGCTGCTACTTACGAAAGTTACTTGTAAATTGTAGTCTACTTTTACTCTTTCTGTTTTGCACTGTAGTGCTGTAGGGCACAATGTTTCACCACATTATATACAGGGAGATATATATATATATATATATATATATATATATATATATATATATATATATATATATATATATCTCTATATATATATATATATGAATGGAATGACAATGCAGTTCACTTACCTGTATTGTATGGATAATCAAATTAGCCTGGAGGCAGACATGCACAGAATAACTATACATAGTGTTTTTGAACGGGTTCTTTTATTTGCTTCTAGGATAGAAGTGAGGCTGTACATTTTACAGAACACATAATAATCGACATCTGTCCCAAATGTGAACCCACTTAAAACGTCGTCACTAAATGATGCTTTACATTCATCAGCATTAACCAGTACTGTTGATTCGCATCTCTTCATTTAAGGCCTTTTTTTCTTGATTACGTGCAACCTTGCATATCCTTATTCTTGCCAGCGTCAGAGGACGGATATCTGAAGAATGAGGATATGTATATATCAGATGTGCATGAGGAATGTGGCATGTTGTCAAATGGAAAAGTCAAATCTAATATTCATTAGAATTGTTCTCGACTGGGTTACCAGGAAACGCTTTATTCGCCATGAATAAATACAAACCCCTCCCCAAACAGAGGCTACTGGCAGACACTTGTGTAATCTCTTCTGTTTTGGCAAATAGTTGTTCAAAAACTCCACAAATAGTGTTCATATATATATATATATATATATATATAGATATATATATATATATATATATATATATATATATATATATATATATATATATATATATATATATATATATATATATATTGCATTTTTCTCCGGTGTATCTCAGTGTGCATGCATAAAATAAATAAATCATAGTGTGTCCGTTTTTTTATATATACATATAATATTACATATATCCGTACAATATAGCGTGAAAAATACAACCCTGCCCCAACTTTACATATTCCATTTGACATCATCATATGGCTGCTCCCAGATGGACTGTTTGTGTAGTCATGGTAAGTAGACACTGTTCACCTCCTGGCAGAATCCATGCAGATGTACTTATGTTGTCTTATCACTATGGAAATCACATTAACCCCTGTAATAGCACAGATGTGGCAGCCGTCACTGGGGGATTCTCATCAAGCCACGGTGAGCAGACGCATTAATGAAAACACTTTCCGTCTACAGTCACGAGCAGGCATGAGCATAGAAATACCGAATGTATTCACATTACTGATATCCGACACATTCTCTTTAAACATATGGTCTCTAAAGTTCGGACCGTTTACACTTGCATGCATTGATTTGTTGAAATGTGTTTTAAATAGTGTACAGAATAAATCACATGTTCTTGATTAACATTATGTCTTAAATCAATTTTCTAAACATTGTTACCTTCATTATACTAGAAACCAGTATGACATTCCTGAGTAATTAGGCTGTTACATGGCTCCACAACATAACAAGCATCTCATTAGTTCAACAACAGAGGATGAATAATGTTAAATCAGGTGACTGGTCCTAACAGGAATGTATGCCCACATGCAAACACAGTGTTCTGTGGGTTGATTAAGTTCACAGAGGGAAGCACATTTTTCAGTTTAATAAAATGTATTCACTGGTTACTTTTACTTCACCAGAAAAAAAAATGAAGAGGGAAAACCAGGTTTCCATGGTGATGTGCAGCGGATACTGTGGATGGACTGGTGGCTGCACATGCACAAAAAGCACCATTCTACAGATATAATGCATGATCCAAATAGACTAAATAGCATGCGTAATCTATCTATCTATCTCTCTCTCTCTCTCTCTCTCTCTATATATATATATACATATATATATATATATATATATATATATACACATACATACATACACACATACATCTATATATATATATATATATATATATACACACAACACACACACACATACATATATATATAGATATAGATATATATATATATATATAGAGAGAGAGAGAGAAGAGAGAGAAGAGAGAGAGAGAGAGAGAGAGAGAGAGAGAGAGGGAGAGAGAAGCGATGAGAAATTTTATTCAAGTCAAGTCAAGAGGTTTTTATTGTCATTTCAACCACATATAGCTGACGCAGTACACAGTGAAATGAGACAACGTTTCTCCAGGACCCTGGTGCTAACTTACACAAAACAACAAACACAATAACACAAACACAAACACAACACAATGCTGAGGACGAGACTAAGTTTGTCCTAGCTACATAAAGTGCATCGTGTGCAACCTAGTGCAAACAGCACAAAGACAGAACAAGACTGAGTTCACAACACAAGACAGTGCACAACAAACAACTGAACACAATATAATAAAATAAAAAACACAACAACAACAACCAAGTGCAAAGTAGCTTTTTATTAGCTTTTTTAGCTTTTTTTTTTTTTTTTTAATAAATAAACCAAAACTATTATATATGTAATTATCATACTGAAATAAACAGGTCAAAGTAGAGCTGGAAGATTAATCATCGTGATAGATGAATTAAAATTTATGATTTATGCCGATGTTGAAAATACGAAAAACGCGTATCTCTGCCTCCTGCCCTGCATGACACTTGTGAAATATGAAATACAACATGACAGCGCGCTCAGACTGATCTGAAGAGCTTGTTTCCAAGAGGGGCGCGGTTTCATCGGTCATACGGAAATGCTTTGTGTTTGCAACTTAAGTCAAACTTCAAGCCAAACCCTCCTGTAAAATTTGTCTAAAGTTTGTGGCAATTAAAGGAAGAAGAACGACTAATTTATTCCAGCACCTCAAACAGAATCACATTGTTGAATGGTGAGGTGTGTGTGTGTGTGTGTGTGTGTGTGTGTGTGTGTGTGTGTGGGATAAAAGTGACAGCGGCAGCCCTGAAACACCTACTAAAACAGGTACAAATAATGCAGACATTTTCAGTTTTGTCTATCTCAGGCGTCTATGGGCATTAAGGCAGGATACACCCTGGATGGAATGCCAACCCATCGCAGAACACAAACACACACACACACACACACACACACACACACACACACACATTCATTCACGAGGGACAAATTTTCCAAGGTGCCAATCAACCTACCGTGCATGTTTTTGGACCGGGGGAGGAAACCGGAGAACCCAGAGAAAAAAAAAACCTGAGGCACGGGAGAGAACATGCAAACTCCACACACACACATGGCCGAGACGGGAATCGAACCCGGATTTATTTTCATTTAAACTAATCAAGACACAACCCAAGACTTACAAACAAAAATGTGCAAGCTGACCGTTCCATAGACACTAATGCTGCCCCAGAGAAAAGATGCAGACTTTTGAACTGAGTGTCGATAACAAGCTATGGTCCCTCTTGATTTATATTTCGGTGGAAAAACATTTCAATGTATCCAACCACAGAAGCATTTTCAACTTTGCCTGTGTAATGCATCCGGATTGACAATATTTTAAAAACTATTAAAATTACATAGAGTTACATTCACTTTTCTTGCCCATCCTTATTTTTTTATTGAGGCCAGCTATTTGTACTGAACTGCTAAAAAACATTTTAAAAAACATTTATATATATATATATATATATATATATATATATATATATATATATATATATATATATATGAAAGATTTATGATTTATGGCACTTAGACAATATCATCTACACACACATACAAACACGGCTGTGTGTATCCAGCACAGTGTTACAAAAGCATTACAAAAGCATACAACAAAAAAAGAAAGACAAATATATGTGTTGTGAAGCACAAACGTATTGTATATTACAGGACAGCGGCTGCATGTTCCACACTGCTCGAGTCCCTGTAGAGAGGATTACATGAGGATAAAAGTGCGACTCTCATGGAGTTTCTTGGTCCTGGTACCAGAGGTTTATGTAATTAGACTTGTTCTGTTGTGGAGAAGCTCCCCAGTGACAGGCATGTAAAACTAAGGCCACTCATAACACCGAAACTGGTGGCCAGTGCACAGCAATCAAACTGGTATTTTACATAATGAACCCTACACTTACAGACCAATGACAGTACCACAAGCACACAGTATTACCAGTAATATTTCGTCAGTAATAAACAGTGGGTGGTGCGGTGGGTAGCATAGCATCCTGAGCTCAGGAACTGAGCTATTTGTGCTATTTCTCTGCATTTTCTTCAAATATTTGTATAGGCTACTTTTGGCTCACTCACCTTTCCAAGCTAGATAGTCTAAACTTCACCGAGGTGTGACTTGGTGTGCAATGTACAGTAGAAACATTGCGTTGATTCACCTTGTGCCTGATAGTTTGCTAATCCACCATGTACTGGGAGGAAGCTGTTATTGAAGAGAAAGGAAAGGTGTGATGTAGTTCATAATCATAAAGCATGGATTTGTGACAGGAGCCTAAACTAGAAGTCATGCTTGAACACTTTGTTACAGTTATAATACTTTTGTTAATATTAATAATTTGTTATAATACTGAATACAGGATCAGAAGTTGTGACTCCGGCCTGGTAGAAGAAACAATATTTACTTATAGAGCCGTAAATGTATTTCAAAAAAACTTTCAATTACAATACTAATTTCTGTTCAAGAGTAAGTGTGGGAGAAATGGATTGGTGTACCAAACCGAGAAAGCCACGGGATCTGTTTCATTTCTCTCACACACTCATATGCTCCCTCACACTCTCACACACACTCTCATACTCTCTCGCATACTTGCGTACACACTCTCTCGCACTTTCTCACACTCTCAAATACTCTCTCACACTCACTCGCACACTCACACTCTCTCACACTCACATACTCTCTCATTCACTCTCACACACACACACTCTCTCACATACTCTCTCGCACACTCTCACACTCACTCTCTCACACACTCACATACTCTCTCATTCCCTCTTGCACAATCTCTCGCACATTCTCACATTCACACACACTCACACTCTCTCGCACCCTCGCACACACGCTGTCACACTCTCTCGCCCACTCACACACACTCTCACTCTTTCACATTCCCCACCCTCCACACACACACACCCAAGCCCCTACCCACCCTAATCTCTGTGTTGCTTTGTTGCCCTCCTTTTATCCTCCCCCTTATCACTGCAAGAGAGGAAAGATTGATTGGGGACCGTGAGCACGGGTGAGACCTTATTACCGCTCGTCTCCGCCGACCTCGCCCTCCATTCACAAACCAGCGCTCGGCCACGCCCCCTCTGCCACAGTAAGCATTGTGCACAGGATGGTACAATTGATGCCAATTGTTTCCCCTATGAGCTTCAGCCTCTTTCAGAATTGTGCTCTGTAGTGGGTGGAGAGCAGGAATGTCACCTTTAGCCTCTGGGTCAAAACATATGCCATATTATTTATTTATTTATTTTCTCATGTCCTGCTGACAAAAAAAATCGCTGAAATGATTATGCAAGATCATCGAGTCTGTGATAACGATTTCAGAATCCTCTTGTTAAGGATTATACACCCGCACATTCATAGTTCAACAACTCTCATTTGTGTAGGCTGATATTAGAGTGATCATGCTGTTCAAGTGGTGATTAACAAAAGTTGCAATCTGTGTGGTTTCACCTTTGCGGGTTTCACCGACGGAAACGTGGCGCGGCTCTGCCGAGGGGATGCGGCTCTGAAACGGTGTATCGCTGAACAGACGGAACAAGTACCAGGTGTGTGCACCGAGACAGAAAATAACTGCAGTGCAGGAAGGTGAGAGGACTTGCCTGGGATGTGTGTGAAGAAAGAAAATACCACAGCAAATGAGTGTGAAATGTAACAAGTTTGTGTGACAATGAAGAAAGCTTCTTGGATTAAAAACTTTCTCCGGTTTGGTGTTAAGGGTTTAGCAGTCATTTCTGCATCGGCCTTTTTGTTTGAATACAGGGATCACTTTGGACAGATTGATTAATATGTTGTTCGGACCACAAACCTCCACTGAAGGCAAAGGATGAGAAAAGCGTCACTCAATTTTATGTGCTTTACTAAGATTAATCGTACTTTGGAGGGGAAAAAAAGGCAGTGCTGGTGCAATCAATAGACTAACTAATCACACTGTCCCATCATCCCTGCAAAACGTTAACAACAGTAGATAACACACTGCTGTGGGGAAAATAATCCAATTTAGTCTATAAAACATATATCATTTTGGTTAAGCCTTTCCAACATCATCCACACAAACATTCTCCATATTGCTCACCTTCTAAGAAAGGAAAATAGTATAATACTAATTGCAAATACATTTATAAATGCTAGTGCTGTGTTACTCGAAGAAATAATACGAAGAAACTGAAACGGACTAATTTAAGTCTACTTTACTGCAGCTGATAATTTACAAATGCAGTGCGATAAATTTGCATTGTTGCACTCACTGATGAAAAGACTTACAATTCAACAGCTACGCCTGAGTACTGAGTCTTCCTGTAGAGCAATTAGCTGGCTAATATACTGGCATGAGCTAATACTAACTTACCATTTAAATATGGTACTGTTGATAATGTATACTATATATATATATATATATATATATATATATATATATATATATATATCTAAAATTCATTCATTCACCTTCTACCACTATATCCGTAGTCTTCCCTCGGGTCACGGGGAGCCTGTGTCTATCTCAGGGCGTCTATGGGCATTAAGGCAGGATACACCCTGGATGGAATGCCGCGCAGGTATATATATATATATATATATAATATCTAATATAATATAAAGTCACTAATGAATGGGTAGTGGGAGATAAAAAAAAAAAAAACAATTGCATGGTGAATTACAGATATACTATACAGGATACATACACACACACAGACAGACAGACAGACAGACAGACAGACAGAGACAGACAGACAGACAGAGAGAGAGAGAGAGAGAAGAGAGAGAGAGATAGATAGATAGATAGATAGATAAGATAGATAGATAGATAGATAGATAGATAGATAGATAGATAGATAGATAGATAGATAGAATGATACGATAGATTAGATAGATAGATGATAGATATGGATCGATTGATATAGATATATTATATATATTATATATATATATATATATATATATATATATATACTAAATATACAGTCATACGTGGTTCTGCACCATAGGCCACCTCAACCCTACATCAGTACCTCATTATGTAATTGTTGTGTTTTTATCTCAATACGTTTTATTTCTCATTACATAAAGATTACTAACTAACTTTACTCTTAAAGCTCTTATAGCTGAACATGCACAAACTTCAACAACCACATCCCGAAATCTCATGCAATACCTTAAAAAAAAAACACTATTGCTTAGTATAGCATAATAACAAATTGTACATCCAAACTCCATTTATTACAAAGAGGTGCGCGAAAAGACTCTTTACATTTATAGCACGTCGCATTTCTCTCAGGGCAGCATGGGGAAAACAGGCCGCTATGACAGGAGCAATTGATTTAGCCTGGGGTTTCATGACATTAAATAATAAATCAGCATATTTCTGCACAGGTTTGGAACAGCAGCTGGTTACAGAACAGACTGTGAAGTGAACATCTGTTGGTATTATCATACAAAATGCAGCTTGCTTTCTTAATCGAGTTCATTTATTTACGCTAATGTGACCTTAGTGACATGACTGACAGTTTAACTGTAGCATAAACCACCATAAACTAATAACTATAAATGAGTACTGTTTAGGAATATCCATGATAAGTTAAGCCTCTTGGTCAATTTGGCTGAAACAGAGGCAAAAAAATTTTATATATATATATATATAATATATATAATATATATATATATATATATATATAGATATATATAGATATATATATATATGATTTTTCCCTTTGTTTTTTTGATTTTCTATCACCTTGTAAAACCAACCATGTGATTGTTGTTAAATTTACACTATACTTGTGCGTTTTCACAATAAATTCACTGTTCCTGGGCTCCCACATCATGAACCTGACCCGGACAAAGTGCTTGCGGAAGCTGAATGAGTAAATCATTTAAATGCAAATCAGTGTATTTGGAAAGGAACAGGTCATGTAGATTTGAAATATTCTAGCAGGCAAACCGAATCCCATTTTATCTTACAAATGGGGATAAATCATTTCTAAAACCATCTCAGGGATTTTAATGGCTTGCTTATTGGGGATTCAATTCTACAGACCAATTTTTTAAAAAGTGAACTTTGATTCAAAGTCCATTTAACACTGTAAAGCTGCATTGTGCATTATTAAAAGTGCGATACATTCCGAGCAAGTGGTGTCTCACCTCGTGAAGATTACGGACGTGGGAAGAGTAGACGCCATCCCCGCATACATCCTGCAACATCTAGAAACGTACCAGTGCCATTTAGATCCCACTTCCTGAACATGGAACTTCTTTGAACGTTTAAAGGTTCTGGTATGGAGATGTTGTGTTGGATCTACTGCATGTTGATCTCAGATGTTGAGCTATTTTCTGAGCTCCTAGAAAGACTGTATTAGACTGTAGAAAGGACATTACTCACAATTTACATGTACATTTACAGCATTTAGCAGACGCCCTTATCCAGAGCAACGTACAAATAGTGCTTTATGTCTCCATCTTAGAATAAATTCATCCTGGTAAGATTGATTACAAATTTAAGGTACAAAATAAGACACAGTTGAGGGATTTCTTTTGATGGTTTCCTGGACAGTGAGAGTGTTAGGATAGGTGTTGTTGGAAGAGATCGGGTTCTTCTGTTGTCGTTTGGAGATAACCAGTGACTGTTGTTCGGACATCCAGTGGAAATTCATTCCACCACCTCGGTGCCAGAACAGAGAAGAGCCTTGAGCTGATCTTTATCTCTTACCCTGAGAGAAGGTGGAAGCAGGCGAGCAGTGCTAGACGCTCTCAGGCTGCGAGGTGCGGTACGGGAGGTGATGAGCTTTCTGAAGTATGAAGGTATCCATTTTTGGCTTTATAGGTGAGCGTCAGTGTTTTGAATCTGATGCGTGACAGCAGCTACAGGAAGCCAGTGCTGCATTTTGAATCATTTGCAGTGGACGAATCGCCTTCTGAGGTAGAACCTGCCAGCACAGGTTCTACCAGGAGTTACAGTAGTCCAGTCTTGAGATGACGAGAGACTGAACCAGGACCTGAACAGCCTGTGTGGACAGAAATGGTCGAATCCTTCTGATGTTGTAGAGAAGGTGTCGACAAGAGCGAGTAACAATATGAGCAATATGAGAAGAGAAAGATTGTCTATAGTTACCCTGAGATTGTGAGCGGTGGTCGAGGGAGAAAGTAGAGAGTTATGGAGAGTTATGCTGAGATCCTGACCAGGAGATGAATCACCTGGGATCACCAGCAGTTCTTCGGGTTGAGTTTGAGTTGATGAACGCTCATCCACAAAGCTATGTCAGATAGACAGGCTCCAGTGCACATAGTAGTTCTCACTCTGTTTATTTTCTCACTCTGATTTATAATCACATTCTTGATAGCATCTAAATGAGGACGGATTCCCTTCTGATTCCGGTTCCTCTCAAGGGCTCTTCCTCGTTCCATCTAAGGGAGATTTTCCGTGCTACAGTCGCCCCCGAACTCGCTCATCTGGGATTAATACGCCTAATTCACGTATATTAACGTTTTCTTGTTCTATAATTCATTATCCATTGTGAAAAGCGCTATAGAAATAAACTTGCACTACACATATGTAATTGAATTAATCCGAATTAAAACAACCAAAAAGACTGAATTAAAACACGCTTCATTAGTTGCCTATCGGGTATAGAAGGGTCGGAGCAGATCGGCTTTTCGGACTCATTTCACAGACAGTACAAAGTCATTTTGAACAGTATAAACTCGCTGGCTAATTTCTCTTCCAGATTTGATTAATTACATCTGTTAATAAGACATTATATTTTAATAAGTATTATATTTATCGTAACTCCTTATACGGATGTTTAGGGGAGCAGGTCATCAGGTCATCTTCCCTGTCCGTGGACCAAACGTTTAAGACAAATGAAGCTGCCCTCGGTCACTCGGCAGCTTCACACCAGATTTAACCCAAGAGCCCGAATCTGTCAAATCATTCAGCAAATCCCACACTTCAGCAGGATGTGAGCGGTCACTCAAGGCTCTTTATCATCGCTTCACCTCGAAAGGGATCTTCTTGTGTCAAGTTTAATCCTCAGTGTGAACAGAATTATGCCTGATGTAAGGAAAGAAGCTCGGCTGCTGCTCTTATAAAATCAGAAGAAACATGAAAAGAGAGCTCTGTGCTACAGAATCAAAGCGCTGCCGCTGTATCTAGGGCAGCAGACTTCTGTGTCCAACATGCTTCCATTTTCCATTCCTTTTTTTTTTTTTTTTAAATGTTATGGCCCTGCTTTTATACCACTTCCAAGTATCAGCTCCCACCATCAGTAACCACTTGATGTGATTAAGTGTACACTCTAGCCCTCTCTTTACAATAGCTATGCTGGACATTAATGTACTTGTTGAACCCTTGGTATAAAGTAAGCATTGTGTGTATTAGGTTCTTGTTCAGAACATCACTGACTATGTTTATTAAAAAGGAAGAGAGAGAGAGAGAGAGAGAGAGAGCACATATACATGAGTAAAGCAGACAATGGAGAGTTTGTGTCTGAACCTTTGAGCCTCGTTTGTTAGGGGAAAAAGGAAATGTACAGGGCAGAAATCTATACTTTACCGGAGTAAATCTTTTTCACTTTTTACTGCTACTCCTTACGTTTTCACGCAATTATGTGTACTTTCTACTCCTTCCATTTTAAAAATAGCCCCCTGTCTCTTTCCAATCGCTCCATCCGGATAGAGTGAACTTGATTGTGCTTGGATGAAGTGTAAATATATACCATTCCGACACCCTATTGGTTTGTATGTGATCCATCGAACCTGATCACCGCACAAATCACCTCACACTCCAGCAAGGACAGAAAAAGTGTTGGGGTTGTTCATATAAAAATAAAGAATAGCCTTTATTTGTCACATGTTCATTACAGCACAGTGAATTTTTTTTTTTGCATATCCCAGCTTGTTGTTGGTAGCTGGGGTCAGAGCGCAGCGTCAGCCATGATTCGGTGCCCCTGGAGCACAGAGGGTTAAGCGTCTTGCTCAAGGACCCGAGGGCGGTAGCTTGGCAATACCGGGGCTCGAACCCGGATCTTCCAATCAGCAGCCCAGTGTCTTAGACCACTGAGCCACACCCCCTCCCTACCCCCCTCACTTTTATACTATAAGTAGTTTTGAAACTAGTACTTTTACACTTTTACTTGAGTAAAAAGCTTCATTTGATACTTCTACAGAAGTCTTTTTAAGCCCTAGTGTCTGTACTTCTACGTGAGGAATGAATAAATGTGAATACTTTAGACACCAGTGGTAGTGGGACAGATGCTTTCTGCACCTACTTGCCGACTCCAGGCACACAGCAGGTTACAGGATTGATCTCGTTGCACACCCGGAAGCACAGATTAACCTCTTTCTATTATTACCAGATCAAATCGAAAACGAAATGCCAAAACACGACTCGCGCTCTGCCGTTTAAGAGCGCTCTGCCCACTTCTGAAGCTGAAATCTCCCTCGGCTCGTACCTGTTCGGTGCCTTGTTTGTGTCTAATAACGACTCGACCCAAATCAGCGTAATCACCATCATTTAGTGATAATTACATCGGCTACAAACAAAAAGGGCTGTTTAGAGCAGAGCACACACACACACACGTTACAGGAGCGGCTGTTGTTGGACTGCCTGCTGCGTTTTAGTGGTCTAGAATAAGCATTACACCCCATTATGTGCTATAAAGTTGGGATAGAAGGTGAAAAGATTTTCCGCTCCGTTTTTTCAGTGCAGCGAGTTCTAAGCGCCTTGCATCCGTCATCCAATTTCAATCATAGTGCGCTGCACCTGTGCCTGCTGGATCCATTCCAACAAACGGAATCCCGTACAGAAAACGTCCAGCGAGATGTCAGCTATGGCCCGTCTCGTCCACGACAGATCGGCTCCAGCAGATTTTAGAGGCTGAAGCGTCTGCTTGACAGAAGAATGGAAACATCTACTTGTAATTGGGATGGAGCCTTTAAAGGGAGGGTGTGGCTCAGTGGGTTAAGACGCCGGGATACTGATTGGAAGGTCGGGGGTTCGAGTCCCGGTATTGCCAAGCTGCCGCCAATGGGTCCTTGATCAAGACGCTGACTTTGTGCTCTGAACATGCTGGGATACGCAAAGAAATAATTGCACTGTGCTGTAATGCATATTTACATTCCATGCAATGCCAATGTAACAACGTCTCTCTCTCTCTCTCTCTCTCATATCTCAATATATATATATATATATATATATATATGTGTGTGTGTGTGTGTGTGTGTGTGTGTGTGTGTGTGTGTGTGTGTGTGTGTCTGGAAATGTATCCCTAAGCAATAATCACTCATGTAAATAATCAGTCTAATGTGCCACTGTGGAGGAGAGAGAGCGTCTCTCTTTAACTCAGAGTTCGCTGCGAGCTCTCGCAGGCAGACGGGGCCCCAGAGCAGCAGATGATCTCCAAGATATGAACAAATTACCATCGGAATCTGGCTCGTCTTCCAGTCCCAACTGTTTATGCAAATGACACATGTAGTTACAAACGTGTCAACTTCTCCTCCCCACCAAGCCTTTGTTTGCAGTGAGAGGTTAATCGGGGAAATGCTGCCGGTTGCTCACTTTTTTTTGTGCGTGTGTATGTGTGTGTGTTTTCTGGCTGCCAGCCCATTCCGACCAGTTTGCTGTTGATCAGAACATCCCTAATATTTAATTGCTCGCTGGTAAATATTTAGCATTCACAATTTATTCATCACAAAGACTCACAGAAATTCCCCCGTGCGATTCCGCTCATCACGACAATTATCTTTCCATATGGTCCGAGGCGCACCACATCAGGCACCACAATCGGGACCGTTCTTTCTCAGAAATTCCCGAAGCTATAATCCTATCAGGTCGTATCAGTCCACGCACTCCAATGCACTTCGCCTTGTACAGTCCTCCTGGCAGGACTACTTCAAGCTACTTAAAGCGACGTTCGCAACCTTTCTGCCTGCACGCAAAGAAGCAAAAGTCACTTGAACCGTAAGATTAAAAGGTGGCGCACGAATAAAGACGTGCGCTCGGTCTCCCCGAAGCAACATAGCACGAATTAAGCGCGGTGTGGGAAATGCGGAGAACGTTTAGGATTGGCTTTGAGGGCAGCGTTCAGATAGATCACCGTGCAGACGCTTGTTTGAAAAGCGCTTTGTTGATAGATGATCAACCTCAAACATGACCGACATTACATAAAGGGGCTTATCTAAACAGAGGTGTGTAGAGACACTGGCCCGGGCTCAATCGACCGTGCAGGAGCAGCCATGCCGACATTTTTAATGCAGGCACTTCCCGCATTTAGAACACACACCATTCTGATATTATATAACCACTGAAAAGAATAGAACCCCCCCAAAAAAATCTTTTTTTTTTTTTTTTTTTTTTGATGGATGGATGTTAAGTCATCAGGTAACTATAGCAACCAGTGATCCTGTTTTGTACGTCAATCACCGCATTTGGAAAGATTTCGCGCATGATCGTTTACAGAGCTTTACGATTTGTTTGACTTCCCGTTACAGGGTGTGAAATCTCCCACAACTGGACACAGGAGAGAAATGTTGAGTTGTACTGATTTATTCATTTTGCTCTTTTCACTGGTTTAAGGCTGGCAGCACTGCCACTGCTGATATAAAGAAAACCACCGCTGAGAAGTGCTAATGTACAAAAAAAGACTGCAAAAACGATATCCGGTATAAAGCTGCTGTTATGGCAAAAGCTATGGAGAAAATAAAAAAAAACGGCGAAAATAAAAAAAAAAATGTATAGGGAATACATTTGGATAATGTACTTGTCTGAATATGATTTCTTTCATCTTCGCGTACGCTACAGTCGAGAAACAATGACGTTGTCATTTGTCGAGGTGAAGTGAAATAAAAGGGAAAAATCGCATTCGGTCTATACACAGGATTATTATTGTTGCGCTCGAACCTAAAAAAGAAAGACAATTTGTTCGTTTTGTTTAGTGGCATGTCCACTAATGTAAGATTGCCAAGCCGCCACCCTTGTGGCAGCCACACTGTACATTTGGCTTTGGAGAATGGAAATATCCAGAATTGAAAAATCCACAAAAATGGCCACACATTCAGGTCCGTGTTCAGTACACTCATGATTTTAGATTGTGTCCGCTATAATCTATCCACTAGACACACCGGAAAAGGATTGTATCTGCTATTAAGCCGTTATGTGTAAGATTACGTAATACGTGTCCGAAATACAGCGTTGTAACAAAACATTTAAAAAAAAGAAAAAAAAAGGTATTTCTTCTTTATTTTGGTCGAGTATATGGTCATGTGCAAGTTACTGCAAAGTGAATCCACAAATTTCACTAAAGCATCGTCAGGGATTTGCGATTATGCGAGGACGACACCCTGCGCTCTTTTAATGATGTGTACTAGAAAACACTAGGCACCGTAGTAACAGAAATCTCCACACACCACCAAGAGAGAACAAAAAAAAAAAAAAGTATTCCATCGGACTCGGGTTCTTTTAATCATCCCGTCTGTAACGGAAAACGCTGTTTTAATAGAATTGAGCTTCAGGTCTGTAGGTCATGACAACAGACTGCCCGGGAATCCACGATTCAGTGGTCAGGCCAGAGGTCAGCATCTCTCTCAACATGTAATGTGTGAATAGAAGGTTAAAGGTCACCACTCTGGGGCTCTGGGTTGCGAGCGTCGCGGGCGGAATTTCGGCCCAGCCGGGGGAAACGAGACGACGCTTTGGATCGACTCGCTTTACTCGCGCTCTCATTGGCAGCCAGGGCGTCTCTGCGGAGAAAAAGAAAGAAGACAAGCGCAGGTGACGCTCATGACTCTCTCATGATTTCACACTAAACGCATGCACAGTGTGACCTGACAGCTTCACCCGAGCATGAATACGCAGCTGTATGTGTGACTTCTAGTTCCAGATAAAGAAACCGTGAAGGAAATCAATAAAAAAAAAAAGAAAAAAATAGACAGAACAAACTGCTAAGAGCTTCGTTAAGTGTTTATACAGAGTACATGAAGTAATCGAAAAAACATGAAAAGGCCATCCAATCATTCCATTTATAGTCCGGTCGTTCTCAGCGTAATAAAAGCAGGCAAAACATTCGCCATCAAGACTAATTACAGACGTATCAACACAATTATAGATGAAAAGGAAAAATACAGATAAATAAGGTATCGGGGGCTTCATTTCTCTTCAACAAACTGTACACCAGCTACATATTTCCAGATTCACACGAGTGTATGAAATGTGCACAATGGCATTATTTAAAGATGTAACCAGTTTAAACTGCATTGTGCAGACCAGGACTTTTTAATGTTCTGTACACCGGGAGATTTCTTATTTCCCTTTTCAGTGGCTGTCTCTCCATCTCTCACCTCCACCAACCTTTTGGGGTGTTTTTTTTGTAGCACTCGTGTCAAAATTGTGTAAACATGATGTTTTCTGCAATATGAAAATAAAGATAATGGCTTTTGAAAGGCAAAATACACAATAAACAATGCATATTTCCCACCGAACATTATTTTAACCTGGCTTTTACCAGTTCACGATCCAAGCAGTTGAAGATAGTAGACAAAATATAACTCCTGTAAAAGTGAAAGTGCTCCCTTTCACTTTCTGACCTCCTGCTGCACCCGTTTCCATTTTACATGTACTGTATGGTATTTCCTCTTATACACAGAAAATTACTATTCTATAAATACTTGGGCTGTCAAAGTTGACGTTAACGCGTTAACGCAAAGTGATCTGCGCATTCACTCTGCGTTGTGTTGGCGAATGAAGGAAACCCAAACAAAGAAAAAAGAGCAAAAAAGAACAAACGGATCAAGAAACATCACTGTATTTTCCGTGAATTGCGCACTGCATACACAAATCCGTATTACGGAAGCAAATTTTGCTTTCGTGAATGCAATGAACTTCCGTATGTAACCTAAACGTATCACCAGCTTATATGGAAAGCAACCGGAACAGAATTCTTAAAGGAGCCACGTCCCATATTTTACAATTGAAACAACCACTAAACAAAGTAACATTTAAATGAATAAGAAATTAAGTTGTTTCCAAATAACAACTTAATTTCCAGAGTAAAATAAATATTTAATAATCAATAATTTTATTAAAGGGAGAGATTTTGAGAAAATTATATAAATATTCTTATTTTATGGTACATTGAAAACGTGCACATGGCAATCGTACGATAAATAGCGGTTAAATATTTTAATCGATTTTCAGCCCTAATAATTATCCTTATTTATACAGTTGTGCTGAGATTTATATTCAGTACAAATAAACAATATATGAACTATCATATTCCATAATTAATGTTGGTGTAATGATGGCTGGAGTATGCAATGCCTTCAGCAGCCTCTGGGGGCATAATGTGACAAATTCGACTCATTTGGATTGATGTCTATGGCACAGCATGCACAACTGATCTGAGCCTTAACCAGCTCAATGCGAAACACAGTGATGTAGTTTTTTTTTTTTTTTTTTTTTAATACAGTGAAAGTCACAAAGGAATTCATTATGATACCAAGCAAAATTCTATTTACATTTTAAATTTAGCTCTAAAGACGAAAAAAAAACAATTGCGCATGGAATTCCTTTAGGAGCAGCAAGGAGCAGGATTTTTAAAAATAATAAATAAATAAACAAATCACACACAGCTCTGTTTCATAAGAAGTGATATCAAAGTGTTAACGGTCCATTAAAGCAGAATAAAAGCGCTTTCCCTGCTTAGACCTGACTGCAGAACTGGGTTCAGCTACTTTGAGATATTTTGGATTGAAATGTATTAGATGACGAGTGTAAGGACCCACTTCGTGTTTGGGGGGGGGGGGGGGGGGGGGGGTTTTTTTTTTGTTGGGGTTTGGTGGTTTTTTGGGGTTCCGCTAGAGACCCAAGGAGATTTGAGATGCACAAAAAATCTGTAAGATCCACGTGAAATCTGTGCTGAGTTAGAGAGCTTCAGCACTACCTCACTCAATGGCTGCCATGACAACCATGCTACTCATGAAGCAAAAGCTATTGACCACCTAAGAAAAATCATACTCCCTTTATGTGATTGTGTGTGTGTGTGTGTGTGTGTGCTGCACTAAGACAAGGCGTGAGATCATAAACAAAGGCTGCGCTGTGATGTCAGTAACAATAAAAATCCATTTGAGCCTTGAGAGTGTGAAACCCGGAGACAGGCGCACCCGGCTGTACGGCTAAATACACCGGCACACTCCTCTGCAGTCAGATAAGCAAGGCTTAGAGAGTGAGGGAAAGAGAAGGAAGGATGAAGAGAAAGGAAGGGGGGGGGAAAGAGAGCGAGCGCACTGCTGAGAAGCTTTCAATCAAGCCTGAACAGCAGTAGGAAGTTAGCTGCAGGTAAGTGGGGTGCTGCCTTCTTTCACACATACACTTCAATCTATGCATCCTCTCACACACACACACACACACACACAAACACACACACGGTCTCCCCTTATCACATACGCATACACTATTCAATCTGTCCCCACTGAGATTGGCTGAGCTAAATAGCAGCTCCTCGCTGAGCCATTACATAACCCTTCAGGACAGAGCTCTAGCTCATCCTTTTACCACAAAGCTGCTTTGTCTGATTTTGTACACTGAAGACATTTTAAAGCGAGAGAAAAAAGGAAAAAAAAAAAAAAGTGTCCTCCAGCAAATGATTCCATTTGAGCAGATGGAAGGAAGGAACAGTGATTGTCTAAATCGGCATCGCGGTTCCTGGAGTTTAAACCCTTCGCGGTGAACAGCCTCCAAAGAGAACACATGATGTGCAGACCAGAAATATCTCTTAATTTCCGAGTATATGTTTAGGTGGTGTTCATTCGCCATGACATTAGAACATTATAACAGGTGAGAGTGAGCAACACTCATCACAGCATCATCATGGCACCTGTTAGTGGGTGGGATATCTATTAGGAAGCGAGTGAACATTTTGTCCTCAAAGGTTTTTGTGTTAGAAGAAGGAAAATGTCCAAGTGTTGGGATTTGAGTGAGTTGTGATGGCTAGACGTCTCAGTCAGTGCCTCTCCAAAAACGGCAGCTCTTTTGGGGTGCTCGCGGTCTGGACTGGTCATTATCTATCAAAATGCTCACTGATGTATATGATGAGGGAAGGCTGGACCATGCAATGTGTACGTGATGTCGCATAACTTTCCAGCAGGAAACGCAGACTATGGTTGAATTCACAACAATGAATTACCAACGTCCAGATCCTTTTGTAAACACAAAAGGATTTCCTCTCCATCTGGTCAATCCCCACTCTCAATTTACTACCGAGAAACTCTCTTTTTTTAAGTTATTTTATCTTGACTACCTGTCTCTAGATTTTCTCTCTGCATTCTCGCTTTACCTTTTCCCCTTCTGTATTTGTAAAAAGAGCCTCACACCTCCAGGGTCCGGGTTCGATTCCCGTCTTGGCCATGTGTGTGTGGAGTTTGAATGTTCTCCCCGTGCCTTAGAGTTTTTTTCTCCGGGTTCTCCGGTTTCCCTCCAGTCCAAAAACTGCGAAGGGTTGGCATTCCATATCCCAATCCATCCCATAATGCTCGAGAGAGAAGTCGGATAAAGCGATAGAACATGAATGAATGAATGTCACATAAACATTACAGAACAGTTAACCTCGGTTGAGTGCTCAACCATGATACATGGTTTAAGGGGACCCAAGGATGGCAGCTACCGATACTGATGCTTGAACCCCTGTTCCAATCAGTATCCCAGCACCTTAAACACTGAGCTACACCCCCTCCCCTCCCCTCCCTCATTAAAAGGGATTGTATGAGGCTGTGAGTTCAAATCCCACACCACAAGCTGTAAATCCTGGGCCCTTGAACTTACAACAGCTCAGCTGAAAGTTGCTCTAGATAAAGGTGTCCTCCAAAAGCATTAAAAGCATAAAAACTGTCCAAAAAAATGGCTAATGTAAGATAAAATGCTTGGTGAGCCGGGACGTCTGTGTGTTTAATACCAGTGATTGCACCCGATGAAGTGATAACAACACCAGTCAAGACTTGTTCATTAAAGACCCACTCCAGATGTTTAGAGTCAAAATCAAGCTTGCCAAAAAATAAAATAAAATTGGGATTTAACCAAGCAAACAGGAGTTATGAGGATTGTTTACTGCTGAAGTGGCATGTTTTTTTTTTTTTTTTTTTTTTTTTACAAATAGCACACGTACAATGCGAGTACAAAAAGGAAATAATTGCACGGAGTAGGTGGAACAGGGGGCACAGAGGGTCTAGAATCGCTTGACATCACATAAATGTCACGTCTGGTGTGTGCAATGATTTCCTGAGCCGATATGTTTGCTCTGGTCTAATTAATTTGTTAAAAACAGGATCGTTTTGAAGGTCGTCGGGAAACAAAAGCTGTGGGGAAGCTCGTTCAAAATATTCTTTCTTGCAGGGGACTGCAGCTTCAGGGTCAGTAGCTTTATGGCTAGAGCTTAAAAACCAGATGTGTTTAAAACAAGACATGACCTGGACTCTGAGAGCCTTAAAATATTTGGTTGACCAGCGATGTGTAATTAAAACAAACACTGAGCAAGTGGACCAAAGTGATGCTGTTGCTAATGATGTGCAATGCAGTATACAAACTGAACCGTGTCCCTGGTGAATCATACGCACTCAACACACATGTTAAAGGTCTTAGAGAAGCAAAGCATGATATGGCAGGTTAGATATTCCTGACAATAATTATTCTGTGTTTAATCACTGCTATTAAGTGTTTAGAAGAGTAAAGCATTAATATAGAGGTGAAAGAGTACACAAAAGGCATGTTTTTTTAATAAATTTGCTTGTCATTATTATTATTTTATTGCATTTATTATTAACATTTGCGAACATCAACAGGTTACATGACTACGTACTTTTTATCATAGTGATTAAAGTGCCTATTAAATAAGCTCTTAAAAATGCCTATTAAATAAACCTATTAAATAAGCACACCATGATTTATATTTCAATTAAATAAATGTAAAAAATGTCATTAAATTAAATTGTCTGTGTAACATCTGTAAGACCCCATTTGGATAATAGAGACATGTACATATGTGTGATGTATGTTCTTTAAAATCAATATTTCATTTACATTAAGTTTTATGTTCTACTAATATACAGTCATGTGAAAAAATTAGGACACCCTTTGAAAGCATGTGGTTTTTTGTAACATTTTTAATAAATGGTTATTTAATCTCCGTTTCAACAATACAGAGAGATTAAAATAATCCAACGAAACAAAGAAAACTGAAGAAAAGTCTTTTCAAGATCTTCTGTAAATGTCATTTTACAAAAATGCCTATTCTAACTGAGGAAAAAGATAGGACACCCTTGCCCCTAATAGCGAGTGTTACCTCCTTTGGCTGAAATAACTGCAGTGAGACGGTTCTTGTAGCCATCTACCAGTCTCCGACATCGGTCTGAGGAAATTTTACCCCACTCCTCAATGCAGAACTTTTTCAGCTGTGAGATGTTTGAGGGGTTTCTTGCACGTACAGCCCTTTTCAAGTCACCCCACAGCATCTCAATGGGATTCAAATCTGGACTTTGACTTGGCCATTCCAGGACTCTCCATTTCTTCTTTTTCAGCCAATCTTTGGTTGATTTACTAGTATGTTTTGGGTCATTGTCATGTTGCATGGTCCAGTTCCGCTTCAGCTTTCATTTTCTAACTGATGGTCTCACATGTTCTTCAAGCACCTTCTGATACACAGTAGAATTCATGGTGGATTCTATGATGGTGAGCTGACCAGGTCCTGCTGCAGCAAAGCAGCCCCAAACCATGACACTTCCACCTCCATGCTTCACAGTTGGTATGAGGTTCTTTTCTTGGAATGCTGTGTTTGGGTTACGCCAAACATGTCCTCTGCTGTTGTGTCCAAATAATTCAATTTTGGACTCATCTGTCCAAAGAACATTATTCCAGAAGTCCTGGTCTTTGTCAACTTTATCTCTGGCAAATGTCAGTCTGGCCTTGATGTTTCTCTTGGAAAGCAACGGTTTCCTCCTTGCACACCTCCCATGCAAGTTAAAGTTGTACAGTCTCTTTCTGATTGTAGAGGCATGTACTTCTACATCAACAGTAGCCAGAGCCTGCTGTAGTTCTCGAGATGACACTTTAGGGTTTTTGGAGACCTCTTTTAGCATCTTGCGGTCTGCTCTTGGGGTGAACTTGCTGGGGCGACCAGTCCTGGGCATGTTGGCAGTTGTTTTGAAAGCCCTCCACTTGTAGACTATCTTCCGGACAGTGGAATGGCTGATTTCAAAATCTTTTGAGATCTTTTTAAATCCCTTCCCAGACTCATAGGCTGCTACAATCTTTTTTCTGAAGTCCTCTGACAGCTCTTTTGCTCTCACCATGGTGCTCACTCTCACTTCAACAGTCAGGAGCACACCAAACTAAATGGTTTAAATAGGGCAAGCCTCATTCAACATGCAGAGTAACGATCTACTAATTATGTGTACCTGGTGTGATATACCTGTGTGAGATCTGAGCCAATTTAAGAGGGAATACATGTGAGGGTGTCCTATCTTTTTCCTCAGTTAGAATAGGCATTTTTGTAGAATGACATTTACAGAAGATCTTGAAAAGACTTTTCTTCAGTTTTCATTGTTTAGTTTGATTACTTTAATCTCTCTGTATTGTTGAAACTGAGATGAAATAACCATTTATTAAAAATGTTACAAAAAACCACATGCTTTCAAAGGGTGTCCTAATTTTTTCACATGACTGTATGTTCTACCTATTTCAGAATACTTTAACAATTGTCTGAACACACCAGCTAGTTATTTATTCTTTCAATTTATTCAGAACTTCTATCCTTCATTCATTCCTACACTCCCTCAATGTGCGGGTCTGGCGGTGGATGCTTCGAAAGCAGAGGGGCGGAGCCGGACGAAATGGGAGGTAAGAGATATTCCTGGGAGTGGATAAGTCTAATCTGTGTACTTTTGCTCAGGAATGCAAACACACACACACACACACACACACATACACCAACAAGCTACTACATGGCAAGCAAGCATAACATACATAGGCACTGAAACAGATTACAAGTTTGATTAGACTAACAAACATGTCAGTTGTCAGTAAGGGGATCTACATCTCTCCACTGGTGTCCCACAAGGCTCAGTACTTGGTCCTCTTTTCTTTTCTCTCTCTATACTCACTGCCTTGGTAAAGTCATCTCAGCACATGACGCTATGCTAATGAATCTCAGCTTGCCTGTCAGATATTGGATAGTGGCAAAGATTTGCGCTTATCCACTGAAAACCGAACTGCTTGTGATCCCTTGGTGATTCATCTCCCGGTCAGGATCTGAGAACAACCCTTCACAACTTTCTCCTTCAGCCAATGAGCCTTGAGATACCTCGAGGTAACCATGGACGATCAACTGTCCATCTCTTCTCATGTTGACTCGCTCTTGCCGGTACCTTCTCTACAACATCAGAAGGATTCGACTGTTTCTATCCACACAGGCTCTATCCACGTCATTTCGAGGCTGGGCTACTGTAGCTCTCAACTCTTTTCCTCCTTGCATTGTCTATATTATAAAACAAACACCTCAACAGAAGTAAAGTTTGTAATCGATCAGTATTAATTTATTCAAAGCACTGTTTTTTGTATGTCGCTCTGGATAAGGGCATCTGCTAAATACTGTAAATGTTAGTAAGGGGAATTCTTACAGAGAACCGGTGTACTGAAACGGTTCAGTACGAACACATGTTCCGTTACACCCCGATATAAAAAGCCTACACAGGTGACTACAGTCAACATGGTAGTTATAAGATGTGGACACAGCTCAATACCTGCTACAGTGACATTTCTGAACTGCACCAAGTCAAAGTGTTTTCCATTTTCAAATGTCTCGGTCCCCAGTCATCTTTTGTTCCATATAACAGGCTGTGACAACAACCCTCTCATCTAAACATCACCATTCTCCGCTTCTAGCCGCACAAAACCACATGGCTCACAGGGTACATGGAGTACACACACACACACACACCTTTCACTATTACACAACTGTTCCAGCACACCTTTGCATGATGGACAACTCTCTATTTTACACTCCTGCCAGGTGGAGAGAATGCGGTTCGGATTTATTTAAGCGGGTCACTTCAACAGCAGCATAAGAGCCAAAGCTTTCGAAGTACAGCTAGACATTACTCCTGAAATGTCTCTTGACTATGCAAAGTAAATGCTGATACACTATATGGACACAAGAATATAAGATTTGGATGTGCGTTTTTGTAACATCCCATTCCACATTAGGTGCAGTTGACTGCTATTATAACCTAATAGTTTTTGAAGATGCTCCACTAGACTTAGGTTGTGGAGATTAGTGGTCATTCAGCCACAAGGGTGTAAATAAAGTCAGGTATTGATATAGAGTGAGGTGGCCTGGGGTGCAGTCAACATTCCATTACATCCAAAAGGTGTTCAATAGGATTGAGGTCAGAGTTGTATAGAAGGCCAATCGTGTCGAATCCAAACATGTCGAATCCAAATGCTTGCTCATGTTGGTCATGACACACTGCTTGGTATTATATTAATATATTATAATAATTCCCCTTAACTTTGTCTTCAGTTTAGCCACAGTTTTCCATCCTGTAATCTGATTACCACATAAGGTCCTGGCAGAATGGCTGTGCTGAAGGTCCTGGCAGATTGAATTCAGGAATCGATAATACGAATCGCAAATTTTAATTCGAACAACAAGTACCCGGATTCCAGAATCGTAATCGATTTTCGATTCCCAAATGTAAGAGACAAACATATCAAGTATGGACTCTCTTATGTTGTGGGAAGAATTTTGCTGGCATGCTTTGAGTCCGAAGGTATTTAAATGGTAGGAATTTCAGGTGGGCGTAGGAGAGAGGGGTGAAATAGAAAATACCAAACAATAAATGACTCTCAGACCTGACAATCTTTACACATTTCGCGTAGGAGTCCAGCGTTTTAACAAAGGAGAATGCTGGGAGAGAAGGGGGCGTCGCCGCAAAAAGAAATTCCAACTGATCTCCTTTACATTATGATAAAACAGTTTTATCCAGATGGAAAGGAACTCCTTCCAGGATGTCCCCATACACTAGGCACAAGGGCCACGGCTTTTTTACAGGGCGTTGTGAAGACACTATGTTGTTTCCTGCTTTCAATGGTCTAAATATAGCTAATCTAGTAATAATACATGATCAAAAATACTCTAATAAAAATGTCTTTCCTAAAATCACGCATGATGATGTGTGAAAGCAGACAGCTGAAGGATATACACTTCGTACTGCATCTATAGCAATGAATCATTCCAGACAATTCCTATTGTAGGCTCTGACCCACTTTTAGTGCAAACATCACCCCCACCCACAAACCCTCAGGAAAAAAAAAAAAAAAGCCTCCCATAATTTTCAACCCTCACCTCCTTCACATCCCAGCTGGACCCATCACCGCCTCATTTGGCTCAACACACAAATTACATCAAGCTGAAAGCCATTAAATTAGCTCGTCGTTTTCAAAGCGGCGGCAAGGATTCCCGTTGAATTCATCGTGATCATTTTGATGAGAGGGAGGAACATTTTTTCATTAATCTCCTGTTTGTAATTGGAGCTGGCTGAGACTCGGTGGACTGACAGTAATTCAGTGATATGCAGCGTGAGAAAAAAAAAACTGGTGAAGCCGATAGATGGATGAGTCAAGTATTGGCTCAAAAACAGCATGGAGAATTAGCGAGTGTAATTGGGGAAACAAGAGATTCTGAATATAGGATCTCTCTATATAAAGGATGATGGATGATGAATGTATAAAAGTTGGATAAAATAGGCGTTATTGGGAAATATAAAAAAATTATATTGAAATATGATGTAATAAACACGATCTGATCATATATGCATATGCAGTCAAGTACTGGGTGCTCGGGGGCAATTGTTTTGTTTTTGCCATACATTAAAAGTGACTGCAAAAACTTATTATAGCACATCCTAAGACAATTGTGTGCCTCCGACTTTGTCGCAAAAGTTTGGAGAAGCACCAGATAATGGCTGGAAATGCCGGGTGTCCCAATACTTTTGTACAAGCGATGAAACAATAGATTAGAATGTGTCTAATTACTGAAATGTTCATCTAGATGTGAACAACAACATAAAACCTAGCACCTTTTGAATAACTCGGTAGGTTGATTGGCACCTTGGAAAATTGTCCCTAGTGTATGAATGTGTGTGAATGTGAGTGTGTATGTGCCCTGCGATGGGTTGGCATTCCATACAGGGTGTATCCTGCCTTAATGCCCATAGACGCCTGAGATAGGCACAGATTCCCCGTGACCCGAGGGAAGATCGGATATAGCGGTAGAAGATGAATAAATGAATGAATGAATGAATGATGTCAAGTAAGAAGACTTTTTGGCTATCTAGAAAAGTTTCTTTTTAATTATCTGTACTTTCTATTCTATTCTATAAAAGAGCCTTGTTACCCCCCATTTCATTTTGGCTTGTTTTCAATCCGGCTTGTCATAGTTAAAAAAACGTGCTTTCTTTTCATCTTCAGCAAATGAAGCTACAGTAAGTAGTTCGGTAGAAAGACGTTTGAATAAATTAGCGATTGTGATTGGAGCTTTTGTCCTTAATGGCATTCCACCCCCCTCCCCCCTTACATTACTTTTATACTTTAAGTACTTTTACTTTTACACTTTTACTTGAGTAAAAAGCTTGAGTTGATACTTCAACTCCTGCAGAAATCTTTTTAAACCCCAGTATCAATACCTGAGGAATGAATGTCAATACTCCTGACACCAGTGTTGGCTGTATACAGTATGTCTTAATAGCAACAACTGAAACAAACAACTAGCATTAGCAAACTGCTACATTCTTCGTTATTGATTCTTTAGCTTGTTGTGCTGCTGCTTTAAACCTTTCCTTGTTTTGTTTATCCCTTGATTCTCGTCTTCAAGACATGAAATGTTTCTCAATTGTGCCACACCCTGATAAATCACCATCTTGTTGTAGAATGAAGTTCCTCACATTTAGATTAGATGCAATTCTCTGTAAATTCTCTCGACAATGTTCATGCTCACACAATGACACTACCTCCGCTCAGCTTGTACAATTTGGATCATTATCAAATCCTTTCTTTCGACACACTTTTTCATCATTTGGGTAAAGATTCATCTTGGTTACTTTGTCTCCCATCTCATATATTTGCAAATTCCAATCTGGCCTGATCCTCACTGCAGAAGAATGGCTTGTTTAAATGTGCTCGTTACAGTTCTCGTTGAAATGAATGTTATTTGTTGTTTGTGCGATCATTGTTTGGTTTGCCTTGTTTAACAGTCCTCATTAATCCTGATGGAAGAACCCGATGGCATAAACTACGAGTAGACACTGAATGCTATTAAATGTTTATCCAATCAGTTTTACAAAGTGCAACGGGGCCAACATCAAACACCTGTCAGTCACAGTGCCTATATTTTTGATTAGTGGGGGAAAAATGCATGGCTGAAACAAAAGGTGTCATGTTTGCAGCTGTTTAACACGACGTGATGCAAAGGTCAGCAAATAAAAGCTGAAATATCTATTCATCTTTTGATCTCAAACCCAAATGTCATAAATAAATAGCAAAACCAAATACCGTATCGGACAAATACTACATATGCGTTTGTGTACATGTGTGTGTGTGTTTATGAATTGGTTTGTGTGTGTGTGTGTGTGTGTGGTGTGTGTGTGTGTGTGTGTGTATATACTCACTGGCAGAAAGGCAGCAGCTGCAGCAGTGTTTCCTTGGAAGGGCAGGCGGTGAACTCGGGCAGTGTCTGGATGAGCTTGTTCATCACCATGCGCAGGTAACACTGCAGGTGCTTCCTTCTTTCCTCAACAAACTTGGCATCCTGCATGATCACACACACACACACACACACACACACACACACACACACACACACACACACACACACACACACACAGAAAAGGTACTAATTAGACTAGTAAAGAGAAACTGACAAAGAACTAGGTAGAGTAAGAATACCTTGACAGTCTATTGATGTTTTTCATGCAGTCCATGAAACTGAATCGGTTTGGTTCATTGGGTTTTTACGCCGCTTTAGCTTCGAGGCCGCGTCCGCGGCGTGCGCAAGGTCGTCATCTAGTTTGTTGCGTTTGTATTGTCATAGAAGGTGTTTTACCTTTGCTTGCGACAGGAACCTTACAATAGGTTCTGGTGAGATGTTGTTAAAAATCCCTTCCAAGACATGTTTGTGAGTAAAATCCGTTTCCGAATAAGATTGTAAGAATGACAGTCCAACAAGATGTGTTTAATAGTCTGGGGGATTTGACATGAGAGACACAGGGGAGGGTTTTTCGATAAAACTGAATTCTTATGGTAGATAGTCCCATCTTTCTGAACGTCATGTTTATCAGCTTTCCCTCTGGAAGCTTACAGAATAATTCTATTTACCTTAAGAAAATGTCGCCATGACCCAATAGTAATCGCGCACACACACACACACACACGCACAAACAACTTTCTCCATGCAGCAGTTTCTCATTTATGGAGTGTTTGATTTTAGATGATGATTTTGGAAGAAGAAAGTGACATCATTGTAAACGTCAAGAGAAGCATCGTCATAACTGGCACACAAGATTTCTCTGTGGATAACAAAGCAGGCGCACAGAACACACATTCAAGCAGAAAACTGCACGGGCGGATTTAATAACTGCCATTATCAGGCGGATCAACGAGCGAAAGCACAGCCCTCTTTATCTGTAAACAAACGTATTAGCTTAATCAAACAAACAACTGCCGAGGAAAAAAAAAAGCCCAGCAAAATACTCTGCGGCCTTCAGTGCCTAGAACTACAGTACTGCATTTCTGAGAATTTCATACCGTCTTTGGGCCGGATGCATTATCTGTTCTCAAATGTCAGGTTGTACTCAAAGCGAGCCATGTACATCCCAGAACCTTTCTTTTACACGACGAACGGTTCTCAAATAACAACCGGATCGGTTCTATAGATTTTCTATAAAACATGTTCTGGTGTTCACTTTGCTCCAGTCTGAATACAAGCGCCGGCCCTGGGTAGAATATTTACTTCCACTTGTAAAATCACGCGCTCAAAAGAGAAGTTGTAGCAAAAGGGACGTAAATAAAGAGCGTCCGTGAATAAGAGTGCGGGCGCTTTAGTCACATCGGACAGTTTTATGAGAACAGAAAGAAACTGGGCCGAGTTGCTTTCAGGCTGAAAGAGAAGACACGCTGTGTCTGACCTCCTTCAGGTCCTTTTCATATATGTTAAGTCAGATCACCAGCATCAGCAAAGCACTGTAAACTGCGTGCTACAGCTCAGAGAAAGAAACAAGCGCGGAGCTTACTGTGCACACGGCCAGATCTGCTGATTGCGTTCTGATGTAAGACCTGTAATAATACTGTAATCATTCATAATGAATGGAAATAATGAAAGCGATAAATAAAATAACAAGGAAGTTATTATGTGGTATTGCTGGCGTTAAAAAAAGAGGCTTAATTGGAGTTTTAACAGGACAGCTCCTCTGTGCGCGGTTATATATGCTGATAAATACAGTCAATTTCTAGTACGACGCGCCAAAAGCATTTCACAAACATGCACAGCGGTGACTCCAACCCATTTTGTAGAACACAAGGTATTCAAGGTGCTGGTTAATGAATTAATAAAGATTGAACTGATGACCCGCGTCAAACAAAAAGTCACACGGACCCGCTTAAAGCGTGACCACAACACCATAGCTCGCACAGGTTCCTCAGGAGCTTTTGTGTCTCGATAATGCAGGAC
>JACRUU010000015.1:18165144-18237644 GCA_030449085.1 Kryptopterus vitreolus
ATATATTATAATAAACTAATATGTTGCAAGGAAGGTGTCCTGACCGACATGACTAAGCATCTGCGGATGGTTCGCCGCATGGAATCAAAACTGCGAATCGATGAATCACATGCATATAAGAGGAGGACAGGAAATGGAAGAGCTGCCCAAAACACCAGCAATCGATTCGTTCAATCCCGCTCTCTAGCCATCAGCACAACACAAACAAACCCTGATAAAGTCGAAAAAAAAAAAACATACTGAAAATCATGTGTGGGAGAGGGGGGGGACACTCCAGCTATATATGTGATAGAGAAGCTTTGCGCCACTGACAGAGCCCTTTTGACCTCGGAGGATCTGACAGGAGAAGAGGCGATGATGATGAGTGCAGTTTATTGCCCAAAGGACTGAGGCTCTCTCTCTCTCTCTCTCTCTCTCTCTCTATAAAGCGCCACTGATTAGCGCCCACAAAGGCCAATCATGAAAAACAATAACAGGATAAACATGACAGCTAATCTCAGCGGCCTCGGAGAAAAGCAACGAAAACACTCTGCCACTGTGAAAACCTTCCGCACGGCCGCTCGTTTATCCTTCTTCACCTGCTTTATCATTCCCAGGGCTTCTGTACGGCAGTCAGAATCGCATCTCAAAGACTTTAGAAGCGGCCCGTTATCAGCACTTCTGCATTAAACACTGACAGCAGAGCGGGAACTGGAGCTTGGGGCTGATTTTCTCCTTTACATAATCTGAAGAGGGGGATAATAAATAAATTAATAAATAAAAGTCACCACTATCTACATCAGGCATATCGCTGTGAGGTCAGCACCTCGAAGCAACTCATTATTCTTTAAGGGATTTAAGAGGAAATCGCACAATGGCAGGATTGGAGTTAAATAATACGCAAGACCTATACACTGGTCTTTAAAGCTAAAGGAAAGACCTCGCTCCGGGCGATGAAACTGGAAATCACTCTGATCTTCACACTGCATCTCACGACTCGACCCTCTCTTTCTCTTTTAAATTGTGTCAGGGTTCTAACTGTTCCAGTGGTGAGCGTAAGCAAGTGGCACTTCCTTAGACGTTCGCAAGCGGGAGAGGAAGCAGTGGCACGGAAGCGATTCCCAATCGCTGGCTCAAGACATTTTTATAATCGGAAAGGAAATGAAAAGGCAGGAGAGGAAGAGAGAGCAAGCCCTGGAGTCATTAGCTCATACGTCTCCGACGAGGTCAAAGAGCAAAGGGTTGCACGCAAAGGTTACGCAAACCAATCGGAGGCCCTTTTTACAGCTTGACACAACAGTGTAAATGATTCACCTGGATGGATGGGATCAGGCGGGGGGAGGGAAAAAAAATACATTTTAGGTCACCGAATTTCAAGCGTTATTATTAACAGACACTCGTACACTGAGTACAGACAGACACTGAAGCTCAATGACAACGGACTTGTTTGAATTCTCTCCGGCTTAATATAGCATCTTTTATTCGGACATCGCTTCGCACTTCAAATCGCACTCGAAATACAAATCGTGACACAAGGCCTCGAATCCAGGGTAAATAGAATAGAACAAGGTAAATAACACATTTACCACGAATATAATCCCAAAGCTATGGCAGGATTCCATTTTTTAATCATGATGTAGTACATTCATTCATCTTCTACCGCTATATCCGATCTTCCCTCGGGTCACGGGGAGCCTGTGCCTATCTCAGGCGTCTATGGGCATTAAGGCAGGATACACCCTGTATGGAATGTCAACCCATCGCAGGACACACACACACACACACACACTAGGGACAATTTTTCCAAGGTGCCAATCAACCTACATGCATGCCCTTGCTTGGCATCCCTTTCACCTGTTTTTGGACCCATTTGGGGAGGACGGAACCGGAGAACCCGGAGAAAAAGAAGGAAAACGGGGAGAAAGCGAAACTGAGAAAAGGTTTTTTTGTTCCCAAAGGGGGAGAAAACCCCATTTGAGGCACGGGAACGAGAACATGCAAACTCCACACACACATGGCCGAGACGGGAATCAAAACGGACCCGGACCCGGTTTTTTGTGGACCGGTTCTTGTGTAAGGTGGCCAATTGTAAACCACGTTTGCGTAACCCCCAGGCTAATGCCTACCACCCGATTTTTTCACTGACACCGGGTTTCCCCGTGTAATCCTGGAGGTTTGAGTGTGAACGTGCACTAAGCCACCACCGTGCCTCCATCATGATTGTAGTATTTTAGTAAAATGTTAGATCCACGTCATCTAATCCGTCAACAACATCGCAGTGTGCTGCAGATGTATTTGTAAAACATAAACATTTATAAACATCTGGAATGGCTCGAGACAAAAACAGGGCCGTTTTTAGTGGCTGCACTCACCTTGTTTCCGATGGCTTTTTTCGGGGGAAAGCTGAACGCGTCGACTTGAGCGAACTTGGCTCGGAGATGATTGTGGAGCGCCCTGAACTCTGCGTAACGCCGATAGACGTTCCACTCGTTGTCCAAGATCCTGATGTACACCTGAAACAGAATGCGCAACGAATGTGTCTCAAACTGTCCAGCTTTCCAATAACATCAAACATGTCGGTCGGGTGAATGCAGGAGCGCGTGGGCGGGGTCGCTTAACATGCACACGGGCACACGCGGAACAGCGTGAAGGGTCAAGCAAGTATGCTGCGGCTATTTCCACGCCTTTCGTCTGTTCCTTTCCGCTCTAGACCCTGCAGTCATACTCGAATTAACTGAGGAGGCCCTTTGATCACAGCGTGATCAGATGCAGCGTGTCCACCGGGCATCCTCTGTGTGTGTACCAGAAAACAGGTCCACATGAAAGCGTCGCTTGTGCATGTGTGTGTGTGTGTGTGTGTGTGTGTGTGAGTGTGAGAGAGATGGCCAAAAAATGATCCCTTTAGTTTTAATTATGAAGCATTCTTTGCTTTTATGAAACAAATATCTACTTGGAGAACGGCAATGTGGATCCATACTGTAGTGGCAACAATGAAAACTTCTATGTGTAACTAATAAAAAGGTATTAGAATCCTAGTGAGAACATATTGAGAGAATGATATCATGTTATTTAACCAAAGAACCTTTCAAGTGAAAGCTTTATTTTGAAAAAAAAAAATTAAATCAATATAAATAAATAAATAAAATAGAATGGTTCATCTGATGCATATGTATGAATTTATTCCGAGCACAGATTTTGTCATTTCGTTGTCATTTTGCCATCCAAGTAAGTTTCATTTAAAGGGAAAACAGCCAACAGTGCTGACAAGTGCTGAGCATATGCTGGAATATCTTCAAATCTGTTCAAAAAGCATCTCAGGTGGCTGATTCATCAACCTTCGATCCGACATCTCTGCTACTTTGCGGAATGCTAGAGAAAATGAAAAAAAAAAACCCTGCATCTGCCATCAAGTATGTTTGCAAGATTTTTAAATGTTCTTTATATATATATATATATATATATATATATATATATATATATATATATATATATATAGCAGACAGGCTATAATATATATATGTATATACACACGCCACACACAAACCACACACCACACGTAACACACACACACACGCACACACACACACACGTGTATATATAAACACACATTTGCGTGCGCGTGTGGTTATATAAAGAGATGAGTGAGTGCTTTCCATATTAAAATGTTGAAAAACTAGGCCAAAAAACAAAACAAAACCAAAAAAAAAAAAACAACAAATCTGTCCCGTATTGTGTGTATTCGTTATAATAAAAATTATTTTTGTAGATACCAGCTGCTTCTCTGGATTAATTAAGAATGTAATTAGTCCTGAACAGACACCGTATCCGTTATTCAAAGGAGGCTTTCAGATGCTGTGATAAACGCAAACATAAAAAGCCTGACAAGCGCGCAGATGCACGAGCTCAACAGGAGGAAAATCAAATCACAAACCCATGGTGTATTAAAGTAAATACATTCCCACGGAGGTGGCCTCATTAGCATACATATTTATGGAAACAGATCATCCTCTAAAGAGCAATCACTCTCCTCAGTAATTGAAAATTAATTCTTTTGTAATTTTGGGAAAAAAAAAAAAAAACGGGGGGGGCGGACCGTTGACTTGCTCACACTAGTCTTTGTTGACAAAAAAAATTCCATTAAATGTAATAAATGTCGCCGGGTACAAATGTCGGAATGCGTTGAAATATAGATTTGTTTGTTTGTTTGTTTGTTTGTTTGTTCATCTTTCTGTAAAGCTTTAAAGAAAAATGCTGATAGGTATGCTGAATGCTCAAAGGTGATAATCAGAAAATCAAAGCGCAGGAACATCTTTATATCGTACAGATACCGTACGAATTTAATGTTTATCTCGTTAATAACACAATTTCGTCGCAAAAAAGTCATGAGGCATCGTTCGACGTGATGGTGGCTTTTGTCAGCCATTATTCCTTAATTTATTTATTTTATTTATGTCAGTCTGGAGGACGATGCTTATATTTTGCCCAACCATAAAGGCATTAACAATATCTCATTATATCCATGCTGATAGAGGAAGTGTACCACGCCAGGGGATTGAGAAGTGAACGAAAGCCGTTTTGTAGAGACAAACACGTGCATGAACGCACGTACACGTCTGATAAAAATGTATCCACGGAAACACACCGGCTTTAAGTGACGTGGCCTGGCTAGCATGAACGTTGACCGCTTCCAGAGGGCCTTCTCGTCTCAACCTATCGGGATCTGACATATATTCCCATTTATAGACACACACACAGCACAGACAGCAGGGATGGACCTGGACCTGTCAGTGCAGGAATGAGAAATGACTGTCTGGGTCCTGAGGTACAGAACCTGAAGATCACACTGAGTGCTCGCTACAGTGAGCAGACACACAATGTCACACTTGCGGGGTTTATTTCAGCCTGTCCAAGTCGTGGGGGTGGGGGGGGGGGGGGTGGCTGGTTGGGGGGGATGTCCATTTCCAAGTCAGTCCTGTTGGGGTGGGGGTGACCTGGGGTGGGGGGGGGGGGGGGGGGTGGTGATGTTGCAGTTATGAGAGGTAACGGAAGAACCCTGTCAAAAACTATTTTTGGTCCTGACTAGTTCCTGTCTTAACAGGTGCGCCTTTTGGCCAAGATCCTAGTGGAAATCCTCCTCGAGCTGGCTGGCGTCTGTTTCCCCATTGATTCTTTTGTGTGCTTAATGGATGTCTGGTCTCAAACCGGGCAGAGAATTGGCACCAGGAGCACACGTTAAAGAATGCGTTCACCTGCACGGTGTAATTACAGCCGTTCTACAGCCGGAGCTCTTTGTGTAATAGAACAAGTGGCTGCAAAGGAAACATAATACTTGATCGTTTTATACGTGCGCCAAGTTAACGTGGTGAACCCCCCCCCCCCCCGCCCCCCTCTCGGGAAATCGATGCAGATTAGTCAAAAAATAGAACTTCAGCGGGGAAAAAAAATATTTTCAGGACAAGGGGAGAGAATGACACACACACACAAAGAGAGAGAGAGAGAGAGAGAGTGACGAGAGAGAGAGATGGAGAGAGAGAGAGAGAGGAAGAGAAGTGGGAGCAATAAGGAGTAAGGAGGGACTCGTTAATTAGAAATATTCAGCGGCAGCATCTGTCACCTGTGTGCAAAATGGAATAATTCTCAGGTGATGGAGTGTGTGTGTGTGTGTGTGTGTGTGTGTGTGTGTGTGTGTGTGTGTGTGTGTTCTTACTGGCATAAGCCTGTGCAAGCTTAAATTCCGGAAAAAGCTCAGCTATGTGGAATGAGACACTAATAAAATACATCACCATCGGGAAAATTCTCCAAAGCGGAAACCAATCAGCATTAATCAAAAGGTTGAACATGACAGGCTGACCTTATCTGACCTCTTTAAAAGCATGTAAACAAAAAAAAAAAAAAAGGCAGTAAGAGCAGTTGGCAGCGGTGCTCTGATGTACAAAAGCGTAACAAGAAGTTACAGCGAGTTGCAGAGTGAGAGAGTGAGAGAGAAAGAGAGAGAGAGGGAGAGAGGGAGCGGTGGGAGAGAGAGGCACACCTGACCTTTTCATCCGGCACTTATTGATCGCGCTTGTTAAAAAGACCTGAAGTGTAATAAAGTCACTTCTTTGTAGTTGCCATGTAACTGATCCTTCGAGCAGCGCACGGGCCTGTCCGATCACGTGGCAGAATAAGCGGCGGCGAGATAGATTGCTCAGGAGGAGAGTGATGGAGGAAGAGAAAGTGCGTATAGTGACAGTTGGCAGCCACAGAGGCATAGAACAGCTGATGGGCCCATAATCACTTGAAGTCCAGGTGAGCGCGGCGAGGACACCCGGCACAGCGAGGAAGCCGATTAGTGTCTGAGCTTCACTGAGGTAATCATTAGAGGAAGTGACTGTGTCTGAATTTAGAATGAGGAGTAAAAGGATGTGACGAACACGAAGTTGGTGGCAATCTAACAGGAGGGGAAATAAATAACAAAATTAATTAATTAATTAATTTAAAAAAAACAAACAGACAATAGGCAAACGAGTGCATGCGTGAATCGTTATTACCAGCATCTCAGCGTGGAGCCAGTGGTACTGAGGAAATGTTCTGATTTATTTTGACAGCTCACGCTGAGACAACAATCAAAAGGTAAATGAATGCCATGCGGCATTATTTCATATGCACTGCTATTTATTTACTGAACGGAAGGGGAAATGCATTAGCACAAGTTGTACTTCCACAAGTGCTGGTTATTTAGCCGATTGTGGTGCGACAGATAGAAAGAGTGGAAAAATCAATCAATCAATCAATCAATCAATATAGAATTAAAATCATACTGATGGCAGGGTCAGGAAGAAGTCAGACAGTTGAAACAAAACTTAACAGAAAACATGGAATGTACACATGACACTAGTGCAAAACAAAGTTTAAATAAAAACAGAAAACTAAAAAACTTAAGACCATGGTGTAAAAGGAAGATAGATATAGACATAAATCATGTGAAGGAGCGCATCACCAACGCAACTGCATAAATGTATATCCAAATCCAAAGATGAATGAGAATATATATATATATATATATATATATATATATATATATATATATATATATATATATATATATATATATATATATATATATATATATTCATTCATTCATCTTCTACCTCTATATCCGATTCTTCCCTCGGGTCACGGGGAGCCTGTGCCTATCTCAGGCGTCTATGGGCATTAAGGCAGGATACACCCTGGATGGAATGCCAACCCATCACAGGGCGCACACACACACACACACACACACACACACACACACACACACACACACACACAAATTCATACACTGGGGACAATTTTCCAAGGTGCCAATCAACCTACCGTGCATGTTTTTGGACATGGATTTGGACGGGACTGAACCGGAGAGAAAACCGGAGAAAAACCCTCCCCCACTGAGGTCACGGGGAGAACATGCAAACTCCACACACACATGGCTGAGATGGGAATCGAACCCGGACCCTGGGCGGCGGTGTGAGGCGAACGTGCTAACCATTAGAACCACAGTGCCCCTTTATATATATATATATATATATATATATATATATATATATATATATGAGAGAGAGAGAGAGAGAGAGAGAGAGAGAGAGAGAGAGAGAGAGAGACAGACAGACAGAGAAAGACAGACAGACAGACAGAAGTATCTTTGAAAAGATAATAAAGAATGATTTTAAGGTCAGTTCCAAACCTAAAGAGAGGGCCAAAAAAGGCGACGAGGTGGAAAGGAAGAGAGAAGCGAAGAAAGAAGAGGAATATAGAGGGGAGAATACGAACAAAAGGAAGTGAACATGAGAGGAGAGAGAATAAATGGAGAGATGAGATGAGGAGAGGAAAGAAAAGGATGGGAGAGGAGAGGAGGCAAGTGGAGGAGACTGAGTCAAGGAAAAGGGAGGCGCTAAGGAAAGAAATGAGAGAAACGGAGAGCAGGGAATAAGGAGAGAAGAAGAAATGAGAAGAAAGATGAGGAAAGAGGTGGACGAGGGGGAAAAAAGGTGAGAGGACGGGAAAATAAAACTACAATAGACTAGAATAAAAGAGAATACCCTTTATGTCACATATACATTACAGCACAGTGAAATTGCTTCTTCGCATAGCCTTGCTAGTTTGGAAGCTTGGGTCACAGAGGGTTAAGGACCTTGCTCAAGGTCCCAAGAGTGGCAAACTTCACAATAGTGGGGATCGAACCCCCGACTTTCCGATCTATGGCCCAGCGCCTTAACCACTGAGCTACACATCTCCGCTCAAGAGAGCAGACGAGTCGAGGGGAACGAATAGAGGAGACACGAAGAAAAGACAGGAGGAGGGGAGACACGAGGAGAGGAGATGATACGAGACGAGAGGAGACAATAGAAGATGCGAACACGGGAAAAGAATAAAATAAGTGTAAGTGAATAGCTGCCTCTTCCTCTCAGCCTCTCGACTTGTCAGTGAGGTCTTAGTGCCAGTGTGCTGCTGCTCTCTCATCCATATGAATGAGCAGTATGTGTGCATGTGTGCGTGTGTGTGTGTGTGTGTGTGTGTGTGTGTGTATGTGTGTGCGCGTCGGCCGCTCAGCCGCCATAATGAGGATGAACAGAAGATCATCCCAGCTTTGTAATGAGAGCCAGTTTAAAAGGTTAAACATTCACAGTCTCACTCTTCCTCTCTCCCTCACTCTCTCGCTCTCCTGCAGAGTTGAACAAACTACAGACGATAACTTTCATTTGTCACAGGAAAGCAGCACGACGCTCCGTTCCGGCAGAGACGTTTTGCAAAAATGTTCGAAAATATCCGAACACTAAAAGAGTCACATTTTTTGAACCAATAAAATAATGTATACACATTTCTTTAGTCATTAACATTCGGGAATATGCAAATAAAACAAGGCAAACCTTAATAAATCAGTCGCTGGGTCTTAAAACTATATCGGCAAATGCCATAATCACTGATTAAGATACATACGGATCAGGCAATGAAGACATTAATGGCATTTTAAGGCCGTTCAAACAACAATCTCCAGTACAACACCACATGCAATACTGATCTGCAATACAACACCACAATAGATTATTGTCGACAATATATTAGTTTTACGGTGCACCAGAAGAATAGACTTTTCATGACCTTATAACAATATGTCTGGTGAGTGAATAACACTCTTTGTCATGGAATCTGTTAATAGGTGGGATATATTAGGCAGTAGGTAAACATTTGCCCTCAAAGTTGATGTGTAAGAAGCAGGACAACTGGGCAAAACTGGGTATGGATTTGATCATGGGACAAATAGTGCCAAAACGGCAGATATTGGTATGTGTTCTCGAAGGTTACTAAGTGAAGAAGTAAATACCATTCATGCTTGACGGGTCAGGACTGTTTTGGACCAACACAATGTTCAGCATGAACAGTGTACGCGAGGTAACGTAGATTAATACATCAGCGGCTTCTCTAATCAGATGGGACAAGACAGATCTTGTGGTGAACAGGAATTGCATGAAATAAGGGTCTTTATACAGATAATAACGTAAAACCCATGGATAAGTATGGATCAATACATTTGAAATGCAGTACTGGGAACTAAAACCTGAGTTTCGCCTAAACCATCAATAAATCAACCAATAACCCAGGACAATCAGAATCCAGTGTCTACTTAAAATCCACCCCTAGGTAGAATCCATATGACATAAGTAATAAAACTCATAAAGTCCGAAGCTATACCACCACATGTGATCACACCAGTACGCTTGTTACCCTCAGACATGTCTATGAGCAGTGCTTAAATGTTTCAATGTGAGGTGCGTGCACTGAGTCATACAAAAGCTTTTAAGTCGCACTATACTGAATTCCACTCAGTTGTTTTGTCACTTTCCACATCCTGGCTTTGAAAATGGTGCCTAGCATCTGCTCAAGCTAATTAATATGCCCAGTAAATCTAACAACAGACGAACCACATTGTCACTTTACACCACAACTGTTAAGACACTGTGCCACCAAGAAACCATATTTTAAAATAGATAGATAGATAGACAGATAGACAGACAAACAGATAATAATACATACTATTTAAATATAAATTAAATAAATTAATAACGCATTAATGCAAATTCACTTGAACGCCACTGTGCTGCATTTTGTTAAAAAGAAACACCAGCATCATGCATCCACTCATGCTTCCAAACTTTCCCCGAATTACACCTTCTAGCTGTGCATTCACAACAGGAATGAGCTACTCACTATATTACCGTATTTAACCAGAACGTATAAACCAGTTTATATGGGAAGCAACCAAAACCGGAACAGAATTCTTAAAGGAACCACGTACCATATTTAACAATTGAAAAGGCCACAAAAAACTAACAGTGAATTGCACAAAATTAAATAACAAGAAATGAATATTAAAAGAATAATAAAACAGTAAATTAAATAATCAAATAAAAAAATATATGAAATAAGTAATAATTGTATAAAAGGGAGAGATTTTGAGTGAAATTTATATTAATAGATAGTTAGATTATTAGAAGCACAAAAAGTATCAATTTACGGTATATTGTAAAATTATATATATAAACAGCAGTACTTCATTAAGCTTTAAATGTACTCTATATAAGTTAGTTAGACATGACAGACCCATGTGGCATGGAAAGATACACAAGATATACTGTTTTTGTTTTGAGAATGTGCGCAGTAATAGCAGTTTAACTGCTAATTAATAGCATTTAAACAAACATAACAAATGAAAAGATTTCTTCTGCAAACATAAAGAGCTGATTTTTCTCTTTCACTGCTTGTTGTTTTTGCGAGATTTGGTCTTTGACCATTATAGCAACAGAATTCTGAACCTGCTTGACCGCCGGGCAACTGTGAATGAAAATCCAATATGCAACACGCTTGTCCCGACCGCCCGAGCTGGTGATAACAACAGTCTTACATCAATTTTAGATGCATCTCTTGCCTTGTCTCTATGAGACTTCAATCAGGAACACCAAGCAACGCATAAGAGCTCAGAGGCAATTTTCAAACGCTTGTGTGCACCAAAAAAAAAAAAAGAAAGAAAGAAAAGCCTTGTGATTAATAACAACCCAGAAATGATTTGCCTCTATTAATAATCAACACTGCCGTTATACTTAGCATCCTAATTGGTGGCAACCTGATCACGAGCATCATTACACCATAATCTGAATAATAGCATGAATAAATACATGCGCACACTTCAGCAGCCGAATCGCATCAAAGTTGTACATGCAGATTGCGATTCCAATCTCAGGCGCTAAAGCGAGCGAGTCAGCTCTGATACGCCGCCGCTGACAAGCAAAACAGAAGCAGCTGATATTAAAGGCACTTCGACATCCTCTGATGTGTTCAGTGCGGATGAAGGGCGGATGAATCATGCAGCCAGGCCTCGGCTTTTCACTCTGCAGATTTACAGAAATTCAACGGATGTGACTTCATATGTGTATATATATATATATATATATATATATATATATATATATAATATATATATATATATATATATATATATATACATATATATATGTGTGTGTGTATTCCGTTCTATCAGTAGACTAATCATTAACGAATAACTTCTATATATTCTATTCTACAATAACTGCAGAGTATGCATGCAAGTGTGCTATATTTTCTCCCTCCCTCCCTCTCTCTCTCTCTCTCTCTCTCTCGCTCTCTCTGCCCCCAAGCTGACACACGCATTAATAATGACACACACTTTTGCAGCCTAGCTACACTAATCATAAGAAATGGCAACTATTTGGAATTCAAATAAACATGCTGAGACAGGGAGGGGGGAAAAAAACAAGAATTATGAAATCCCATTAACCTAATAAAAAAGTAAAAACTTTGCTGAGTTGAGTTGAGAGAGAGATAGAGAGAGAGAGAAAGAGAGAGAGATTGGCCTCAGCTGGCTCTTGTGTGGATTTTGCACGCCGGTGCTGCTGGAGAAACCGCTACCGCTTCCTACACAACACAGAGAGCACGAGAGCGGATGAGGCTTGGGCGCCGCACTGGGAAGGGGGGTTCATGCAAAATGCATTATATAATTACAAAGTCCATCGTCAGGTGTGTTTGAACAGGGGAGAAACCTCCTCTGTGCATTCAATACGCCTTTCATTAGCAAGCAATCAGGATTCCCTGTAATCGCGAAGACAGCGGCGTTACGAGACCCTGTTTACCGTTGAGGCATTAAAATTAACGACGGAAGATTGCGAGATGCACTGAGGCAATTGGCCCCCGAAACAGCGCAGTTAATTCCAACGGCTTGGGGGTCTGGTCATTGCTCGGATCCCCTTAATAAATCTCTTCCTAGTTGCTGTGGGAATGCATACAGGGCGAAAAAAGGCAGACTGACGCTCACACTGGAAATGAAGCATTTACACCAACTTTACACTTTCTCTCTCTCGTGCCACACACACACACACACACACACACACACACACGACAAACCTGGTTAGGAAGGTCATGAAAGGCGGCCTCTGCGGCAGAGGATTAAGGCGAGTATTCCTCCGACAGGGTCATTACACCCTCTTTTTTTTTTTTTTTAATAACCCTTTCCCACTGAAATTCCATAAGACTGAGCAAGTGCTTTTTGCAGCAGCTGTTATATTTTTTCATTATGTGACAATAAAGGGAGGGCGAAGAATTCCTCACAGCAAAACAAAGCAGCGGCAATATAACTGACAATCAGTTACACTGGTTTCTATAGGCACCCAGAGTCATTTGGATCTGATTTTCCTCCTCACTCGCACATTTTCATGGCTGAAAAGCCGTCCTGTGGGAGATGCTCTACTTCTTTGTGGATTCACTAAAACTTTTCTTTTTTTTTTTTTTTTTGTTCCCCCTCGCCTGCACTGCCGCCGTCGCCCGGAAAAACTTCTAGCGTCCCCGAGGACCATCGACAGCCGAAGCAGTCGCAAGAGGAACTTTTTTTTTCCTAGACCCATGATAAAAGAGGTGCTAAACTGCTCAGATCAATGGGCATGATGGTCAAAAGGATGGCACCGAAGAAGCAAAACACACTTCAACGAATAGTAGAATGTAAAACACAACAGTTACATGGGTGGAGATTATCGATTCATTCGAGTTCATGGTTTAATGTGGAAAAAATGAAAATGGAATTTTACCATTTCACCTTGGTTTGGAACAGGCAGCTTCCGTAGTTCAACAAGTCAAAGCCCCCGCTGTAAAATCTGCATTTGTGGCAAACAAAGTTACTAAGTAAAGGTATGACTACAGCACGACTAATTTTTTCCAGCACCCCAAAGTCACTTAGACGAATGGGGAGGTGTGTGTGGCGCTGCGGGATAAACCCCAAAACACTGGCTAAAAAATAGGTAAAAATTTTCCCACTGAATCCACAATTTTTTTAAATCGTAGATTCAATTTATATGACACATCGCTCAGCTCTAGTGGAGATCTTTTTCAAACAGTCGGATGGGACTCCGTTCCATTCCAGGAAAACATTCACATTTATATGGGGGGGAGAAAACCGGGGTGCTTTTAATGGGTGTGAGGAAATTCACAGAGAGGAGGACCCCAAAAAAACAAAAATCGATTCCCCGTACGTGTTTGCAAACAGGGGACAATCAGGACAGCCATCAAAGGTGAAAGCTCAAGACAGTTGCTATATGGGGATTATAAAGTACAATGATCTCTCTCATGCAATGGCCCATATTAAAGAATACAAGCGGGCCACATTGTTGGACACATTTGAATTAGTCTGCTCACTGCTCTATTAGGCAGGACAGAGCTCAGTCACAGGAGCAGCCATGCTGAAAAAGCACAGCAGTACACAGGGCTCAGGAAGCACACGGTACGACACGCCCGACGAAACCAGGTCAATAAGACACCCTGAGTGAAGACAGCTGTGTGTGTGTGTGTGTGTGTGTGTGTATGCATTGAAATGGTTCCTACTATGCCCAGACATGGTTATTAGTACGATATCCCTCAACTGTGGTAGGATTAACTTCAGGCAGTGCTTCTTGATGCACATTGGAGGCGACACAATACCTGGTAGACATGATAGGCGTTGGCAGCGCGGCCTTGCAGAAAGACAGAGGGGATCCACACGTTGACGAGAGCACGATGGGTTCTAGGAGAAAGAATAGCATTCAGACCATTAACGTACGGACACAGACGTCACGTAGGAGACATTCGCGAACATTTATGAACTGTGCTGTGAAAAACCCATTTTTATTCTATGTGCAAGAGACATATTCTATATGTAAGAGAATATCTGAGACGTAGAGCTTTAAAAACGAGGGCTACATGCGTCACGGACAATATGGATTAAGTGCCGATCCGGCATGTTCATCAACAGCTATTACAAACCGCAGGAGCTATGAGCATGCTCCGTGAGCTATTTCTTATTCACTATAATCAATGAACGTCTGGTAGAAAATTTCACAGCGTGATAGAAATGGTACCTGAAAGCTTTTTGTTTTTTGGGTACTGAATCACTCCTACTCCTTCAGTTCAGCTCATTAGGACACAATTAGCCTACTGGTTATATTAGTAATTATTCAAATGAATGTAGGGCACTATGTACCACCCACTCATCACACGTCTAGAGCAGGACGCACTTACGTCTCAAAGTCAGACAGACTGGGATCCTCAGAGGTCTGACTCAGGTCTCCAGGCACCTATATGAGCAGCATGCAAAAGAAAACACACATTAATGCATTATAAATCATTTCAATGCACTACTTTAATCCTATGAACTTTTTTTTCCCTTGAAAATGCAACAACTGTTCGTGTAGGAAGCACACAGACACAGGTTTTTTTTTGGGGGGGGGCGGTATAACTAATATTTGTTTGGCTTTTTAATATCGGTGCGTGCGCACGGAGGATTTTAATTGAATGAAAGCGCCGCTCGGAAATCTTTATTATAAAAACGATAAATAACAAATATTTGCAGATGTAAATGAAAAGCTCAGAAAGGAATACATTTGCTTAATATTATTCTAAAGCATTAACGTGCTCTATAAATCACTCTGTGAGCAGTAGTGCTCTAATCCTGTTTGTGTGTGTGTGTGTGTGTGTGTGTGTGTGTGTGTGTGTGTGTGTGTGTGTGTGGTGTGTGTGCTTTTCCTCCCTCTGTGGATAGACGTAATGTTAGCATTTATCAGGGTCATGTACTCCTGCACATTGGCAGAAGAGACGAGATGTAAAACATGAGCTCAAACACAGGAGCAAGTCATGGTCAGTGTAATACACAACGTGCCCCTACAGCACTCGCCTTTCTAAAGCTCCAGGACGAAACGCGAGCATGCGGCTTGTCTCTGAACCGGTACCGTAGAAGCCTACAGGCAATGACAAAGTCCCAATACCCCTGTCTCACTACAACTCTTATGTGTGTTTGTGTTTGTGTGCTCGGGCATTTTTACGCTAATTAAGAAGCTTCGAAAATGTTCACCATATGAGTGCTACAAGATTTCCCAAGCTTCTTAACGCCACTTCTAAACACTTTATAGCAAAACGCACAATTACACAAAGCCAACAAAACCTCTCGGTTTTATGCCTACACACCTGTAGCTTCTACACAAACAACAATTTATATACTAGTAATATTAACACAAAAAAAAAACATCTATTACTATAAATAATATATAACCTTAAATAATCTATTCGCAACGAGCTAAGGAAAGGATAAGCGGTTGATGACGCATCAGCACTTGTTAAATGGAAAGTGAAAAACAGGAAGGCGAAAGGCCTCAAACCTATAAAGAAAAGGAGAAGTGGTGTCTGGAAATTGGAGTCGTTCAGAAATAATGGAACTGTTGCCAATTAATGGTGAATGAGGGTCTTTGTCCGCTGAACGCCCTGCTGCATTAGGAGGTCATTTATGAATGAATCACCATCAAATTTCGGAGAACACGGAGCACATAAAGGGAAGATAAAGGTGAAAAACAAGTGTTTTTTTTAATGGAAATTTGACGAAATCCTTTTTGTATAAGAAATGTCCTTCGCGGCCAATGTAAATGCATGCATCACGCTCGAAATACTCTACTAAAGAATTATAGGCCACAAATTACTGGCCAAGTGATACTGGTAATGCTATGAATGTTTTTAACAGGCAGAATGTTAAAGTAACGTCTCCACACACACACACACACACACACACACACACACACACACACACACACACACACTTTCTTGGTAATAGCCTGGTTCAGTTTTAGATGCACGTACCGGAGATATGTAAAGTGTATCACCTGAAGACACTGATAACACAGAGCACAGAGTTCAGAAGCATGTCTAAGATTAGAACGTTGTGTGTGTGTGTGTGTGTGTGTGTGTGTGTGTGTGTGTGTGTGTGTGTGCGCCTGACAAAGCAAGACACTGAGGGTTATTGATTGAAGAGAGTGCAAACCTATGGAGGAAGACAGAGAGAGCCTGCGCTGTAGAGATAGAGAAAGGGAACAGGATGATTTACTAGGTGTAGAAGGAGATATCCATGTGTACAGGTGTGTGTGTGTGTGTGTGTGTGTGTGTGTGTGTGTGTGTGTGTGTGTGTGTGTGTGTGTCTGTGTGCACTCACCGGGCCTCGTAGGTCGATAAGCTCCTGTCTCATCTGGCCAATCAGGTTGTCTTTAGCCATAAGTGAACGATACAGCCTCTCATTGAATTCAATTAGCTCACCATGCATCTCAGCCACCTATAAAACACACACACACACACACACACACACACACACACACACACAAACACACACACACACACACACACACACACACACACACACACACGAGTGAGTTTAAATCCTCATACTGCCAGAGAGGAATTGTTGGGCCCCTGAGAAAGGGCCTCAACTACATGGATTGTGCCCTCTTGTATTCGTCGTTTTAGATTAAAGCATCTGACAAATGAGTCAGTTTAATTCTTAAACCTTAAAAAAAAAAAGCTATGCCTTTGGACCACTGAATAAAAAAAAAAAAAAAAGAAGGACACACATCTCGGCAGCCAGCCATGTGGAAAGAGCCATTAAAACACATAATATCTATCAAATATAACAGTGTGGAAAAGCTGTTTTGCTGGTGAGCTGCCGGATAGAGTGGGTCTCTCATAGGTAGCGTCTGTATATGTGTGTGTGTGTGTGAGGTTATGGTTGGAAAGGCTCCTCATTAGAGCCAGTTGCACCGCTGCCAGACGGCTCATCAACTGTCAAGGCACCTAAGTGACGGAGACGGCGAGAGCGCACCATGCCAAGCAGTCCAGGCCAGCATTCATTTGCTTATGGAAATCATGTGTCAATGTACATTTGGAAAGGCAACGCCTCGCCTGACAGATAAATTACATCAATTCTGACACGTTGGTTGGTGTCCCTTCCTATAGATGGATTTAACATTTAATAGCTCGACATAGAAAACAGGTGCAGACCAATCTGAAAATTAGAGATACGGGGAGGGAAAAAAATACAAATAAAATAGGGGTCCACAAAATCACAATGACGCGTCGCTTCATGGTTTGGCGAAAGCGATGGATACAGGAATTATTACAGAATCGGCCTTTTAGTTAATACGAAGTGAAACCGGTGTGACGTTCGGCTGCCTTCGGAAGTCACCAGGATAAAAGCAAACGACAAAGTGTTTAAATGCATCAAATCTCTGGCGGAATGAAAAACCTGTATGTCAGGAAAATGTTAAATCATTGTAAATGTACTATGATTATTATGGACTGGAATCTAACTATTTATGAAGATTTTTATGGATATGTAATATGTATGTGTTGTGCCCCCATGCCAGTTTATAACTGACAAGGATAATAAAGGCAGGGTAAAAAAAAATTTTACAGAGTAGTTTAATGTTGACCAATGAACACTGTCGCTATGAAATAAATGAAGAAACAAAAACAATTACTATGGATTAGCAATAATTCTATATCTTATATATTATTGGCAATTATAGTATTTTTGCATGACAGGCATCAGTTAATATCAGTCAACAGATATAGAAGTTAGATGATGTTATTTCTTTTCTGTCTCCATGTACTTAACAGTTCTCACACAACAGATTCAGTAGTTTCACTACTGATCAGATTGTACACTTACTTTCCCATAAACAGCATAAACAAACTCTGTAAATTAGCACTAAGAGTTACTCAGTAACAGTGTTTACTTTTTACTTAAGGTCACTTTGGAAATGTAATATATAGATTACATGTTAGAAATGACCCTAATCAAAATGTAATAAGTAGTGTAACTTTTCAATTACTGTGAGAAAGAAACTGATTACATTTGATTACTTTCGTTTGGCCACTAGGTGGCACTTTAAGTTAACATCCTAAGGAAAAGAAAGTTTCAAATCCCTGAAATCCCTATTTTTCTAAATGAAACTGCAGCAGATTGTCATCATTCAAATCAAAATCACGTTCCAGTTGAAAATCATGCCGTCGTCTAAAGCACTGATTTAACATGAAATTATTCAGATGTAACAAATTACTATTACATTTATTTTTTTTATTAAATTATGTAACTTTTGTGACAAGTTACTCCCAAACACTGAATATTTATCACAAATACCTGAAGTGGACAACCCCTTCTTCTTCCCCCCCCCCCCAGAAGACAAGAAGTGACATAAAACTCAGATGAATGCTGAACGTTGGGAGTAGAGGGTGGGTGGAGCCGGACGGAGCGAGTGCTGAGGAGGTCGGGGTCAAGGCCAGGTGAAACAGCGGTCCGTAAAGACTAGAGCGGACGAGAGAGAGACGGGCCGATCTGCGGGAAACAGTCGCGTGCCGGTCCGCAAGTGGGAGTTGACGGACGTCTAAGGAGGGCTCCCAAGCTGTGAAATTGTGAGTGTGTCCCGGCCTGAGTACAAGGGAGGTCGGGACACGAATGTAAAGTAATAAAAATGGCTCTCTGCTTGGTGATGGGTTGTCAAGTCTCTTGTCTTCCAGGGAATCGTTTACACATGCTTTTAGAATAAACACATACCTTACGTTTTTTTTTTTTATTTACTAAATTCATAAGGCCATTCACATCGTCATCAATTTTTGTTTCTGGAAACGGAGTAAAATTCTGTAAATCATTTTGATCCGATGCGTTCTGCACACAAAGACGCCTTTATCTGACACGCTGAAGAAGGACTCAAAACCTCTCCAGCTCAGAAAACACACTGACACTATACAGAGCTTTGAAGACAGCAGGATGAAATTCAACCAGCTGAGGTCAAAATGTTTCAATCTCGCCAGCTGAAGAGGATGTACTTCGGAAAGGTGACGGAAATGACAGAGTCGCCGAAGCACATTGGAAAAAAAAACTGTATGAAAGCACAGTAGTGCCCTAATTGCCCCCAAATAATAGAGCTTTTAAGACAGTGTTATTGGTGAGCTTCCAGGTAAGTGACATATATTTCAGTTGTGTGTGTGTGTGTGTGTGTGTGTGTAAGCAGTCTACTGTATCCCAGACACAGCCTGCATACTCACAAGCAACATGTGAGTACTGTTGCATCTCCAACACCCACACACAGAAGCAAGCTGCTCCATCTTTCTCTCATACATACACACACACACACACACACACACACACACACACACACACACACACACACACATGCACGCACGCACACGCACACGCGTTCGTGCAGACTCTCAATTTAATTATTTATTTTGTACCCGAGCTTTTAAATGGGACATTAAAAATGGGAATTAATTTTAAGCGTGAAGGAACTCAATTAATTTCCTATGAAAGCGTGTATGTGTGCGCATGTGTCAGGATGAGAAAGGAGAAAAAGGACCTGTTCACAATCAGCGAGAGTGTATTCTCAGACTGCCTGGTGCCTCCAATCTGACAAAGAAAAAAAGCAGACTGACAGGTCAGAGAATTCAGACAGCATATCAAAGCGCATTACTGCTTTCTGCTGCAGGCCAAAGTGCACATCTACGCCTGTGCTCTCTTATCCTAATTACATCCTGCCAAGACACTTCACTGCAACCCAAACAATAACACAATCAGCCGAGTTTATCAATTGCTGGAAAGGGAGAGCTTTTCCTGCTCGGAGCTGCCAATATTTTCGCAGTTCATTTGTTGCTGAGGAAGTCGCGGGTCCAGGTGAGCCCAGGGCACAGCGAGTTTCTAACTGGTAATGTGCTCATAACAATGCAATATGCGGCGAGCATGGGGAGAGCTTTAACAAGCTCCTCACGGCTCCCGAAAGTTCATTATTTCTATCGCTGCAGCTCTGTTTACAAACTGGGAAATGAAAGGGAAAGGAATGAACAATTCAATGGGCATTTTGTAATGTTTCGGAGAGAAACTTTCAAACGCTTTCAAACAGAATTCATTTATACAGAAAGGCCGCGTGAGCTCAGCAAAGCTTCTGACTTTTTAAACAGTTTCTTCAGAAAAAATCTTCTCATTAAAACCAAAAAGCATAAACTGCATTACGCTCCAATCGTACTTACATTCCGAATAAGTAAAACTAATTTCAAGTGAGGAAGTCAGTGAGCAAGAGAAATCAAATCATTTGGAAAAGAAATCCCTTTGTCCTGTTTCCTGGGCATGAGCGGTTTTTGGTTCTTTAGCATTGTGTCATATGTAGCTCTCAGGAACAGGTCGAGTGGATTAGGGAAAGACAAAGAGACAGCCAGCAAGAGAGAAAGAGAGATAGTGAGAATGAAGGAGAGAGATCTGCTCTTCCATCAACCAGTGAATAAATGCATAGAACTGCTGCACTGCTGCAACTGAAACTCCCTGGTATTGTAATCACGGTAATCTGTGCAAAGAGACATCAGTACCTTTGCTAAGGAATGTACACGCCCCAGACAATCATGGAGTCGACACATCCAGTACCACACTCTGACCTAACCTGATCACTGCATTTTCATTGGCTCTTTACATGAACCTTGGTGAACGTTACTTCGCACTTCCTCAACATCAATTCCAGTTATCCCCCTTCTGGACAATCCCAGCAGAACAGGATCAACAGGTCAGCAGGCATGCAAACGCACCCCAACAGTCAACCACATAGCAACCTAACGGGCATCAAACCAACAACACAACAGACCAACAAACCAAAACATAAACAACCCAGCAGACCAACAACCCCAGCAGACAAACCCCCCAGCTTACAAACAATCCCAGAAGACCAACCCCATAGAAGACCAACAACCCAGCCGTCTAACAACCCAGCCGTCCAACAACCAAGCCGTCCAACCCCCAGCAACCCCCAAATAGACCAAACCCCCAGCAGACCAACCCCCCAATAGACCCTCCCCACAGAAGACCAACAAGCCAGCCGTCCAACAACCAAGCAGACCAACAACCTAGCAGACCAACCCTCAGCAGACCAAACCACCGGCAGACCAACAACCCAGCAGACCAACCCCCCAGCCGTCCAACAACCCAGCAGACCGACAGACCAACATTATAAAATCCAACAAACCAAGATCCCAACATGAAACAACCAATGAACAACAATAGATAAACAGACATCTCTTCATTGTCGTTGTATTGTGCAGGTACACAGCAACAAAATGCAGTTCAGCTTCTACAAGAGCAGCAAATAGTAGCAATTGTCATTTGACAAGTGGTGATAAACAAACCAACAACACGACCACCTCACAGCCCAGCAGCTGCACCATGATGGGCAGAAGAGGAGGCAGAGCTTCTCCAGCAGGCAGAAGGCATTTCTGCACACCTAGGAGAGGTCAACACACTGTTCTTCAGCAGCAGACTGTTGTGTACTACACTCCGCATGCACACATCACTCAAATCTCAAAAACATTGCCTTACAATTGCAATTGGAAATCACATGTAAATTATTATGGTACAGATATAATTATTTAAAATTCAATATTGGTGGATCTCAAACTTGGACTATTTAAGGCGCAGTTCCTCAGATCCTTTGTCATTTGTACAAGAAATCGACTATTAAACATCTCTATAGGGAAGATTAAAATATTGCATTTGCTTTTGCACAGAAACATAATCTTCCTTGGGAACTGATCCTTCCGTACAGAAGTAAGATCATAGATTTACTCCTCATTAAATCATATATAAATCTAAGTTTTAAAAATAAATAAATAAATAAAGAACAACCGACACTAATTGAGACCATAAACACAAATAGTACCTATGTGCAAATCATTTTAAATCACTTTATAATCAAACATCTATTGAAGGAAGACCTGAAAGACAAAATAACAGAGCAAATTAAAACTAAAAGACTCCCAGAAGCTGCTGATTACTAAGCAAAGAGAAATGATCTACTTTTAAACAGAAGAAAGCTTGTGGACCCGACTGCATTCTAAATTAACTGATCAAACGCACTAGCAAACATGTTCAATTAGCTATCCTGTGGGTTATTTCCCTGATGGATTCCCTTAGGATTCGGGGTCTCTATCATAACATCTAATGTCATAAATGAAGAAAAATTCAGTCCCAACCATTACCGTGGGGAAATGGTTCTCATAGTACATTCATTTAAGAGCCGTCATCTTCCAGCCCATTCGAGCGTGCTCCTTACGGAAAGGCGTTCAGAATAATGACTACACCTGATAAAAAAATAAAATAATTAGCATTTTCTCATCCCTCTTTACCAAAACTGCCTTTATAGATCCGTCATTGACAGTCTTTAAATTTGAAACATAGCCAAATAATCCTGATGTGTTTTATTGACTCTGATTTAATCCGCCACAAAGATTTATTTGACCAACCTCTAGGGATCACATCAGTCAAACCGATGGGCACAAAAACAATAAATCCGGTACAAAGGCATCAAATTACTTTTTTCAGGACAACAGGGTGAAAGAACCCGAAAAATAATAATAATAAAAAAATTTAGTCTGCCAAGGTTACAAGACAACCTGAAGCTACATAGACCACTGGAGCAGCCAAAAAGCGAGCTGAGGAAACAGCCGAGTTATCTGTCCCTAAAGAAATCTATAGCAGATAACCCGAGCCTAGTGACAGCGACTAGACAAGTAGGACTCTTAGACGGACCATGAAAGGAAATCATGGTTTCAGAGAAGCGTGTACACACAGCGATGATGTGCAGAGGGAACATATTTATGGCAAATCAACTTTTCCATCCTCAGTCTCAAACACTAGCATTTTCTCTGTTACACTTCCAGAGTTTATTCTATCGATGGAAAACGTCGAAGCTTAATGCTTTGGCAACGCTCTAATAGGGACCTATAAATCCGAACCGAACAAAAGAGAATTGAATTGAAGTGTAAACGTGCAAAAAGAAAAACTATGTCCTGAGTGGAAGAGAGTATAATCAGGGCTGGGAGCGGTGTGGCCTCATGCCGCTGTAATGCCCGTAACTGGACGTGAAACAAGTTTGAGGGACAAATAGCGAGAACAGGCTTAGCAAAAGCAAACAGCCCTGGAACTAGCAGCAGCGCGAGAGTGTGTAGCACCGAGTGAGATAGCGAGAGAATGATCGAGAAAGAGAATGAATGAATGCCAGTGTCAGTATCTACTCCAGACAATTCACTCTGACAGACAGGGTTTAGCAGCTGGCCAAGAGGATCCTAATAAGAAAAGACGAAAAATCAGTAAGGAGCAGACGAGCACAGCCAGAGAAGGAACTGTCTGAAATTTGGCCACAAAGCCTAAGGAAAAGAGACAGCCAGTGACACGTGGCAAAACCGACGGAGAGATAAAAATGAGTCTGTGAGAAACACAAGGTCAATCCTGCACTTCTCCATAACACATAACACTTTCCAGCACATCAACTTCCGATTCATCAACTCATTAGGTAATCACTAATCTTCATTAGGCAAACACATACAGTTTATGGAGATCTTTCTTACTTTAATTATCTTCATCACACAGACAACTTAATGATTGCGATACACGTCTCGCAACCAACTGTGCAGCAAATAAAGGCACACTTTATCATCGTCATAGAGCGGTGCAATTGGGAAAAAGATTATATAGACGCATATCCGTTTGTGGAAAAAAAACAAACGGGCGTATGATGACTCGCAAAGAGTGGCGCATTAGAACAAGGGATTGAAACATATCTACGTTTAGAATACAGATAGGTAGCCAGTGACAGATTTGCACCCAGGCCCCGCATTATACATTTTTCTTATACATCAGCCAGTCTGCGTCTGGTTTCGTAGATTCGATTCAGCTGCCTCCGGGTTCGATGTCTTTTGACTCTCGAGTTTGTAAAGCAAAGTTATTAAGCATCACTATTATAATCTCTCTCTTGCTTCGGTCAAATTTTCAGCACGTAACTAGTCCCGCAGCTTTTGTCCAATCCTCATGAATCGTACCTCATATCGTGCGGCCCAATGGTGTGAGGTGTGCTATTACTTTTATAAGGAATCGCCCCGCGGAATTCTGAACCCGGAGCCAAAAAGCAGGAATTTTTCCCATAGAAAAATTAATGGGGCTGCCTTACAGTTCGGCCTGTGAGCGCCCAACATGCACATATGGCATATCCACTCGTAGAGGTTCCGGAGTGGATCGCGATCATATACCTCCCGAACCCCACACCACTCGTATGTGAGATGGAGTAGGTCGCGTACGTATGACTGCCGCATGGCCGCAAACGTGAAAAATTTGCGAAACGGTGAAACTCTGACACAGGGTCATGTGACATGTCTAAACACTCGGCACATCCACGGGAGTCGGACTCTGAGAATTTTGATGTCATGTATGTCACTGGCCCCGCCCCCTCCCGAAAAACACCCAAAATGGTGGAACATGACGTCTTTCTGAGGTTTCAAATTGATGGCAAAATGTCACCTCATCTCTAAAACCTCAGCTCTTGTTGGACGGTCCTTTCAAAAGTGGTCCAAGGAAGGAGCAAAATCAGTGATGATCAATAGTATGTCATGAGCAGCCTTAATGATGCATGTGGGGAGCGAAGGTCTGATATAACAGAATAGCTACTGCAGCTCAAAGGATAATATCAATATTTGGCAAGGTACGCCTGTCCGGCATATTTTTTTCCTAAATGTATTTTGTTGTGTGAATTTGAGTGCTTTGACACGCAACTTTGACAGGTCCACATTAAAGCGCGTGGTCGTTTGCCAATAGTTTGTGATGTCATTACATTAGATGCTTGTAAAAACCATAACCTGCCTCTGTCGTTTTTGCTCAAGCTCAAAACTGTATCTGTACTAGTTGTTTATTTGTTACAGCATCTCCTTTATAACTCCTGAAACAGATTGTGTAATTTGCTAAAGAATGCCAAGCATATGCTTCAGACAATACAAGACAGCTCTCTCCACTTCACTGCACTCATTAATACCACATGTGACAGATGACCTGACTGAAAGTGATACGAGCCAAGACCACACTACAAACCTGCTCTTCTAACCTTGAAAACACTCATGATCATTAAGAAACTCCCAAAGTCTTTATGCACTACAGCACAGCCTGAATCAGACAAACGAGGGCTGCTGGCTCACTTAAGTATCATTATATGCTGATGCTTAGCTACTCTCCATTAATCAGCACACATCCTAATCACCCGCCCCTTATTTACGGCTTCTTTAATGAACATCGCCATCAAAGGAAATCTACAAGAGGTCATGCCCCAGACTTCGCCATCTAGTAGTCCTTCTTGAAGACAGCCTTCTGTGTAAAATTTTAGCACCCTAAATTGAGAACATGTACAGTGCATGGTAACGCTATTCATTAAATATTTCCACATTTTGTCACGCTATAACTACAAACAAATGAAGATTTTATGTGAAAGACCAACACAAAGTATAACGCATTATTGTGAAGTGGACGGAAAATGATATATGGTGTTAAAGATTTTTCATAAACAAAAACGTGTGGCGTACATACTATGTATTCATACCCTATTTTCTATGATATACTCTAATCTACTGCCATCAGATGTCACCTAATTAGTCATTAGAGTCTACCTGTGTGTGTGTAAATCCCAGTATACATACTGCTGTTCTGTGAAGGCCGCAGAGGTTTGTTAGAGAACATTAGTGAGCAAACTGCATCATGAAGACTAAAGAACACATCAGACAAGTCAGTAATAAAGTTGTGGAGAAGCAGGGTTCGGTTAGAAAAACATAGCGCAAGCTTTGAACAGATCATAGAGCACTGACAGGCCGGGCAAGGGTAGCATTGATCCTGGAAGAAGCCACAGGAGGCTCGTGGTATTTCTGGAGGAGCTTCAGAGATCCACAGCGCAGGTGGGAGAGCCTGTCCACACGAAAACTATTAGGCGTGCGCTCCACCAATCTGGATATTATGAAAGAGTTTTGTACATGAAGTCATGTAGGGGCCATAGCATGTGGAACATGTGGAAGAAGGTGCTGTGTTCTAACCCAAACTGAACATTTTGGCCAACATGCAAAAGACTGTGAAGCATGGTGGTGGAAGCATCATGCTGTGGGGATGCTTTTCTTCAGCTGGTCAGAGTTGATGGGAAGATGGATGGAGCTAAATACAGGGAAATACTCTTAGAAAGCCTTTAAGAGGCTGCAAAGGACTCGAGACTGAAGGGGAGGTTCACGTTCTAGCAGGATAACGACCCTAAACATACAGCCAGTGCTACAATGGAATGGAGATCAAAGGATATTCATGCGTTAGAATATCCCACTCAAAATCCAGACCTAAATCATATTGTGAGACGTTCCCCATCTGATCTCATTCACCTGGAGCTGTTTTGCAAAGAAGAATGAGCAAAGATTACACTCTTTGGATGTGCAAAACTAGCAGAGACGCACCCAAAAAGATGTAATGTCAGCTGAAATTAGAGTGAAAGGTGGTTCGACAAAGTATTGAAGGATTGGGGATGAACACATATGCACTTTATGAATACATATACCCCACTTTCACAGATTTGTATTTATAAAAAAATCTTTATCATCGTGAATTATTTTTCTTGCACACCACAATAATGCAATAATATATGTTGGTCTGTCACATAAAACCCCAAAAATACATTTCATTTTGTCATTATAACATGAGAAAATGTAGAAATATTCAAGTGGTATGAATACTTTTGCAGTTTTGTATGTTCTGTGTCCACTTCGTTCAGTACAAACTCTCTAGCCGTGGGCACATGTGTAGTGAGACCGTACAATACAGAAAAACTAAATTCGACTGCGACTGCATATATTTCTCAAAAATGTCTATAGTTTTACTAGTGTGGGTTTGTGTGTGTGTGTGTGTGTGTGTGTGTGTGTGCGCCTCTGTGTATGCGTGTTTATGAAAGAAAATGAAAACACAAAAACCATGCCAATACAGTGCTTTCCTTTAAAACTAGGTCACAGCCAGTAGCAGGCAAACAAATATAGTGAGGCATGCGGATGCAGTATGTTCACATTTGTAAGTACAAAAAGAGGCGCATTAAGCACAAAAGAGACACCCAGGAAACAAACTAAGGTGAAGTGATGACAAGGTGTGTTGGCTTGTCATGTTTACTCATGATGTTGCTGTCATTTGCAGTTATTTGCAAGGCAACTAACAACACAACAACTGGAGTTAGCAAACACTTGGCTACTTCAGTGAAATAGGTCGATGGACTGAAAATGGCGCTGAATGAAGAAGACAAAATATTCACCATGACACCCAACAGATTAAAACTGAAGAATGGAGCCTGGTTTGAAAATGTCAGATAGAGAAAGTACAGATGAATGTAAAACATTTGTGTACTTTGTTACTTCCAACCTCTGTTAGCTGACATAGATTTAATTGTTGGTATGTGTGTATGTATAATGTTCTCTTTGCTTGAATTTGGGTTTATGAAGCTCGATGTGATGTTTGTTGTGCATACAATCTTCTTTTGCAATAAAAATTCTTGGGCGAGATTTAATTGTCGGTATAATTTTGTCGCACAGTAGGTGCATCCAGCACAATGACGTTTTAAAATAAGAAATAGCTCAAATGTATGTCATTTATGTGAATATTTAAGTGAAAGATGGACATTTTTTGTGATCAGAAAAAGTCCAACATTATGTTATGGAGAAATGCATAGTGCATTAGGAGTACGAGTGAAGTGGTTGAATGTGACTGACGTGTGTGCACGGAACTAAAATTGCATTAAATCTGGTTGTTTTTCACCAAGACTATCCTGCAAGATTCTTTCTCCAAATACATTTCAGTTCCTTGTTATGAGATTTTCTTAATTCCCAGTTTATTTCCTTTAATTCCCATGGAATCTTCCAAAATCCAGCTGAAGAGAAAAACCAGGACAATTCAATAAGAGAGAAAAAGACAAAACATGATTCATGTACTGTTTGTGTGATTTCCATACAAAGACTAGAGGCAGAGGAAAAGCAGACCAGTGGAATGAATTAAGTAATGCAATAAAAAGGCTGCTGCAGGCATCGATCCCATCTAGAAGGAGCTTTCCACAGCAGACAAAAGGGTCATGTAGCCAGAAATACTGACCTCTTATTAAGATAACATATTGCTGTATTTCAATCGAGCTGTTAGAAAGCAATGATGGGAACATTTTTGTATAAACATGGACCCATCAATCAGGTTCCAACTCTGATGCTTTAATGTGTCTATCATGCTCATTTTACACTTACATATTAATAAATATACTGTATCATTCGAAACCCTTAGAAACAGAAAGACACGGGATATTAGGCAAAGTATCCGTTTTTGTTATTAAAAAAAAAAGAAAAAAGAACGAATCAAATTGAATTTGTAGCCAGCAGTCAAATCAATCACAGCGATGCAATGCCTGTGTGGATGCGTACGTGGCACTGAAAGAAGCACAAGACTTTACCCTCCCTGCATGGTAGCTGATGTGTTGATATGGCGAGAGCTGCCTGGTGGGTGGAAATGAACCAGGAGTAGTTTATAAAGGAAATCCGAGGAAAATAAAAATAAATAAATAAATTATCCAAACAAAAAAAAATTTTTAAATAGTGTCATATAGGCAATGTGGGCACGAATACAGAATTTCTATTAGTGTACCAACACTTAGCAATAGTTCACTTATTATAATGTAATAACATTTAAATAATTGCAATAGTTTTGTAACGAGTTCCTGTTGTAACTCCTGTGATAGGTTTACATAGATGTGATTGTTCAAATCCGGTTTCTATAGCAACCGTTCATTCACTGGGACTTCTATGGCCAAGACTCTGCATAATACGTTCATAGTGGACTACAAACATCTATAGATGTAATCTCAGTCACCAATTTTTTTTACAGAATAGGAAAGTGTTAAGGATGATAGACTCTGTTTACAGCTTCTACACCATAAATACGACTAACAAATGTGTTTTAAATGGAATAACAGTTGATTTATTAAAACACTGGAAATGTAGGCAGTGGTATATGGGGAACAAATCACCTCGGGACATGCTGTTACAGGTTAATAATTCACATTAAGGTAGTGAAGGTATGCCGCCGTGAGTCACGCACTTTGACACCAAGCCGTCTTTGATTACTTTTCTCTAACCACACAACTCACTACATTTGATTAAAGTTTAAATGACTGTTCCCTGAAAAGATCTTGGTGTAGCTATTCTCTCATTAGCTCTATATTCACTTATTAAATGCCCTTAAGACAAAACAAGAGGGGGAAAAAAACACCTCTTGGGTTCTAAATCAGTGGTGCTCAACCTTAATTCCGGCAGTGTCTTACATGTGGGCTGCGAATCAAGATTTGTGGACGAAGTAAAACAAGGGCATTAAGGAAAATGACGTCTTTAGGCCAAAAAGTATAAGACGCTCGTTTGCTAAAACTTGTAAACTCGGCCACGTGGAAAAAGCAATCTTGGAAATATTCGGTGCCGTGTTGCGAACCCCACTTACCTCGATGAGTTTCCGCTCGTAGCTAGATGCCAGCTCCTCCACATCTGCCACTGACCTGTGCTGCACAGCTGGAGCAGAGGCTTCGCAGTTCCTCAGCGTGGGGAGAGCTGCAACACAACAGGCGTTCTCCGTGTTATTTTCTATCAGAAACCCTGTACTATACTTACAAAAGCATAGCGCAGAACTGCCTGAAGGGTGGAAAAAAGAGGTTTATTGACAAAACCTGACATCATAAGTGCTGAATTATTGAATGATGAGTTATTTGGGGAGAACCGTTTTCAGCCAGTCGATGTGCGGGTTTTCTCCAAATACTCCGAACAAACGTACAAATCATTTTCTTCCTTTGCCTCCTGGACCTTTTGCATTAAGAAACGCCTCTGTTCCTTGTAAACATTTCGGAATAATGCTTCATCACTTAACGCAAGTAAACAGAACTCATTTAGCCTGCAAACACAGCGTAATCTAATTTCAGAAAAAGCGCTCCGAACCGGCGCAGGCTGAGCTCGACAGATTTCATAAGAAACGTAAAGAGGAAAATGCCCCCCCCCAACCCCCTGCAAAAACTCAATTAAAAACCTCAACTTCTGAAAATGCAAATTCAGCCTCAAACTGCGCCATAAGGTGAAAGCAAGCAAAACTCCCCAGCTTAAGCCCAAGCCTGGTTCTGAGTGAAAAGTAAGACTATTCGATTTTCATTTTAATCCCTATGAAATAACACTCCGTATTTTAAGCTTTGGAGAGAAAGATGGAAAGAAATTGATTCGAGGGGCTGCGATGGCAGGATTAGGCTGAGCAGGACTGTCGTTAAGTGTCAGTGTAATGCGGTAGGGCCCGATAAGAAGTGGAAGAAACAAAGCTGATGGAAAGTGTAACGTGGCTGTGATGGGGAGCCGAGAGAGCAAATAGGCCTACGCGCTAAGCCCTGAGGAGCGGCGGTGCCGGACAGCCGCGTAGTCGCTGAGTCCTCTTAAGAAGCCTAAAGAAGCGCACCGGGCCCGATATGGTCTAAGCATTATCACTGCACCTGCACACAGTCACCTGCCATTTCAATATTTAGGCTTATCTGCACTTTTCAATAGGCGGTGTAGCCTTCTTAGCAACAGACAGCTACTGTCAGCAAGCGCGGTGAAAGCACAGCCCACGCTGCCGGATCCAGGCCACCACCGAGCCTGATATGGTGTTCATAAAGGAGGTGGGTGATTGTGTGCGAGTGTGTACTGTATGTGTGCGATTTGTGTGCAAGTTGCCTTAAACTACAGAAATAGATAGGGCTGCTTGTGTGCAAAAAAAACTGAAACCCATTTTGCTGCAATGTTGAACACTTGCTTGCACTTTCTGTGCTGTGCGTGTTGTTTTGTGCGCAAAGCAGGAAAATGATATCTCTCCATTTACGGCACTAATGCCACAGAGATTACCGACGTTTTTAATATTGACTGGGCTGCATAGAGGAAGAAAATGATCAGCTTCTGAGTTGCAGAAAGATTTGTATACTGAGGACTCGGTGCACTGGTTACTGGGTAAACTGAATGAGAATTTTTGAATCAATATAATATGTGTAATATATATATATATATATATATATATATATATATTATATATATATATATAGATATAGATATATATATACATACATACACACACATAAAAAAAAACACACACACACACACACACACACACACACACACACACACACACACACACACACACACACACACACACACACACACACACACACACACACACACACACACACGTGTGTTGGGGAGTAACTACTTATGTAATTTAATTACAAAATAAAAGTAACAGTAATCCGTTACTGTTACTATTAGATTACAAATCAAAATTTTTTTTATTGAAAATTTACAACACTTATTACATTTTGAATTGGGTAATTTATAATCTGTAATCTATTACATTTCCAAAGTAACCTTCCCAATACACAATATATTAAAAAAATATATACATACATACACACACATATATAGTGTTGGGAAGGTTCTTTGGAAATAATAGATTACAAATTACCCAATTCAATATATATATATATATATAGGGGCACGGTGGTGGCGTAGTGGTTAGCACGTTCGCCTCACACCGCCAGGATCCGGGTTCGATTCCCGTCTCGGTCATGTGTGTGTGGAGTTTGCATGTTCTCCCCGTGCCTCAGGGGGTTTTTCTCCGGGATCTCCGGTTTCCTCCCCCCGGTCCAAAAACATGCATGGTAGGTTGATTGGCACCTTGGAAAATTGTCCCTAGTAGTGTGTGAATGTGTGTGGTGTGTGTGTGTGTGTGTGTGTGTGTGTGCCCTGCGATGGGTTGGCATTCCATCCAGGGTGTATCCTGCCTTAATGCCCATAGACGCCTGAGATAGGCACAGGCTCCCTCGTGACCTGAGGGAAGATCGGATAAAAGCGGTAGGTAGGTACAAGATGAATGAATGAATGAATGAAAAAAAAAAAAAAAAATATATATATATATATATATATACACACACACACACACGCACGCACGCACGCACGCACGCACACACACCTTAAAATGATAAAACAATAGTGAGATAACTGAGGCTACCTTACACTAAATGAAGGCAATCAAGTCAACTCAGGGTCTGCTTTTTGAAAATTCATCGCAACCAATTACATAAACTATAAACAATAAACATAAACCCAATGATTGCACTTACTGGGTGAAGGGGTTCTCTTTGAATCTGGACAGATGTCCAGTAAGGACTGGAAAAGAGAGTACATGTATAGGTATGTATATAGATTGCTCCAGATTGCTTTTTTCGAAGGGTAAAGGTTAAGTTCAGCCAACAGCTGGAATTCTTTTCATGAACTGCTGCTCATGCTGCGACACAGGAAAGAACAACACACTCAGAAAGCAGAACGCTCTCTGCCCTCTTTCGCATACATGAGCTCATAGATACTTGTGTTTGGTATGGAAAAGAGAGTCCTTCATAATAACCCTTCAACCCTCGATTCAAAAATGGAAACAGAATCACATTACTAACAGACCAATAATAGATCCAATAAATAAATAAAAAAAGAAAAAAAGAAAAATAAATAAATAAACATTTGACACATGCCGGAAAATTGTAAACCGCATGCAGGAAAATTCCTACACTGTAGTGCTGCTTGACTTGGTGCCCTTTAATCTCAGCACTGCTCACACTCTCGGAAATTGAAGTTAAATTATTGCCAAGGTGCCGTAATCGACAAGCGTATATAGGCCAATAATAAGTAACCTACATGTGCTTTCTCTTGGACTAACTCTTTTTTTTCCTCCCCTCTCTCTCTCTCTCTCTCTCTCTCTCTCTCTCTCTCTCTCTCTCTCTCAATCATTATAAATTAGGTGGCAGGCCCTAAAGGCTGCAAATTTGTGAGGAAACAGTCAAACTTGCAGTTAACAGCTTCCATGATGTGTCTCGCACCCACGGCGAACAGAAAAAGCTGTTTATCGGCGCTCTTCAGCAACCTAGCCACTGTCGATCGCAGGCGCGAGAACCGCACGGCGCGGGAAACCACAGCGAACGCGTTCGGCATAAACGTGCAATTATTTACTCCCCGCCCAAAACGAGGAGGCTTAAAATCTGTGTTGATGCACCTACAGGGACAATACGCAAAGCAGAGTGACAAAGTCAGGCATAATCACAGTCTGTTGATGGGCTACAGAAGGAGGAAAAGACATTTGGCGGCGTTAATGAATGTGTTGATCAAAGCAATTTTCCTCCGCTCTGACCACTGAGCAGCCGTTGATGCTACGAGGCTGCCTGGGATAAATTCAGCGTGTCATTCAGTCCGAGTGAGGTGTCCTCGAATTACAACTCTGCGCCAATTTGACTTTCAGACGTGAAATTGCATGCCAATGTCGGCTCGGCAAACGCATACTCGTGCACGCGCGCAGAGGCCGAATGCTTTGGGTTACTACAAGCCTTGTGCAGAACGAGGGCAAACCAGCAAGCCGCAGACAAACCGCAGTGAGAAAGATTGAATGTAAATTGGACACTGATCCACCATTGTTGTGCTCAATAAAACCGTTTAAGTCTCGGAAAACACACAGCTCCAGCCCTCCTCACTGGGATTTCATCACAACTCCCGTCTGCCTTACACAACAAACCCCCCCCACGTCCCAATAATGTCCCGTGAATCAAATCCCAGAACCTGGGGGGTAATGTCCCACCAATGTTTCCACCTGCTTTATCTTCTGGCTTCCTCCAATCAAAGACAAGGCATTGTGTACGTGATCGCATCCCCATATGGGGAACTGAAACACAGATCAATAAACACGTCAAGGCTAATAATAGAGCCATGTCGGATTCTGCAGCGAGATGATAAAGACTGATGAATAACTGTATGCTATTATTCTTGTCAGCGACAGACTATGAGGCACTGCGTCTAATGTCCAACAACACACCGACCACTTTTCCTGCAATCAGAGCCATCTGTGTCCAAGATCACATAAAAAAAATTTTAAAAAAGACTATAACGCAACTGAGACTTGGCTCTGATCACTGGCTAGCAAAATGGACCAATCAAAAAGTACAGATTTAAATAACATAATTAACCAACATCGTCAGACAGAATGTTAGTAAAAATTAGGGGACGTTCAGGTGACCATGAACTACTCAATCGAGGGTGTCCTGGAGCCCTGGACACCTACGTCCATAGAACGGCCCCATGGAGGAAATCGTCCCAGCTCTTTGTGTGCTACGGTCTGTTCAGGAAAGAGGACCCGACTAATTAACAAACCCTTAGTAGGCGGCTTGTGGACGCCATCGCTGCTTCCTAAGAGTCCTCTGGTCTCCCCGCAACATTCAGGGTCTCTAAAACTTTGTCCTCTGGAGTTCCATTCCAAGACATCTGTGACGCTGCGGGTTGGTCCCCCACACTGATGTTTGTCAGGTCCTCTAATTTGGACCTTGATGCCATTCCTGGAACCTGCATCCTCCAACCCTAGCTGTGCAAGAGTCACACTGGGCATGGTCTGGTCAGCATGACGTTGTTGAACATGCGTTCCCAAACGCTCTCTGACGCAGCATTGAGGTCGTGAAAGGGAACATCAGTAGGTTGCGTATGTAACCCAGGTTCCCCGAGGGAACGTGATGCTGAGTCTTGAGGTCATACGGCACCTTTGCCATTCTTGCTTCACTTCCGAAACTGTCAGCGTCTCCTTTCCATGCGCCACTGGAGGTGACGTTAGTCCCATGATTGGACGGGTGGATCCGAGCCAGAAACACATAAAAGAAGCTTTTTTTTTTTTTTTTTTTTTTTTTAAACACCCCATTCCATATTTAGTCCCCATTTGTTGTTATAATAACCAGTGGTGGACAGTATGGAAGTACTTTTTATTCATTCACTTTTTTTCCCCGAATATCGGTATTTCCGTTTGCGAGACTTTTACTACACTACATCCCAAAGTCAAATGTCTTACTTTGTACTCAAGTACAATTTGCAAATTCCTTTTTCTTTATGAGTAGATAACAACTTTAGTAACGAATGTAGGACGTGAAGTTTTAAGTCATCGAAGATGCACTGCAGATTTCAATAAGAGACGGAGAGAACACCATGGCCCGAGATTTAGAGAAAGAGAGCGAGAGAGAGAGAGAGAGAGAGAGAGAGAGAGAGATCGATTATGGATACAAAATAAGTCCGATCACTTTGGATACGCAAGTACCTTTAAGGCAAACACTTTTGTACTTTGATGCAAGTTTAAAAGAGAGCACTTTTACTTTGACCGGAGTTTCTCCAAGTGCATTGTGTATAAACTGTTTATAGTGTACCACTGATGATAACTTCCACTCTTTAGGGAAGAAGCTTCAGAAGATTCTAGAACATTGTCACCGTGGGCCACATCCGCATTATGTTTGCCCTGGAAGGGCCAGTCATAACTATAAGACAGTATTTACTCTTTGATGAGCGATGCCGCCTCATAACACAAAAGACATAGTGGTTTTCCTCCTTGATGCACAAACATGTATTTGTTTTTGCATCCATTTTTTTTTATATATATTTTGGGATCATTCGTAGAAATTTCTCAATTCTGCTTGTTGGAAAAATCGCCCTCGGTAAACACCGATGTGGGATACATTGCACTCATGAGGCGAGATGCCGTTACTTCACAGGGACCGTAGTCGCATGCATCGTGGGAGATGTAGTTTATTGTCAATGCACGCTTTAAAGCAGCCTTATTTTAAGATGATCATACACCTTTTAAGCTCCTGCCACATGACATGACGTGGAACGTTTCGACACGTGAGTTTTGAGCTCAGCCACAAGGGTCCCTAATAAAACCAGGTACTGTTGTAGGATAAGGACGCCTGGGGTTCAGTCTGTGCCACCCTAAAGGGTTGAGGTCAGACCTCTGTAGAACGTCACTCGCTCAAGAGCTTCCACTCCATCACATATACACCATAATCTTCGCTTTGTGTACAGGAGAATCATCATGCTGGAACAAGAAGCACTGATAACATGGTGCTGCGAGGGAAAAAAATGACAATCTAAATGTATGAACCTGAAACAATCGCTTCACACGGCATCTTGAAAATGACACCCATAACAGGCACATCTTCGGCAGGACGGACGAGCACGTGGAATCCAGCTGAAAATTCTTTGTGGAGATGTTTTTAATATATGCACATTCTTTTTTTTTTTGGAGCACAGTGATGCCCTGATCAATAATTAAGAGGCACAAATCCGTAGCGTTTGCTAAAACCTAACGCCGCACAACAAGTGAAGCCGTTCTGTTCGGGACTGTGAAAGCACAAGATGCAGACAGAGGGAGTGTTAAATGTTAAAACAGATACATGGGAGGAGATTAAATCATCTCATTATTTCACATCTCTCTCTCTCTCTCTTTCTCTCCCCTGCTCTCTTTCCATCTGCTTGGAATTGGCTGTTTACTACACCCCTGTAACAACTGTGTGTGTGTGTGTGTGTGTATGGGTGTGTGTGTGTGTGTGTGTGTATAATTGTGTGAATGTGAGTGAGAGAGAGAGAGTCACTGAGTGAGGAATAATTTTGCATTCGTTTTATTAAGATGAAAGCATTTATTAAAATGGCTTTGTCCCATCTCCAAGCTCACAAGCCTCCCGGTAATGAGCATTAGCGATGATAGTGGGGCAGCCTGTTTTTTTCCGCCGCTCTGCCATCCTCGCGTCAACTGATAACGCGCCAAACCGTGCAACCAGTGGCCAGGAAAGAGAATCGGGCGCTCGCAGTAAACGACAAGCGCTTCAGTCAAAGTTAAAGGAGGCCTTGGAGATCAGAAACCGCTCTGATTATTTTAAATAAATAAATAAATAAATCGCCAGTGCGGCCTGCACGGGAGCATCACCTCCATGCTGAGTCTTTTCGCAATAAAAGCAACGAGCCCCTTCTCTCTAAAGAGATGGAGGTGAGAAATGGCGGCCGTTATCAGAGAGAACCCGCTTTATCAGACCCCCCCCCCCCCCCCCCGTTCCAGGCACTGTAATTGACTGCCATGTCCAAAAGTCAATCTAATTGCTTTTTTTTTGGTTATTGTGTTAATAGCCTTGACAGAAGTATAGGGTAGCCGTCCCTCCCCGGGGACAGACAACAGAGCGCACGGCCGATTAATTCGCCCTCCCCGTGATAATTAAATGCACAACGGCGAATAAACTCTCCCGACGCCTAGCGACGAAATGTTAAAGTGGGTCAAATCAATTATTTCAACATTAAGAGCGGAGAAATCAGCGAGTTCACAGCAACCCCCTCAAGGCAAGAGTTCACAGCTTGGGGTAATAAATAAAGAAACATTGTGCTATATCTATCTATCTATATATCTATATCTATATATCTATATCTATATATATATATATATATATATATATATATATATATATATATATATATATATATATATATATATATATATATATATAGGCGAGTAGACGATAGAGAGAGAGAGAGAGAAGAGAGAGAGAGAGAGAGAGAGAGAGAGAGAGATAGCGAGATAGAATAGAGAGAGAGAGAGAGAGAGAGAGAGAGAGATAGATAGATAGATAGATAGATAGATAGATAGATAGATAGATAGATAGATAGATAGATAGATAGATAGATAGATAGATAGATAGATAGATAGATAGATAGATTTTTTTTTTAGTAAAACAAATGCAAAGCACTTGAGCGCTGGTAAAAGGGAGCATCCACCCGATGACTCAATTAAGATGCGTGTCTGTGGTGAAACATACAAAAAAGGTTCACATCCGGGGAGAGCACAGCTGTCTCTATGGATGTATGGCAGGGATTGTTCAATGAACTACTTGCATTATAAGTAACATGTGGGCGATAAACTCTACATTAGGGACATGAGGGAGGAGGAATCTCAGTGGTTAAGGTGCTGGGCTACTGATCAGGGTTCGAGACCTGGGATTGCCAAGCTGCCACTATTGGGTCCTTGATAAGGCCTTTAACTCTCTGTGCACCAGGGGGCGCTGTACAAGCTGGAAGCAATTTCACTGTGCAAATTAAAGATTATTCTACTCGCAAAATTTGCTCGAAAAGCCTTTTCTCCCAAGGTGTCAAATCAGATTTTTTTTGTCATTCCATTGTTTCAAAAGCATCAGATCGGGATTGACGCACAGCCTAGTGTACTAAGCAAATCTTAGCAGCCTACTTACGAGTGCATGCATTTCGATGAGGCTGATTTCGACTCGAGGCCGGGCGCTTATTTGGAAGCGCCGGAGAAACGTGCGCACATTAAGTATTGATGTCCCCATCTGGTGCTTTGGCGAAAACAAGAGGAAGCAGTCGCTCGTGCTCGCTCGTTCGTTCGCTCGCCCGCCAGCACACCAACCCTCCCCTGTCTTCCTGCTAAATCCCTCCACTACTTCACTCGACTTCTTACAAAGTCAATAAGAAAAGGCCTTTCATTTCATATCAAATGCGACGCGCTCCGTCCCCCGATCGAGAATTGAAAAGAAGCGGATGGAGGATGGGAAGGAAAAGAATCACTGTCTCTGCATTCTATTAGCAAGTGTAATTTAGACTGTTCCTATTCTGGGGTTTGGAAAAAGCGACGAGAGAGGCGAGGCTGTATCTTGGCTGGCAGCAGGACTCGCTGTTAGCTGATGCTATCATGGCGCTATTATGAGATAGAGCAGCCTGACACTTGGTAGAATAGGAGCTCCCCCCTCTTCCCCCCACCACCACCACCATCGGCATCCATCAATAGGGTAATTGAGCACATTTCGCTAGAGAGCGTTGACAATGAGTCTCTAGAGAGGCCATCAGCAAACCACCTACGACCTCCATTAATATATCTCTACTTTACACATGTGCCAAGTCTAGCTGGAACCGTGCAGCGTTGAGGGCGACCTGGTACCAACCAAGGGAAAGCGAAATAATGTAATAAAAATAAATAAATAAATAAAAATCCCAATTTTAATAAGGGCTGAAACTCAAAACCCAAAAATCCTCTGTCTGAGCCCGGCTTATTAGCACTGGGCTTTGAAATCAGGAAGTAATTCTGGTTAAACCCTGACCAGCAGCAAAACAAATAAAAACAGACATTACTTATAATAGATGCTATTACTTTAATAATAATAATAATAATAAACGAATCAGTAAAAATCTGCCAAACAGCCGACGCGAATGAGTGCGGAATCTCCGTCTTATCGTTGTGACACATTGTCCTAAAACGAGGCGGCTGCTTATTTCATGCACCTCCAATCTCCCTCACGCGCCAGTAGAAATGTCGACCGCGGTGCCGCGCGTGCGAGCAAAGAGCAGCAGTCGCCTATTTCCGGAAGAATCATGAGACGTGTCGTCTTAGGTGCGAATGTAATGATTCACACGAATTAGAACTGATGAATGTTGTAAATTAGGGCTGTTACAGTGTCACTGTTTCACCACGGCTTCTTCAAAAATCCCATTCCTGTCTACCAATTCATTTTGATGACATAACCAAGTGACTTTCCCTATTCTGGGGGGGGGGGGAGGGAAGACGACTCCTATGTCCATTCATTCCCACTGTAGCGAATGGGACTTCACTTTAGACCTCATATAAACAACTACTATCGTAGGGTTACACTGCTACCCTCTGCTACGCTCTCGTACTACAAACCCACAACGTTTATTACATACAGTGTGGCTCGAATACAGAGAAGACGAGACTGTAGACCGAAACCAAACAACTATCTATCTTTGGCTAAGCAGCACTACACACTGCTGCTAGAAGAGGGGGGTTCATTGTTATTATCGATTAACTCGACTTTATGCTTGATGTTGAAAAAACGAAAATAGATTTCACCGGGCTTTCAGAGTTTTGGTTTGTTGAACGTCTGAAGTCGCAAACCCGAACCATTTAGAAACAAGTGGTGAAACCCCGCCCCTGTTGGAAACAAGCACTTAGGATTCGTCACAGAGCGTTGCCTTGTTGTGTTGTGGGGGCAGAGAACTACAAAAGCTCAGGACTGGGCGGATTACACTTGCGAAATACTAAATGAGCTCTGAAGAAACCAAAGAAAGGTGCGGTTTTGCAACTTCAGGCAAGCCAAAGTCCCCGCTGTATAATTTGTCTAATGTTTGTGGCAACTAAAGGAAGCAGCACGACTCATTTATTCCAGCACCTCAAACAGAACCACGTTGTTGAATGGGGAGGTGTGCGTGTGCGTGTGGCGCTACGGGGTTAAACATGTCAGCAAAAGCCACAAAAACACTAAAAACAAGTACAAATAGCAGACACATTTTCCCACTGTATCTAAAATCGAAGAAAGAAAAAAATCGGCGATTCAATTTATATGTCGCATCGCTCATCTCTAACTGCTGCGTTGGGTGTTTGGGCTCAGCGTGTCTCTTTCTCACAGCAAACGCTCTCTTTCAGGTCTTAACAACAACAGTGTAAGAGATTTAACAGGGGAAAAATAAAAGAATAAAAAAAAAAGGGTAATACAATTATGTTAAATTCAAATTCTATTTGTCAGACACACACACAGACTTTTCTTCAAGAGTGCAGTGAAATGCTTTTTATGACCGTGCAACATGAAAAAATAGGGCAGATATGGAGAAAAAAATATATACTTTGTTGTATGAGAAGAATAATAAATAGAAAACAAAAATATGTATAAAGGAAAAAAAAACACGGAAGTAAAAATAGTCAACGATAAAGTGCTATAGATGACCAATGTTATTTGTAAACGGTGAGTACCATAAAGTTATCGGTTATCGTAATAAATTATAACATCACTACTATAAATACAAACAATTTTTATTTCACTTCATTCACAGCTTTTTTTTTATTCCCCAGAACCTGGCAATAACCTAAAACCAGGATCCCTGTACAATGAGTAGCACAAAATGATATCATCACCCTTTTTAATGAAAGGCATCAGTTGCTATAACGTACCGAAGAAGTAATTATTGAATTCGGTTTCAGATACACGAGGTTCGAATTTGGTGCCTTGCACCCCCACCCACGACATAATATCCCAGCAAAGTAACCTCCGACATCTCGCATCCCTCTCCATATATATATATATATAAAAAAAAACCTTCTTCCTGAATTCCTGACCCCACTTTACAAGGTCATTTCTCCAACTTTATCGCTTCAAAAATATGCAGTTTCAGGCCGACTCTGAGGTAATTGCAAAAGGACCATGTGAGAAATGTCTTTCTGAGCAATTTCATAGAAAATTCGTTCTTCCCCGCAGGCAGCCTGCGGCCCGTCTACAACAACACAAGCAATAAACGCTGGTCAGACGCTCCATGTCCACGTGTTCACGTGAAATTAGCCTGACATGATCATTGTCGGCAGTACAAACCAGTCACAAGCGTCGACGCAAAGAATAAACCGGACCAACCACAGATTCTGTCCACCTGACCTCTCTTATTCTTTGTGTCAAACTTCTCTAATGTTCTTGTTTGTTATTAGGGAAAACATTTTGCAAAAAAAAATGAGCGGCTCGTCGCTGTGAAAATGGAAATGGAAAGTGCAGCGTCTCCTGTGCAGCAGCTATTCCTCCCCAATGAAATCATCTCTGACCAGTGACGCTGGAGATGGAGGGGCAGTGCAGAAGAGCCAACTCTCATATATTTCAGTAATATGCACGTAATGGTTAAACGGTTAATAAATAGTTTAATTATTCAGAGTACATTTTCTTCAAGAGTTTCAGAATAAAAATGTATTTGTTCATTTCATATCATTTAACTGAAAATATAACGGGTGGGTGGGAGGGGCTATTTCTCTTTTTTTTTGTTTAGCAAGGGAATTATTTTAATTGTTACAACCAGAATGTTCCGCTGGTGCAGTATAGGTAATGCAGCCACAGCGTGTTAACGTGCCAAGAAGTGCTAAGAAGTTATTTTGTGTTATATTATTCATTCATTCATCTTCTACCGCTATATCCAATCTTCCGTCGGGTCACTGGGAGCCTATCTCAGGCGTCTATGGGCATTAAGGCAGGATACACCCTGGATGGAATGCCAACCCATCGCAGGGCACACTCACTCACACTCACATTCATACACTAGGGACAATTTTACCAAGGTGCCAATCCACCTACCGTGCATGTTTTTGGACCGGGGGGGAAACCGGAGAACCCGGAGAAAAACCTCCTGAGGCACGGGGAGAACATGCAAACTCCACACACACATGATCGAGGCGGGAATTCAACCCGGACCCTGGAGGTGTGAGGCGAACATGCTATCCACTAAGCCACCGTGCCCCACTGTGTTATATTAAAGAAGTTATAATAAAAGAAGTGATCAGACGAAACTGTAATGTTTATTCCTCTTGAGTTAGAAATGCTAATGAAGCATGCATTTTATCGTTTTAATTGTTATGCCGTATGTGAGCATGTATAATTTACCTGACTGTATGTCAGAGTATGATTAGACAAGTGAGTGTATCTCCTTACATGTTGCATTTTATTTGTTCGTCTATCTAGTTTTAGTTCGCTGTGTGTGTTTTTAGAGGGACAATTTAAGTTCTATGCATTTCCTTTCGTATTTATGGCGCCATTGTATAAATAAAAGTAGTAGGTGTCCAAATAAATGTCAGTAAAATCAAGAACGACTTGAGCCCATATTTCAACTCTAGGGGAGTAACGTGCAGGTTATGATACAGAGCATTCGGCTATTACTGCGCAGGCTCACGAACCCCACAACAGTAAACAACTATTACGTGGGTTTTATTTTCCCCTTCGCTGTAAATCACAAACAGAAAAACTGTGCAAGCTCCCGAACCCCACAACAGTAAACAGCTACATATAGTGAACAAACACACAAAAACCCAGGGATTCATACATTTGTTTGTCATTTTGAATTCAAACTATTTAAAATGTTGAGACTCAAACATGTTCCAGCATGATAAAGCTCCCTGGGCACAAAACCAGGAAGATACATCACCTCAACCCCTACGGAACACCTTTGGGATGAACTGGACTTGATTGGAATTTGACTGTAACCCAAGTGAATTTGACTTAACTCAGAAACGAAAGGTTGGAGCCAAAAATTATGAATTTTTGAGGGAGTGAGAGAGGGATGGATGGATAGATCGATGGATGGATGGATGGATTAGATTTACTTTACTACAGGGACGCAAAAATAGCAAAAATAGCATCTATGAGAAGTGCAAATAGTAGCATTATGTATACATAATAATAGTTGGTAAAAATAATTAAAAAATTAACACCACATGGACACTACAAGGTTAATTAGCTGTTACCTGTTGATTAGCTACCTGTGACAAGTGATTTATATTTTCCGTCACAAAAATTGTGTAGTTAATGCCATAGACCATGTGTCAAACCCAAGGCCCGCGGGCTGAATGTGGCCCACTACGTCATTTTCTGTGGCCCTCAAGAGCTTAAAGGGTGTATGACTGTTGTAAAATGAGGCTATGCTGCTATAAAATGCATTTGCAATAAACTACATCTCCCACATTGAATGCCACTATATTACCCGCGAAGTGACGGCATCCCGCCAGTAGAGTGCAGTGTATCCCGCATCGCCTTTCCCGAGGGACATTTTTCCAACAAGCGGAATTGAGAAATGTCTTCAAATGATCCTGAAATGTCCAGGAAGTGAAAAGTGGATGAAGATGGGAAAGCGAATACATGTTTATGCTTCAATGAGAAAAACCTGTATGTTTTTTGTGTTATGAGGCGGCGTCGTTCATCAAAGAGTAAATACTGTCTCATCGTTATATCTGGCCCTTCGAGGGCAACCATAATGCTGATGACAATGTGATTCACCCCCCTGCCATAGACTGAACTAGAAAAGTGATAGGGAGGAAATAATGGAGGAATAAATAAATATTGGAAAATGTAAAAGAACAGGTTTATGGATATACATATGGAAATGGATATACGCTCAGAGACAATAAGAAAAAAAAAAAACATTTTTACACGGTGGTTCTGCAGGTCATGTGTATCTGACTAGGCCTTACCGTTAAATAACACGCAACTTTTTAACCATATTTACACAGGCACCGGAACGACGTCAGCAATAATTTGCTCATCAGCGTAACTGACACTGTGCAAATGGCTTTCAAGGTTGAGGAGAGGATATGCTGCTGCGGGGAACAGCGTACATCGCTCCCTCATACATGCATGCAAAAAACGCACATAAATAAGCTCCAGCATGCATATCTAATTTAATCAAGCGGGAAGTTGATGACAATTATACCGCCATTAAGGCAATGCTCCTTACATATCGAGGACTACAGTAGAAGTAGCGTCAACGCTCTTGAGGGCTCACCCATTCCAAGTAGTTACCTCCATTAGCATAAGCGTTAGCATTTCAATTAACCATGATGTCTGTGACAAGAGAGAAATTAAAAAGTACCCGAAACCATGCGCGCGTGATGTCGGTACTAAACGCATGACTTTTGGAATATTTCAGGGTCTCTTAGCCAAAACAGTCCTTATTAAGGTTATTTTGCATATCTTTTTTTTTTTTTAACACAATCTAAAAGCCTCGAGGGCTAATGATGCCAGATCCATTTTTTTCCTCGCTAATAGTGAGAACAGCCACAGCGCGAGACATTTATGCGAAGTGCTCAGCTGGTACAGACAGCTGCTCCAACAGCTTCTAGGTCTGGCTAAATTTATGCCGCATGCTAATCGGATGAACACACGGAAGAATGTAAGATAATTCACATAGAAAAAAAATGTTGTTTTCAATCTCGACCAAAAAAAAAAAAAAAAAAACAACACACGCAGGACTACTTACCATCTGTAGTATTTTTCATTGGCTCAGATTTCAAAACGTGTCAAAGGGGGAAGGAAAAAAAAACATCCCGCTTGGCATACAGATTAGCTATTCCAAAATGTATCTAAATATTCAATGTGCAGAGTTAATAAGAAACGCCTCTTTTCTCGGGGTATTAACCAGAAAGCGTGTAACTGCCATAATAATCATTCTCTTTATATTAGAATTTTCTATATTATTTTGTTGTTGTCGGTTGTTTGTACCTTTGATAAAGTGAAACACCTTGCGAGAATGGACGCGTGCAACCAATAGCGAAAGAGAGCTGTTTATGTGTACAGTGTAAGAGTTGTTTTGTTTGTTTGTTTGTTTGTTTTTCGTCAAGTATTCCCTCACAGGGTTGTGTAGCCAGCGAGATAAGTTTCATTTTCCTTTAGTTGGCTTCCTTTTGTGTAATCAGTTCGGGTTTGGTAGACAATGTTGACTTACTGTATTTTTGTTTATTATACAGTTTGGCGGTGGTCGTTGAGTATTGAAAGTACAATTAAACCATCAGTCATAACAAACTGTGGTGGGTTGTATTACCTGGAGGGAGTGCTAAAGGTTAATTACAACACTTTTACATTCAAGAGAGTGGTGTTTTATTTTTTGTTTTTTTAATTGTAATTAATAACCAGCGCATTCTGGGAACCTCCCACTAGACCTGTAATTTTGGGAATGCTCCGACTCATTTTTCCTGCTTTCAAACCACAAGAACTGACTATTCACCCGCTACTTGACATATCCTCGCCATACACAGTAGGTACGTTACCATTACAAATTTGGGTAAAACTTTCAACGATATTTCCCGAAATTTCAATAAAAAACTTCCATTAACCATATCATGCGACTAAAACCTCGTCCTCTCACGATGTCACACAAAAAAAATGGGCGGGCTTACTTGTATCGCATCCAATAGCATGTATATCATGTGACCTGGAAATGGAAACAGTTTCCATTACAGTTTTGCGAATTATTCCTTTTTCGCATCGTCTATATAACCACCTCGTGTGAGAGTAAAAACGTTTTTGCGATACATGTGAGTTCTTGCGTATTTGACGTGTTTCCATTAGGCGTATTTTCAATTCGCTATTTAAATTTGCTACTTGTGAAGGATAATGGAAACGCACCTGGTGTCGCAATATTATCAGTGTTATTCACTTTAGCCGTCACTGGTTTTCATGTGATAGCTGTGAACTGAGAAAATAAGGAAATGAGGGGGGGGAGGGATGCTTTACTGCAACATCAAAATCTGATATACAGCACCAGGGTACTGAGGGGTCAGCGATCGAGCATCAAGGTGGAAAATACCGACTCATCGGCTTCAAAGATCTTTAGAAATCTCCTCTTAAAATATGAAAATGACTTTCAGAAATCACTTGTATTCTTATTATTCAGGGCTTTATTTACAATAAAAAGTCACAGGGCTAGTTACCATGGCAATCCTCGAAGTTCAATGTGTTTTAGCTACTCAAAGTCCTACGTAATACAGAGTAGGAATGGAAGTCCAGTCCTGCTGGTCCAGATGTACATTACATGACTGTAGGCATAAATCATTATCTTTTTTTATGTAATCTCCTTATCACTCAACAGATTGTATTAGTTGCATTAAAATATAGAATCATGCATGTATATCATCATTCATTCATTCATTCATCTTCTACCGCTTTATCCGATCTTCCCTCGGGTCACGGGGAGTCTGTGCCTATCTCAGGCATCTATGGGCATTAAGGCAGGATACACAATGGATGGAATGCCAACCCATCGCAGGACACACACACACACACACACACAAACACACACATTCATACACTAGGGACAATTTTACCAAGGTGCCAATCAACCTACCGTGCATGTTTTTGGACCGGGAGGAAACCGGAGAACCCGGAGAAAAAACCCCTGAGGCACGGGGAGAACATGCAAACTCCACACACACATGGCCGAGACGGGAATCGAACCCGGACCCTGGAGGTGTGAGGCGAACGTGCTAACCATTAAGCCACCGTGCCCCCCGCATGTATATCATATACTCTATAATTAATATCACTATAATAATGCATTTACAATATTTTAGTATATTGTAAATGCATTATTATAGTGATATAAGTTTGGCCTTATACTTAAAGAACATTCTGTTTTTCTCCATGTGCATGTGTGTGTGCTGGGCTCACAAAAGTAATATCTCTTTTCAAGGTAACGGCCAGCCTTAAAGAATTAAGCCTTGTGTGACTCCAGCTGCGAATGACAAACTCCCTAGAAGAAGTGATAAACAAATGATTCAAGCCTGGAAGCACAATTCACACACACACACACACACACACACACACACATATCGTACTGTACTATAAAAACTGCTCGAAGGATAGAGCTTTGGACTTCAACACTTTGTATTCAGGAGTGAACGTGCTAAAGAAATATAAGTAGATAGTTGTTGCAAAGATGACTCATAAGTCTACAAAAACCCAATGCCAATAATAATAATAATAATAATAATAATAATAATAATAATAATAATAATAATAATAATAATAATGTTTGTTTTATTCTGTGCAAAGCGAGACACATTTTGAATACTCTACATCCCGAGATCAATTCAGCAAATTATTTTAATCACTAAGACAGTATTACTATGTTTACAAATAATCCTAATCCGTGCTTTCCTTCTGCTCGATCAAGCACTGGAGCAAAGCCAAAGAAGCAGGCAAGAGTTTCAATCGAATGCAATCAAATTAAATGATTAAGTCTTTTATCTAGGTTTTTGGGGTTTTTTTTCCCCTCCAACACAAGCTTTTAAATCGAGTTATATAACCAGACGAAAACAATCTGGGAGATGACTGATACATCGTGTACTGCAAATAAATAAACAGTCACGTCATTATTGAATAATTACCTCTTCACTCGAGCTTGGGGAGAAAAAAACAACATAACAAACTAGAACCTATTAAAAACTTCAAAGTGTTCAAGAAGCACCTAATCAAACCATCATCGATGTCACAATGACATTTACAACAGAACAACCCAATCAGAAGGCATCAAAGAGCCCTTTAAATGAAAAGTCAGGGCTCAGTGTCTAATCTGAAATGTAATCTATTACGATCAGAGGCCAGACCAAGTCGCCACATGAACCCGCCGAAATAATTAACGTCCCCTCACTAACACGTCGCTAAAGCCTTTTGGCTTGTAATACAGCGCTCTTAAGTGGCTGAGAGGCCACCAACTTAGCACATCTTAATTTAGCAATTTTATACCACTAGTTCTGGCACAGTTGCTCCAGGCCTCCCGAATCACCAAGGAAATGTTCCTGTGCACAGCCCTCTTTCGATCATTCAACAGGCTTTTGATAGGATTGATCCTGTTCTGCGCTCACTCTGGCCTTCCAAAATGCTGATCTTGTCTTTTCCTGCCGTTTCCATTGCTGACTTGGATTTGTGCTTTGAGGCAAAATCCTTCTGAAAAGGGAACTGTTTCTTTCAAGTTCTACAGAGGTCCCAAAACAGACAAATTGGACCTATCCATTATTCCCACCATCTTTTCTGAAGAATGAAGAGGAAAGGAAAAGGAAAGTATGGGCAGAAGTTTGACACTGACACCACCATGCTTCACCAAATTGATTAGGTCTATGTTTGTTTGTTTTTTAATTGCATATCATGGGTCCAGAATTTGTATCTAATACATATTAATATCATACATAAAAAAAATACCACTCTCTCATCAAACCATAACCTCAGAACAATGCAACAATTGCATTTAGGAAATTAGGAAAGCTTTGATATACACTACCCGTCAAATGTTTGGACACACCTTCCCATATAATGTTTTTATCTTTATTTTCACCACTATTTATGTGGTCGATTCTCACCGAATGCATCAAAACTATGAACGAAACTTACGGCAAGATATGACCATGCCTCCACAGTCACGTGACCTAAACCCATTCGACCTAAACCCATTCGCACAGAGTGAAGTCAAAATGGCCGACAAGTTTCAGGTGACGACCTCATGAAGCTCATCGAGAGAACGTCAAGAGTGTGCAAAGCAGTAATCAAACAACGTGAAGTGCTATTTCACGCTTTTTTTTTACTACATGATTCCATATGTAGTTTTGATGCCTTTTGGATTTTAGTGTATTTTTTAATCATTAGATTGATCTAATTTCGTCGTCTATCATGATGTAAAGTTATACATATATATGTATATATATAGATAAGTATATATACTTATATAATAAGTATATATATAAAGTATATATATATATATGGTTACAGTAAAGAAAACATCTGCACTCAAAGTTAAAAATATCTAAATCAAAACATTCTTAATAATGGATGACAACAATAAAACTCATCACCTCAACAATCTTACTCTCTCAGCTGAACGATGTCAAGTGCAACCTTTAGGCGCAACTTAAGCGGCTTATTAGCATGATTTAACAAAAGCGGGGCTAAGAGCAAAGCAGGGGTTTCCGTTGCGGGCTTTAAACCCGCAGTAAAGACGCCGGCAGCAGGGCGCGAGGACGAGCAGGACGTGTGCGCGGCGTCTCTTTGATTAGAGAGGCAGCATGAAGCTGTCTCTCCATTGAGCATCTGCCTACTCACCTGCTGAGAATCATCAGAGGTCCTCAGCATGCAGTAGGCCTCTAAAGTCCTCCTTCATCTAAATAACATCGGATAAACGGCAGGCACGCAAGGCAGCCAGCTGCTGCACTCGTTCGACTTTTCCACCCGCTCCCCAAAAAAGCTTCCGCGAGGCTCAAAGTGAAATGGAGGGCGCGACTTTCCAGAAAGAGCTGGCTAACGACGACGACGACGTTATTTACAAAGAACGTTATTTATCGCGTTCTTCACGCCGGATTTGTTTTGTTTTTTGTTTTCGTATTTTGAAGCTCAGGGATTTATCAGGCAAATCAGTAATGACCAATAATCACACGTCTCCTGGGTAATTCTGAGGAGACAGAATTCCTCCAGTGTCCTTTGCTGCTCTACACTCTCCTCTCCTCTGTGTTATTTCCAGAGGCTGAACAGGGCTTTTGCAGTCACACTGTGACTGATGTCAAGTGAGCCGACGAGCCGAGAGATCGGAGGTTAGCGCATAGCTATAGGGCAGCACCTGTGTAGCTGTCGGAGGATTGACAGAGGAAATGAAAAATAACCGCAGGCGGCAAGAGCCTGGGCCGTTCAGACCAGGTGCTCCTCCCGAGGGCTCAGCCTGAGCACCGGACCCATCTCCAGGGAAAGAGCAATAACTGACAACACCAGCGTTGGAGCTGCCAAATCCGCATTTAACCCACAGGTGATAATTAAAATGTTAATTAACACTGCTGGTTAACAGGTGACAGGGACGCACCCCCCCCAGACGGCAGGCCACCTGGCCCGGCAGGCGTGCTCTCTCTCACCTCCTCTTTTCCACACACCTCCTCCGGTAAATAAAGAAAGCCTCCCTCGCGCTCGCCAGGGGTCCGTATTAGTCAAAGTAAACACTATAACCTACATTTCCCCCACCACACACACACACACACACGGCCGAACACTCATCTGCACCTCTGAGCCAGGATTCAAGAGCCGGTACAAACCGGTTACCCAAAACAGGGCAGCAGCGGCGGCGGCGATAAGGAAATATGAGCCAGCGTGTAATGAACATGAAGGACGAAATTATTAACACCCCCCCTCCCCAGCTGGGCTAGTAAATAACGAGGTTTATTGATTCATTAAGCATGGCCATCAGCGGCAAAATGAGTGCCTAGCGCAGGTTTATTCATTCTTGTCACCATTTTCCAAACATGTCTTCCTTACATCCTTAAAACGGAGAAAACTTTGCCTAATGTAGAAATTGCAAGAGCAAGCTGAGAAATGATCTTCGATCTTTATTTATCATGTTAAACAAACCGATATCACGGTCATCACTTCCTGCCCAGTGTGGAAAATAAAAGTTTCTTCAGCTAGCCAAAAAAAAAAAAATCCCTGGTGGTACTTAATGACAGACTCTCAGATCGAGCCTCAGCTTTATTCGCTTGCAGTGGCATGAGATTTGCTTAAGGGCATGTAAGTGAGCAGCGTGTTTTCTGGATGGAAGAGAGAGAGAGAGAGAGAGAGACTTACTCTCACCTGTCAATCACAGTGACACTAGCCTGCGAGCTCATGTATGTGGAAGAGGGAGGATAATATGATATACCCGTTTATGAGATGCAGCCTAAGCATCAGGAAGAAAACTTTGGAGGAAATCCCCATTATTTTTATGCTAAAATAACTCATTATAATACGAGGACTGAATAATCGTGGATTACTAATGGGCTTTATTTCAGAAACTGTATACAAGATGAGCACAAATATACTTATATTACAGCTCTACTATTTTTTTTTGTTGTAATTATTATTATTATTATTATTATTATTATTACTATCACGTTCCCATATCATACAAGCTACAAATGCTGGGAAAAGATTTTCTCTTTCATTCAGTCTGTAGTAAGAGGCCCTACAGGACCTGGATAACGGTGCAGAAGAGGCCAGCTGTTCTAACAACCCCCCCCCCACCCACCCACACCCAAACCGCCCCGCCCGCCCAACCAAGTGACATTTCCATATGGAGAACTGCAATCGATAGGCCACTTAACAATGCACATTTACATGATTTCGCCTCTTATTTACAATCCTCAACATATGAAAATCGGAGAAGTCGATGCGAGTAAGGATTTTAAGCAAAGCATTTATTCAAAAATCCTGAATCGATTCCACATCGGGTGCGAGTTTAATAGGACACGACACAGTGCGTGAGCAGACAGGGCGGTGGCGTGGTTAAGGCGCTGGCTTTCTGATCAAAAGGTTGGCGGTTCGAGCCCAAGCACCACTAAAATGCCAGGGTTGCGCCACACGACCCTGCGCTATAACCCCAGTTTCCTGGGATGTGCGAAAGCATTTCACTGCATGTTATACTTTGGCTGTGTGTGACAAATAAAAATTAGAATTTTTTTTGATGAATTTGATAACACTGGGAAAAAAAAGTGTCATGGGCACCACATGTACTTCTCAGGAGCAGAAATAGTTTTAAAGAGCTCTAAAAAGACCGGTATTGGAAGGCGGTATTTCAGTTTGGGGCTCACGGCCATGTTTCTTTGGAGGTGTATAGCGAGACCCATCGTTAGTACGGTGCGAGAACGATCAGATGTCCAGACACAAGAAAGCCGGGCCGCTGCGGAGCGGAGAAGGGAAACACATGGCAGTGCAGAGGCAAATTGGGAAATTTACATCAAGAGCGCTGCCTGCCATATTCTAAGCGGGCCCGAGGGGGTGATGTTCACAGCATGTAGCGGCTGGATAAAAGGTCATTATTAGGCATCTGACTGGGGCTTGTCTCCTGCTCATTTTCCTCTGGGACCACACACACATTGCAACACACACACACTCGCACAAAAAGGTGTTGCGCAGAGAAGCAATGACAAAACAAAGTGTTCACTGAAGCAACACATCAGGCCGATTAGAGCCTGATGTGCTCTAATCTTGTGATTATCAAATCACAAGAATTTGCTAAAAGTCAAAAACAATAAGCGATAAAACACAGTATAATTTGCACCACTTTGAAATGGAAAGCGTTTGAGATATGCACCATCACAGACACAATTTAAACACATCAACTCAATTAATCTCTGCAAGACAAAAACAAAACGTCATGAGGTAATTATACCCGTGTGTTCCACACCTCGAGAGCCTGCAGAAGTGGTCAAATAGGGCCCAAACATGCTCTGCATATCCGCAACCTTTTCTCCCAAATGTAATTAACAATTATTTTTTTGATGTCAGCCTTGTTTGGCCTTTGATAAAGCGTTCTTATATGGAATACTCTGTGCACAGCATGTTTCCATCCTCCAGCAAAATAACCTTTATTAAAAAAAAAAACAAAAAAAACCCAAAGGACATGTTAAAACGTTTGCCTGCGCGGAAACTAGGCTAATGACAAAAGAAATTTCCTCCTCTTCATTATTGTGGGAACGAACCTCAGCCATTTTCGGCATTGGGTTCGCAGGAAAAAGCGCGAGTGTATGAATGAGGACTTACAGTCGTGGCTCTGTTTGCCTTCTCGCTTCAGCATTTGGACAGCGCCTACATATTTCTTCAGCTGGACCTTCAGCACCTCATTTTCCCTGCAAAACAGACAGAAGTTTCGTGTCTTGACTCAGCCATGCCTGTATGCCCAGAATGACCCAGCATTTTAAGTTCTTCTTTATTTTCCCTCCCTCTTTATGAGAGCTCGTAAACAGCGCTGACCTCTAGAATAATAACCAAACAGAATAAACTAAGGCATGTCAAAGTTTGCAAGGAAATCTCTATTACAGGTGAATGAATAAAGTGTTCAAGGGAAATTACCATTAAACCATTAGACATTAAACAGTGAAAATAGTATATACAGTAAATGGAGCCACCATTTCTAAATAAAAAAAAAACATGATTCAATTCTTTTAACAGCTTTACAGCTGCTGGTGAGTAACTTTCCAGAACTGTGGCTTTAGGGCAGTGAGGTGTGTGCGCGTGTTTGTGTGTGTGTGTGTGTGTGTGTGTGTGTGTGCACGCTCATACCCAGCTTGGCTGATTCTGCTGGTTTGAGAAAAATCAATCATAATCAATTGAGGCTGTGAGGATGTGAAAAGAAGCTTTCCTATTCTTGCCAAGGGCCTCTTGCAGCTCTCTTATCGCACCACATTTTAAGGTCCTGAATAGCCAGGAGAATGGAGGATTTCCGGAGGCGTTCAGATGGGCCAGCGTGGTTATTGGAAGCCAGCGAGCTGTGCACAATTCCAGTGTGATTTAATTAAAGCTAATAAATGGCAGCTCTTCTGTGGGGAGGCTTTCAACTCTCACGTGTGCCACAATCCCCCCCCCCCCCCATCCGCCCCCCCCCCCCCCCCCCCCCCCCCCCCCCCCCCCCCCCCCCCCCCCCCCCCCCCCCCAACTGTCCATCTTAGGCAAGCTTCAGAGTTCGCACATGCCGGCAACGTCATATTACAGAAATCAAGATGCCACATTAAGGGTCACTGATGACATGTTTAATGGGTTTACAGGCAGACTAGAGACCTTATAAAGGTGTAGTTATTTAAGGATGACTTTTTTGTTATAAGGACGGAGTCTATGGGACAAAATGAGGTGGTAAAAACAAACCTATGGCATATTTTGTGTGGATATGGGGAGATATCTGTGCAATACCAGAATCCATGAAAGGAAAATTAAAAAAGTTATGCATACAATATTTTTCTTGTCAACCTTGTTCAATATATATATATATTTTTTTTTTTTTCGTAAATAATATACATATATATATATATATATATATATATATATATATATATATATATATGTACACACACACACATATACAGTGATAGCTTGTATGCTGGAACAAATTTTCCCACAAAGAAATAATGTAAATTCGGATAACCCGTTCCAGACGGATTAATATTACTTAATACTATTAAAGGAGTTACAGGGGAGGTGGTAGCTCAGAGGTTAAAGTATTGGGCTTTGGACTGAAAGGTCGCAGGTTCAAGTCCCAGCCTTCTGAGCTGCCACTAGTGGGCCCTTTAGCAAGGCCCTTAACCCCCAATTGCTAGTACATTACGGCTGCCTTTCCCAATCCCAAATAGGTGGGGAGGGTTGCGTTAGGAAGGGCATCCAGCATAAAACACACGCCAAATCAGATATGCAGACCATCCGCTGTGGAGATCCCTAATGAGAGAAGCTGAACAAGGAAGGGGGAGAAAAAAATAAATAAATACATTTTTTAAATGTACAAAATAAAATAAAGAGGTTACTACTGAGGGATTAACTCACTGCGTGACTGAGTGGCAAGAACCTTGTGCCGGCTTCCAAAACCCGAAATTTTGCTCGTAAAATGATACAAATTTTTTATACAAATTTTTTTCATATATACATACAAACACACGCACACATATATACATACAAACACATGCATACATATACATTATATGTGTATGTGTACATATACAAACTGAAATTATGAAATTATTAACATAACTGCAGTGAATTATTCCATTTTAATCAAACAATCAAAAGAACATGTATCATTTATTACATTTTTATTCAAAAGAGCATAGTAATTTTCAGTAATGAGGAAATTGTTCATCTTAATAAAACCCATTACATGACATTCACATGGTGGTAGTTATACCCACACAAAGTTCAGCTGTGTAATTACCGTTTCACTTTCTAACTGTCAGAACTGACTTTTTTTTTTTATCAATAAATGAAATGATTTTGTGTGCTTCCTGTGGCTGATGATCATAACTGCTACCATTTGCACAGCAGGACAGAGTTTTGAGGCAGATCTCAAAACTATCTTTGACTATTTCGCGCCTTCCTGTCGAACTGGAAAGAAGCAACAGCTCAATTCCGAACGCTGAACACATTAAAAATGACCTTCAAAGCAATTTTCATGGAAAATTTCCATCGGCGCCTGATTCGGGAACGCAGAAGAGATAATTGCACGGCGGTCATCAGGCAAACAACCCTGCTCCGACCGAATGAAGATGCGTCTGAGGATCAACAAGGATAACAGGGAGACGAAACTAAATGAGAGGCGCAATGTGACAGCGTCCTCCACACAGGTTAATAAAGGGGAGAAGTTGTTATAGCAAGGAGATTGGATGCGTTTCCTGCCTCTAATAGAGCTGGAGGTGGCCTTATAGAAGTACAACCAGTCAAAAAGATTTGCTGACTAGATTCTTAAAGCCTGAGTAAGGGGGGTTGGGGGGGGGGGTGATTAGGAATGAAACTGGGTGAAAGAAGATCAGAAATACTCATCCGCTGTCACTACATAAATCGCAACCAAAGCCAAATATAGAGCAATAAATACGCGTTGAGAAAATGATGAAACATTATTACTACACTGTGAGATATTATGAATGAGTCATCGCCGAGATCCATTAGACAGGTGAAGAACAGGCGTCAAAGCGAGCGCGCTTTTCTTTTTCGACGTGACATTTTCATTGGAAATCCCGCCGATCGCGCCTCCTGCTCCATGCAGAGGCTTTCCTGCTGAGCGAGATAAATTCGCTCATTCGTTTGCATCGTGTGTTATCGATGCGCGAAACACTAAAGCTAATGAAATTCCTGCGCAACCGGCACGGCCGCGACAAGAACGCACAACAACCAGTGGGCTTTTGTCGCCCAAACAGCCTGGCCTGCCTCGGTTCCTGTAGCCGCGCGTTTTTTCAGCGTCACGGCAGAGCAAACATTCTGGCTGAGGAGGTGCGAGTCCGTGAGTGTGCACAGCCCCGCGTTTTAAGCGCTGCCCACGGTACGGAACCGAATCGAGAGTGTGCACATCCACAGATCTCTCGCTAAGCAGCCGGCCGAGCTCCCCCACCCCCCCCCCCTTATTTTTAGTCTCTATCGACTTGGCAGGATTTCATTTGAGTCACACACTTTGATTGACTTCACTGCTCCTTCTGCCTCGGAGTCTAAAAACTGAGACCGAAGAAGCCAAAATAAGACAACATTAAGTCACCCACGTTCCTTCCTCAAGCAGCAAGCAGAGAAATGAATGAGAAGGATCTTTTTATTAGTATTATTATTATTATTTATCTGGTACAGTAGTACACTATTTTTACATAGATTTAAATCATTAGATCTTACAACCATTTTTGTCTCAGAATGGGCACTACATTATAAGATTCCTGTTCTATTCCTGCTCAGTGTTTTCTAGAACAGCATTGTAGCGGTGATTATCATGCACATGGGGTTTTATTACACATTCGTTTTGATCACTTGAGTTTTCAGTCTGTTTCCCCCCCCCCCCCTTGCAAAGCCTTGCCAGGATCATTATTCTGTTTTTACTCATTATGAAGTAGGTCTTCCCTGGTTTTGTCTCTTGGTTTATGGAGAATATATTCACTTCACTCTCTGCCTGGTTGCCTTTCTGTTCTGACAGGTGCTACGCTACAAACCCGTCTGCTAGCACCTGATATTAAAAAAAATAATCACCTGACATTGTTCAAATGTTATTACGAATGACTCCAAACTGATTAGTCTCCAGCCGGCTCATTTCATTGTGTCATGCAGATTAGGCCTGTTGCATCGAGTATTCTTAGGATTATTCCGTCGATTAATCGGATAAGAGGTATTTCGTCTTTATTAAATAGCAATATCAAATAGGAAAGAGAAAAGGCAGGTCTCTTAAAATGAACTTGCTTTTCTTTTTCGAAAAATTTGCAATTTGGTGTAAAAACCATTTATTATTGCCATATTATGTAAAAATACAAATAGCGAGCGTTCAAAAAGTTCCTCCACAGTGACTGCGTAGAGCAAGTCGAGGGAAACGACTTGTTTAATCAAACTCATTATTATTCTCACTCGTGTATTTATTGATTAAATATTGCACAGTATAGTGACGTGTTATTCCTGTATCACGAAAAGCTGCTTGAAATTTTCCATGTACTACATCCGTGTATTTATCACTAGTTGAAAAAGACGTGCTCCACTTCCTGCTCTTCACGCCACTTTATATAAATAATAGCGGCGTAACGGCTCGCGGTTCGGTGCGCCAGTGACCCGCAGATTTATTTATTGTTTTAAAATAGATCATTTGTAATGAATGCAGATTGAAATGTGTCTTTTTTCCTGCCAATATTGTTTGTAAGTACATTGAAAACTACACAGAGCAGTCATGTGATCACGTGACCATGTTAACCCCTTGTTGCCTGAATTAATATAACAAAAATGTTGTGTTGGGTGTGTTTTTGCTATCAATCAAAAACGACAATAGAGCAACTAGTGATTCCAACGTGATCTATGGTACGTGTCAAATATGCATCATCTGGCATTGGAGGAATACACGCATTAGATTGGCTGGGTTTGATGCGATTTTGCGACAATCGTCTACGAGGGGGTAATCAGCCAACCCGCAGAGAAGTAACAGAAATTTTAAAATATCCCGTGCATCATTCATAACTCACATATGGGTTATAACGCAGTGCATTAAGTTAAATGGACTAAACGAATCATCGAGGCACGTTAATATGCCTCGGTGAAATTTTGTAACCGAATTACTCGAGAAATCGTTACAGCCCTAATGTGGATTTCAGAGACATGCGAATGCTTTCTACCACCGTGAGAACCAGAAATTATATGCTTGAGTGACGGGACGCAGACGACGGAAAATCGGATTCGCCGGACCGATTTTGGCCGAATGCATTAAAAGTTTCAAAACTACTTTTGAGACATCAGGAAACAGGACAATGCACAGTGGCCATTATTCACGGACCTGAAAGTCCACAATAAAGTGCTTCTACCTCCCAAGGGCTTGAACTTTAGCTGTGTGTCTCTCCTCCAGGTCAGCCAGCTTCTTCTTTAGACTGTCGACTTCGAGCCGCAGCCCAGATGAGTGTTCCATCTCTCCGTCCAGCAGACTGCGCAGAGACCTGCGGCCATCGCACAAGCGCACACACACACACACACACACACACACACACACACACACACACACACACACACAGCAGACGTTCAGACATCCAGCAGCAAATGTACATCTGACACAAAGCAAAATAAAGCTGAAAAATACTTGACCGGAAATAAACCTGCAATAGTGCGTTCTGTGTGCATTTGTGTTTAAACTTTGTGTCGTTTACAGCCATTATTGTGACATTTTGCATACATAAGACGTCTATATCAAAAGAGAAAATCATAGATGCTCGCTCCAATGTCGAGCGTAAAATAATAAAAAAAATAACACAATGACTCACGTGTTCTGCTCGGTGAGCTCATCCTTCCTGTTCATCATCGCCACAATAGCTTGACGTAGTTCAACTACAGGAGGAGAATCGTTTTTTTTTTTTTTTTTTTTTTTTTTTTTTTTTAAGAGAAGCAGAATAAAAGCATGAGTAGAGCGTCACAATTTTCCCCCTCACTGCAAGACATGCTCAATTTCTCAAAGGACAATAAGAAGATATATTCAGTATATTCAATATATCAGTGGAGGTTCAGGGTCCCCATGCAAATCTTTTCATTAATGGGAGCGGTTCCAGACTGCTGACATTTTCATTTGTACCGCCGCACAGAAATAATAAAGAGTACTTTGTGTGGCTTAAAATACCAGCCAGACGTTAATTTCTTTTAAGCGAAGGGTGATTTGAAAGGGGAAGACGTTTAGAAACGCCGCGCAGCGAGAAGGTCTCCGCATAACAGCCGACTACCTGCGAACACTGTCTTAGAGACAATGAGTCCTCGTAAAAAAAAAAAAACACTTTTATTCAGAGGCACTCTTCTGGCCCGGAGAGAACATTCCCGAGCTAAAAAAATAATAGGAAAGAAACAGCTGGAAGATTGTCCAGGTGACGCAGCGATGGTTTTGTTGACAGGTAAGGCACGTCGGTGTTGGGTCAGAAGGTCAGAAGGTGGCAGTGAGAAAACTAAGAAAGAGAATCAAGGACGTTTATTTAAAAGTAATCTGTTTAAATGGCGTGCAGGTTTTCTCTCGCTGTTTTGGAAGTCGCTACAATATTTTGGCAAAAACGGTTAGGGAGGAAAAAACGATGTGAGAAAGAAACCATTTCTACGTAAAAAGATTAAACAGGTGTCAAATCTAACGTTTTACAAATAATGGGATAATTAGAATAATGATTGCACCGTGCGCTTCCCCGGGTATGCTTTTAAGCAGCGAAGATTATAAAAAAAAAAAAAAAAACGTTTGATACATCGTTGATACATCACCCAATAATCCACAGCTTCCAGATACAATTGAAAATACACAGTTCCTGACTGTACACCATAATATTACTCCTTCCTCTCCAATCTTACAATGAGAACGATGCTCCGTTTCATGTCATTTCTTTAAAAGCAACCGGCTCTGGATGATTTCTTGATGGTAAAGTGCCGAAACATCACCAGAAAGCATGTCCGGTGTTTCCTTTGCATGCATTTTGCTGTAGCTGTATGGATCAGTACAGCTCAGGTGTCATGAAATCATTCAGACAGGTCTCTCACCCTGTTATCATCTCCATCAACCCATGAATACCCTGTGACACAGAAACCCCCTGATTCCTGCTGTCAAAGGAGAAATAATCCGAGCAGCGAAATCAAAAGCCCGAAACCTATCATCAGGAGACTGTGGGTTCAAATCCCTAAAATTACCCTAGCAATCAACAAAACAAGAGAGAGAGAGTGTGTGCCATTGGGGGGGGGGGATAGATTGAATGCAACACTCCGTCCTGATGATTTGTGCTCCATTAGCTATTTGAAGGTGTCCATGAGCTCATGCATGCGTAAGCAGACAGTTAATGTCTTCTCCGGTGACACGAGCGGCAGCGTGTCATTGCGGAGCTGCGCATGTCTCGGTGGAATCGAGCGTGCAATAAGGGACAGCGGTAGTAGTAGTAGAATAAATAGGGAAAAAAATGGAGATATTGATGTTAAAAAGGTTGGGAAGCCAGGATTTGAAGTACCACCACAAACCAAAAAAAAAGTGAAGTGTAAAGTCAGGAAGCTTTGCATCAGCATCAAAACGGGAGGCAGTCTTATGCTCCAGTGCTCACAGTGCCTGAGGGCTGCTCCCATCTTGACAAAACAAAGATCTCACATTAAACCAATCTCAGGAGCTGGAGACCAATCTCTGAAGGAACTCATCTATGTAATCATGCCCGGCCCTCTCCACAGGAAGTAAACTCGAAAAATTGAGCAAAAAAAAAAAAAAAACCTCACTACGAGATCCCCATAAGATCCTGCATTATTTCTCAAGAGACTGCAATCCTGATCAGAGTGTACTGTACCCTAACATAGACCACGGTGAAGAAGCTCTCACGAGGCCTGGAGGATGCCAAGAAATCATCTGTTTACCAAACAGCAAATTAACAAGACTTTGATGATTATAAACAGGGGCCGTACATGGAGAAAAAAAAAGGGACGGCTCTCTGGCTGATTTAACTCAGCCGGGCCCAGTGTACGGTCCTGCGGTAAGTCGAGGCCTCCAGGAGGCGTGTATTAGCATGATTTTGGAGCATAAACCTGGCGAAGGAGTTCCGCATTCACATGTAAATGTGTCCTATTACACAGGATGATTGCGGCCTGCGGGAAAGTGAAACAGCTGACGCGCGCGTTACCGTCAACCCCCGCCCCCTGAGAATTCCCGGCTCGGAAAATTCGCGCAAGTTGCCGATTATCTTCAAATTCACGCAGAGGGACTGAATGTTCAGGAATGTTGTTTTGTGTGTGAATTTGGTCAAATACTGTAAACTATCACGTTTATAAAGTGCCAATGTCTAGATGAATTCACTACGGTACCCACTTGGAGTGTCCAAATTGCGTAAAGTAAAGGGGGGGGGGGGGTGGCAGGGGGGGGGTCTTACAGTTCCGGGGACCACTTATATTCATTTTATTTCTGCCATGTGCTATAAGGTCACGCTTTTTAATCTAGAATCTCTAATGCATATATAATATCCAATATGTATTTTCATAATCTAAACAGCAGAGGAACTACCCAGACAGAAAAATACACTCTACCCAGCTCCAGTTTGATTGTAGCATGTCGAAATCGAAGTTTGCTGGAAAAATTTGATTTAAATCTGATTTCCTATATTCATTATGAATTCAATTCCACTATTTTATGTGTATAGTGCTTTTAACATTGGACATTGGTCCTAAAACAGCTTTGCTACAATAGATAGGAAGGAAAATATCATATATATATATATATATATATATATATATATATATATATATATATATATATATATATATATATATATATATATAATAGTGGAATTGAATTCATTCAATTATAGAGAATTTTTTAATGAAGACTTAAGTTTCAGGTTTTGGCCAAGATTTGCTTATAGCATATCATTATGCAATCACTCGTATTCCAGTATATAGCCTTTATGGAGGTTAATCATTAAAATGGTACATCGGACAAAATTGTGTACTGGAGCCTAAGGTTGTGCATCCAAAAGGGAAAATTGTGAATGTCGCCCCCAAGCACATATTTACAATCGAATGTGGATCCTGAGCCAAAAACTTTCACCCATCCCCACTGCAGCCTGTCAACATGATTGATTTTACAACATTCAGAACTGAATAACAAATATCTATATTGCAAAGTTTCACAAACTGTAACCCACCGAGAAAACTGTTTGAATTAATTTCTGTGCATGAAAAAGCAAGGTCAGAATGAGTGAGAGATAAACCAAGCGTGTGTGTGTGTGTGCGCGTGTGAATGTGTCTGTGTGTGTGTGTGTGTGTGCGTGCGTGCGTGCATGTGTGTATAGATGATCCCGCCTCCTCCCGGGAGCCTCCATCTGGAGGAGAAGCACACCCTGGTGACTCGTTCGTGCCTCGGACGCAGAAGCACACATGCACCCACACACAATTTATGAGTAATCACAATAGCAGTATCCACACCGAGACATGCACCAAAAAAAAACGTGCCAAAGAGACAGGTCCGAAATTTTTCCATTCGCCGTTACGCAACCGTGATTTGTTTCCCTTTACATGTCTTCAGATTGACACGGTATTCCTGACAACAACGGAGCTCCTGCGCACGTCTTGTTTGTTTTGGGTGAAGTGGGTGTGATGATAACAAGGTAAACACACAAGGTGTGGATTTCTTCCCCACAGACGTAGCAGGTTCCAGTCCCTGTGTGTTCTTTCTCAACACGGCGGGAAACTGGATGAACGCGTTTATAGCCATTAAATAATTATGCACATTTCAATGCTTTGTGTTGTGCTGTATTTAATGTCTTTTATTCCAATTCAAATCTAATCTCTGCCACCTCTGGGTTCTCAGCATACTGTTTTTGGTTTTTTTTTTTGTTAGTCCATCAGCACAAAGTTGCTGAGGTGCTGCTCTGGATCAACAGTGCCCTCCACTGGATAGAGGTGTGCAATCAGACATGGATGAAACGGAACAGGCTACAACACAAACAGCAAACAAAAAAAAAAGAAGAAAAAAAAAACACCACCACCAAGGGAACAGATTAATAGAGTTGTTTATGTTTAGAGAAATATAATCAGATTTCATTAGGGTGAAATGTCACGTCGTAGCCAGACTTGGAAAACAAACGTCAGGATGTTTCTTTCCAAGACAAATCAGCCCCGATGTTACTCATAACTCATTAAGCCCTGCAAGAGACGCGTCAATTCCATGTTTTCCACTAAGCGGATCTGCCAACACTGACATATTCATACATGACTAACAGCTACAGCAGCTGAAACAAAAGCGTGCATGTGATTTAGACCAAATGCATCATTGACAGACAGTGCTGCTGGAAAATACGCTGCTTATCGATACGCCACACCATTTGGATTCTCGGCTCTGATTGGTTAAATGGTGACACAATTGAACAGCGGTTCTGAAAAGATGTCATTCAAATATTCCTTCATTCATCTTCTACCGCTATATCCGATCTTCCCTTGGGTCGACTATCTCAGGCGTCTATGGGCATTAAGGCAGGATACACCCTGTATGGAATGCCAACCCATCACAGGGCACACACACACACACACACACACACACACACACACACACACACACACACTCATTCATACACTAGGACCGGGGAGGAAACCGTAGAACCCGGAGAAAAAACCCCTGAGGCACGGGGAGAACATGCAAACTCCACACACACATGGCCGAGATGGGAATCAAACCCGAACCCTGGTGGTGTGAGGCGAACGTGCTAACCACTAAACCACCGTGCCTCGTCATTCAAACAATGATAATGAATTTATATGTATGTTTTCTGTCTACTGTTTCTATAGTAACAGCTTCACAACCATATGTTATATGTGAACATATACATATACCACATATTCAAAAAATCACTACTAACCAGAAACGTGTAATCTGCGTGTAATCTGCGTGTAATCTGTGACATCATGAAGCCTGTTGTGTGAGGATGCTTATTTAGCATTTATAGAAGAGTCGCCATGTCGGCAATTTGTAAGTAGGTGTCTGATACTGGAAGGTCACCGGGAAAAAGCTCCTAGAACAGCACATCTTATTTCTATGCAAAATTCAAAATGATCAAAATAATCTTAAATGTTTCACCGGGGAGCATTTTGAACGCTTTTCTGCAACCAACCCCCTCGGATATGCAGCATTTAACTGATATAATATCCATTAATTGTATTTCCATATCATGCAATCCTATCAAGCAATAATAACATAAAAGTCCTCACCCATAGTCATAGAGTCAGGCAGGCCAGGACTGCTCATTATACTGCTTACATCCGTATTTTGGCTCACCAAGCTGGATTCCATGCTTAAGAGAGAGAAAGGGCTTATTGTAGGGAATAAACAGCAGCATTAGTTCAGTAAGATGTACAAAGCAGAAGTGCTACCTGAACTCGACCTCGGCTTTTGGTTTTTCGTTATCAGTGGTTGGACTCGAGCTCTCCGTTTGCTCATGAAATCCGATCGTCTCAACCGAGTCGTTAACTGAAAGTAAAAAAAGCAGATCTCCGAATTCAAGTTTATTTCACTAGTCTAGAAATGTACAAATAAGCTCTATATTTTAGCGGAATAAAGCATGTCATTCCGATTTAGATCGAGTATTAATATATAGTAGACTAATTGATAATTTTGTTAGAATTAGACTTAGTGAGAGTGTGTGTGTGTGTGTGTGTGTGTGTGACCTTTAGGGCTGTAGGTCTCTGCCGTAGTTACAGGGATCAGGATGTCTGAGCTGTCGTTGTCAGCCTCTGTGATGATAGGCCTGGGGCTCCATGTGGAAATGCTGGACAAACTTCCGATTACAACCCTGTGTGGATAAAATCATTCTTACTGATTTCTGTGATGTCAAGTCTTCAAATACATACGGCACTTGGGGGAAAAAAGAAAATTGTAGTATGTAAAACATTAACACACTGTTCCCCATTTCCATGCTCTTCCTGAAGCACCGGCTGACTCTTCCCGTAGAAATCCTCATCCTCGTCTTCCTCATGGTCGATGCTCTTGGTGTCGAGAAGAACCCCGTTCTGTGGAGGCGTTTCAGCCCAATGAATGATGCCATGCTCGGGCTCGGGCAGACCGTTCTCTAAAGGGGACGACCCGCGGGCCTCTAACGCGTCCTCAGAGTTCACATCGCCCGTCGTACTCTTCTTCAGACTCGTCCCGATGCCCACGCAACAATCGTCTTCATCCTCTGCGCCGGCATCCAAATCATCATCAAACGAAATGATGTTGGTGATTTTCTTCTTCCTCCTGCGCTCCTTCCTCAAACCAGAGTCTAAAGAGTAAAGGGAACAGAAAGCAGGAAGCTTCCAACGTTTCGACTGACGCTGATCTTAATTTGATGAATTACCAAGAAATAACCCACAAAGCAGCCTATTTTAACCTAGATACTGGCCAGAAAGAGCGTTAACAACATAAATATTTAAAGGGGATGCTGTTATATAACGTCTACCTGCGGAAGTGCTCCGGGGCAGGACAGGCAGGGGGTCAGAGGGACAGTCCGAGCGCGGTGCGAAACCGGGCACCGCGGCCGTGGCAGTGCCAATCTCTCTGAGCAGGGTGCTGACTCCCTGCGCCGACTCCTTCCATAGACTGCTCATGCCCTGCGTGGACTCTTTCAGCAGAAGCGAGACAGAAGGTCCTGTGCGTGCCTGTCCATTCAGATCCGTGTTGTCAATGTTTATGGCAAACAGAATGGAGTTCAGTCCTGCCAGCACAGAGACAAGAGAACTGTCAAGTGATTAAAACATGTATAGAAATGCTTTTTTTAATATGTTAGCATTCATTCATTCATTCATTCATTTTCTACTGCTTTATCCGATCTTCCCTGGGGTCTTGAAGAGCCAGGCGTTTTGGGGAATCAAGGCAGGTTACACACTGTATGGAATGTCAACCCATCGCATTCACACACACATTCATACATTAGGGACAATTTTACCAAGGTTCCTGAGGCAATGGGGAAAACATGAAAAACAAAACTCCACACACCACACACACACACACACACACACACACACACACACACACACACACACACACACACACACACACACACACACACACACACAGACAGACACACACACAGCGGAAGCTGGACTCAAACCCCCAACCCTGGAGGCCCCCCCCCCCCCCCATTGTTAGCATGTTATTTAAAGTATTAAACCTAATTTGGTCGTTTTTCTTCCCATCATGAACCCAAATCTAACAAATTCATTCCTGACACCTTTTCCATTAAAAAAAAAAGTACACTTAATAAAGCCCACAAAACATGGTACAGCTTGAAACAACGAAAAGGTGGATAAATCTTGTGAAAAGATTGTAGCAAATGTTTAAATTAACAATAGTAGAGAAAATGGCATTGAAAACGAAGTCAGGTGAGTTTAAATGCTGTAATTTGCATTTGCATTAACATTTGTATTCGCATGGGGGCCCGGTGCAAATACCTTCGCCTAACACCTCCAGGATCCGGGTTCAATTCCCGTCTCCACCATGTGTGTGTGGCGTTTGCATGTTCTCCCCGTGCCTCAGGGGGTTCTCCGGTTTCCCCCCGGGTCCAAAAACATGCACGGTAGGTTGATTGGCACCTTGGAAAATTGCCCCCAGTGTGTGAATGTGTGTGTGTTCTGCGATGGATTGGCATTTCATTCAGGGTGTATCCGGCCCTAATGCCCATAGACGCCTGAGATCGGATGGGAAGATCGGATAAAGAGGTAGAAGATAAATGAATGTATTTGCATTTTGATGTAATATCCCAATTAAACTGTACTAAATGGGTTTAGTTTTCATAAATATTCTTACATGCACTTTCAGCAATAAAATATCTTCTAAAAAGGTAAAAAATTACATTATTAGAAAAATTGATTAAACACTAGTAAAACAACAGCCCACAAACCATGATGGAGCTTAGAACCGCAAGATGACTGCAAAATGACAAATAGGTGGGTCAATCTTCCATTCAACTCATGTGTTACAGTTTATTATTCACAACAAACACAGGCTCTTTCTTAAAACCAGTGGGATTTCCTTTGTATAGGGTCTAGTCATCTATGACTTATGTATTGTAATGAATGATTTCTTTTCAGTCATTATTATTATATTATCAACCAAAAGCTCAATGGGCACACACGCCCACACACACACACACACACACACACACACACACACACACACACACACACACACACACACACACACACACAGAGATCCTCGGGTAACAGTAAACCAAGCGACTGACCTGCAGCCATAGTGGGAAGCATACTGGCTCTCTCCTCATCGATGATAAAAGCCCACTCTTCATAGAATGCACTGAAAAACATACAAATGTTTGACATGGTTTGCCACCTTTTGTGACTGTGTGTTAGGGCCGTGCGATATGGACAAAAGAAACCAATTGGACAATTGCGATTTTGATGTTGTACAGTGTGAATATGAAAATTTTTTCAAAGGAAAACATTTAGTTCTTTTTGAAAGACCTGTCTGTCAAACAGACATAAATGCATTACGCATGTTCACATTGCGATTTCGATACGTTTCCAATTAATCGAACAGCCCTACTGTGTACTCAAACAGGGTTTGGAAATAAGCATTCAAGCCCCCGAAAATAACGTTGACTGAGAAGCCGAAAATACATCCGTCCTTGAATGTGAATAAAAGCGCAGCGTGGTTCAGACAGAGAAGCGTACCTCAGCCGAGAGCGGTCGGCCAGCAGCATGTGAAGGTAGCGCTCCAGAGTGTGCTCGTTGAGTGCGCAGCGCAGCCAAGCCCTGCCTCGTCCCAGCTCGGACCAGATGTTCCTTAGAGAGTAGAAGCGCTGCAGTTCGTGACGGTTCAGGTGCTCTTTCACGTAGAACCAGAATGTCAGATCTGCAAAACCGTCACACAGCTCTATTGCACATTATCCATTTTCATCTGGGATTTCTGCTTCAGCCTAAATCCCGTTTAAAGTATTGCACAGACTGCAGTTCGAGCTAAGCTTGTTACAAATCATTTTGCTTGGCTCAGCATCAAACAAAAACGGAATACTGGAATACGCTAAGATGTGGGAGACGGACTAGAAACAGGCAACAGATAGCCGCCTGAGCTACTCTCCACTATTCAGCCATGTGTTTGTAACTGTATTCTCTGGTTCTCTTATACTTGCTTCTCTTTCTATACAAAATTGTTTACCATTCGAGTCGTGCTAATAAAATCACACCGATACGCCGCTCTGTGTGTGTGACGGATAGCTGAGAGGAAAATCTTGTTAGAAGTAGCAAATGTTTAAATTAAGAGAGCGAGAAAACGTTCCCTGGGAACAGTAGTAGAGAAATAGATGTTGAGTATCAAGAACTCCAAAATGGTGAGTTTAAATGATGTCATTTGCACAGTGTGATAGATACACACTGTCGATTTTTTTAAATCTATTTTTATATTTATATTGTAAAGATTTATTTACATATTTGTATTTGCATTTTGATTAAACGATACTAAATGGGTTTAGTTTTCACGGATATCTTACATGCAAGTTCAGCAATAAAAAAAAATTTACTTGTTCGCTTTAAAAGACATGTCTCACTCATGTATATTTACATACATGTATATTCTTAACTGATTACTTGTTTGTATCAGTTAATATGCTTGTTTGTATCTTAAGTTTGTAAGTAATCATACCAGAATTAATTAGTTCTTAGATGGAGACTTAAAGCACTATTTGTACGTCGCTCTGGAAAAGGGCGTCTGCTAAATGATGTAAATGTAAAACTTGCAGCAGCCCTAATTTAAACAAACCCACAGAAAATACACACAAAAAAAAAACTGTAATGTTTGAATGTTTCCAATTTGATTGGTTACAATAGGGTTTATTTTGGATGTTGTTATTACTCATATTATTTGTTTTGGGTTTTTTTTTTTAAGTAAAAATAAGTAAATTATCAAAAAAATCATCTACTGAAATCGAAATCACCTCAGTTTCAGAACAATGAAAACTGAAGTCAAAAATGAGGACCCACGGAGGAAATGTGTAACAACCTGCTGATAGTCTCCTGGGATCTACAACATCGACAAACAAAGCACATCTACGGTATAAAAACAGCAGTGTCACTAAAAATAAGTGTTTTTTTTTTTTATTTAAAAAAAAAGAGAGAGAGGCAGAGAGAGAGAGAGACAGTGTGAGAGGGAGAGAGAGAGAGAGAGAGAGAGAGAGAGAGAGAGAGAGAGAGAGAGACAGAGAGAGAGAGAGAGAGAGAGAGAGAGAGTAGGAAACAGCTTGATATATGACTTTGCTATCTGCTCGGATCTGCATAGAATTTTAATTATCGTTTCTTGGAACGCTTTTCATTTCTCGGACCCGGCCCTAAAAACTGATTTTCAATTACTCATCAACTTTCCCAAAACTGTATGAAGAAACCCCAATATGTGACTCTCCAATTACGTCTTAAATCCCACGTACTGGCTAACTGTGTGATTTCCACGCAAATTTACCTCTGCATCTAATCTCTTAATCACTCTTAGCAAACGGTGCATTAACAAATACCATCATTCTTCCTCCCCCTGTTTCGTCCATAAAAAAAGACTCAAACCACAGCAGGTGTTGGTAGTAAACCTCAAAGAGGGTCTGCTTCCGTTTTTTTTGCCCTTTTTCGTGACTCTTATTGCAAAGCCATCTGGTTTCACAAACCCCCTCAGCACCTGCTTTCCCTGTATGAGACCTCTAAAGCATCTGTTTCCTCTGTAATGCACTCGCAGCTCTGTAGATCCTCTCGGTGACTAAGGTACCTCTGAGGCAGGGCACGCCAGGTTCACATGGTAAATGTATAATGCCAGCTCATTTAGTGAACTTTTTGCTGAGGTTTCGGGTTACTCAGGAGAAACCGTTTCCAAAGGTTACATCTTTGTAAAGCCTTCTTTTAAATATTAATCAGAGTGGTAAACATCAGTAAAACACTAGAGTGTGTCTCTACCTCCTTCTGTATTGCTGATGAAACCAGCCACCTGCTTTATCGCAGCAGCGGTGAGGGCTAGGCCTCGACTCTTCCTCAGACCATGCTGAAGTACAGCCTCAAACTGGGCACACAGGCATATGACCCTGAAATCACACACACACACACACACACACACACACACACAGAAACAGTGAAGCCTACGTCAAAATGAAACAATGAATAATGTGCAATAACGGCCTGTCAGAGAAAATCATTGAAAATGCTATCTAGACAAGTCAAAGTCAGGCAATTATATTTGATAAAGCGCACAAAGGTCAAATCATGTAAATGAATGTAATTGATTGAGGTACAATTTCACAACTAATCCAGTTAAACTTCATCAAACCTGCTGTCAGAGTCTGAGGCAATCTCCTTCCTTCCACCAAAGCGGATTTGGCACTATTAAAAAAAAGCATGTGTTAAATCATATGTAATACGTAAAATATATGCATCATTTTAAAGTGACATTTATTAAATGTTTATGCTTATTTTAAAAGCCACACAAGTTCATCTTTACATTCCACCCATCTGCCATTACTGCACAAATACAAATCTTTAAATAAGTACTTTTCATTCATTCATTCATCTTCTACCGCTTTATCCGATCTTCCTCGGGTCACGGGGAGCCTGTGCCTATCTCAGGAGTCTATGGGCATTAAGGCAGGATACACCCTGGATGGAATGCCAACCCATCGCAGGGCACACACACACACACACACACACATTCACGCACACATTCATACACTAGGGACAATTTTCCAAGGTGCCAATCAACCTACCGTGCATGTTTTTGGACCGGGGGAAACCGGAGAACCCGGAGAAAAACCCCGAGGCACGGGGAGAACATGCAAACTCCACACACACATTCCCAAGACGGGAATCGAACCCGGATCCTGGCGGTGTGAGGCGAACGTGCTAACCACTACGCCACCGTGCCCCACTAAATAAGTACTTATTGTACTTAAATATAGTTTTTGCACACATTCCTGGTAAAAGCTCATAATATTGTGCTTATTTCATAAGTTTTGGATGTACTGCAGAAACTTCCGATTTAATTCCTCCTCTGAGCTTAACGTATTGCATGTAAATAGTAAATACGAAAAGCGTAAAAAAAAGTATTTCAGTTTTTAAACAGAAATCATTTCCTCACGTAATCTGGGGAAAATTAGTTTGTTTGTTTTTTGTTTAATGATCAAATGAACAACCAAGCCACATGTCCCACAAATATTTTAATTAATGAATAAGTCAATATTAAACTCAACTGTTTTTTTTTTTAATGCACATCACAATATTATGGCTATATTCCGAAGCTATGACCATTTTATTCCTGAACACACACATTTGTCATTATTAAGATGTCTCATAACTTACTGACAGTAAGGTTTATACATTGCAGCCTGTATTCACTATGCTACTGATATAATTACTGTCTGTCATTGCCTTAATAGTAAAAAATACTAATACTTATTAGTAGTTTTCATAAGTGATAATATAAGTCACAATGTATACTATTATGGGATGCGAAGATACTTAAACCATTATTTGAACTGAACCAGGAGTTGGTTCATTACAACAAATAAAGCTTTTTGTTACTTAAACTAGTTTTTAACGTTACTGAAGTTTAGATGAACACCATAGTTCAAAAATAAACAAAATAACTATAGCAATATCCATCATGGGCATCTTATTCATATCTATCCAGGGTATGACGGCAACTAAATATTTGAGGACTCCTGTCCATAAGATCCTTTTTTAATGCCCTATTCCACATTTAGTCCCAGTTTGCTATGCAAAAACTGGAATGGACGTTCCAATAAAAAATGTTTGAGTGTGGATTTGTGCTGATTCAGCCATAATGGTGTTAAGATGTGTGTGTGTGTGTGTGTGTGTGTGTGTGTGTGTGTGTGTGTGTGTGTGTGATACTGCACCTGTTTGACTGCATCGAGCAATCTTTCCAGAAGGTTTTGTCTTTTCAGGTCATGTTGTTGTGTGCCTAAAAGATTACACATTATTGCAGTATTCACTTTTTTCTCAGAAGCATAAGCAGGTATGACACAATGCCTGTAAACATTATTACATCCGTTTGTCACAAAATCTGTTTTTCAATTTGGGAAAGAAATTGTTTGCTTTTTATTACCCAGAATGATTGTTGTAAGCAGAAGTATCTGCACAATTGAACGTCCACGCCTTCACATGTGTCCATGCCTCATCGCTTCCGTCATAGAAAAGAAAACCAAACGCTTCCGATATGGTGATTTATTATAACAGTTACACTTTCGGACTGTGTGAATGTAAAAGTTGCCACTGAAGATGATTTCAGTTTGCTGTATTTGCGAGCAAACAAACGTTTGCCAAAAAAATGAAAAAGTCTGATCTTGATTTGAGTACAGACTAAATGGGGGACGCAGCATTCTCAGGATTTAAAAGCGACAAAAACACAAAACCTTCCAGTATTTTTATAACTGTCAGATATAAATAAAAACAAATCATTATTTACAAAAGGCGTGGCCCAATTACTCAATAATCAGCTCATCAGAGTTCTCTCAGCTGAACAGAATGCCATGAACGCACGTCATCAGTCAGGAAACACAGAGTACTTTTTCAGTGAGCTCTGAAAGAATGATTAAAGAACACAAAGCTGAGACTCACTCAAACTTTTTAATTCTCATGGGAATTACACAGGGGGGGGAAGTG
>JACRUU010000015.1:18240144-18359317 GCA_030449085.1 Kryptopterus vitreolus
ATGAAAATGAGTTTGACCCCCCTGCTTTATGTCAATTCCAAATGCATTAAAAGGTCCAGTCAGCTGATTCACTTCATTTATGCTAATGCTGTTCTTTAACAGTCAACAAAACAGACCCAGGAGGAAACCAAAATGCATGTGAAATTTCAATTATATACACAGTACCAGTCAAAAGTCCAGAAACAACATTTCGTTCTGTGATTTTTTTTGTAATTTTTGTATTATTTTCAACATTAATACTGAACACATCCAAACTATGAATGAACGTGTATGAAATTTTGAAGTGTAAAAAAAAAGGTAAATATCCAAGACTATGTATATTTTTGTTGTTTTGTTTTTTTTTTACCACAAAGTGGCCACTTTTAGCTTTGATGAGAGCTCTTGGCATTTTCTCAGTCACCTTCATAAAGTGGTCATCTGGAATGGTTTTACAACAATCATGAGGATTTCCCAGCGGTATTGAGTGATTGTTATCTGCTTTCCTATCACTCTCCGTTCCAAACCACGGTTTTAGGTCAGGTGATTGTGAAGGCCAGTTCATCTGATCCTGCACCCTGCTCTTATATCAAACCTAGAGCTGCGTGTTGTATTGAAATACTAATTATCGTCCCACTAAGAGCGAAACATCATGTTATGCCAAAATGCTGTGGTCACCATGCTGGTTAAGTGTGCCTTCCTTCCCTTCCTTCCTCTTTCGGCTGCTCTCGTTAGGGGTCGCTACAGCAGATCATCAATTAGCAATCCGTGTATTTGGTTTGGCACATGTTTTACACTGAACGCCCTTCCTAACCCAACCCTTCCCATTTATCCCGGTTTGGGACCGGCCCTAAGCTTGTGCAACCCTAACGGCTGATTTGGTCAAGTGTGCCTTCCATTTTGACTAAATCACCAACAATGTCACCAGGAAAGCGCCCCCACACCATCACACCTCCTTTGTCACGCTTCCGAGTCGAAACCACACTTTCAAGAACTGTCCATTCACCCTCTCTACATATAACAAAGGCACACCTAAGCACAGTTTTCCACCAATCTAATTCCCATTCTTGTTTCTTTCCCCGTGAATTTTCTACTAATAAAATTATCCTCTGCAGCAGAGGTAGCTCTTGATCGTCTTTTCCTGGGACAGAATTGTTGCAGTTTTGGATACTGCTCTTGGGAATACATATTTACATTTTTTTTATTAAATATGGTCTTTCTTGAACTGTGTTTCTTTCCATACAATGGATTTGAAAAGTTGTTGTAGTTTCACCAATATGGTTATTGACGCTTTGCTCTGTAACTGATTGTTCGAAAGCACATTAAGAAAGACATGAAATGCCACAAATGACCCGTGCACGAGGTACAACCGTTAACTGACTCCCACGCTCATTGATACTACTTTACACAATCGAAAATATAAAACACGTTATTGGGATTTTTTTAGCAGTCCGGATGTCTTCATTATTAATGTTGAATTTGAAAATAAAGCACTGAAGGAGAAGGTGTGTCCAGATTTGGACTGATAACGTGTATACATTGGCTAATTGAAATGAGTGACATTGCTACACTATACGTGTAAGTCGGTGACAGTATATACAAAGTGAAAGTAAGCTTTGTTTATAAAAGTGTAGCCGTTCCACAGGTTCCTGCCTTGCAAAAAAAATAAACAAAAAGTCTTCAAATAGAAGCGTAATGTGTTCAGTAGTGATCTTCAGCCATGTCTGGACATGACATTGGGTGACAGAGGCTTGGGGTTGACGCTGAGAGGAGCGGATGTGGTGACAGCGTGAAATGAACAGAAAAAACACACAGGAAAGAACACGAGCTTTTTCTTTCTCTCTCTCTTTCTCTCTCTCGATCTGCAACTCACCGCTCATTGTGTCAGTGTAACACGGATTGGCGTCTTCTCCTGCTCACACGGCATGAAGACAGGTTTCCTTCCTCAAGGGTGACAGGGTTGCTCCAGCCGGTGTTTCCAGCCTGACTCGCCGTACTCTTTACATGGGTAAAGTTGAGGAAATTGTCACTGCCATCGATGCAGGATGAGCACCAGACCGACTGATCACTAGACTGATTAGCCAACTGGCTACCTGTCAACAAACACAGGCCTGCTCACACCGCGTATTGCCCTTCTTCACAAAACATCCCACATCAGCCACGGTTACAGAAGCACTGCTGCACAACACGACTCATTATTTGTTGCAATGAATCACATGCGATCCACTTTTCCGAACCGAAGTGCCGTTCATGCTAAAGCTACACAAGTGCACGGCGCTCGCCTCTTCTTAGTCACGTGACCCGGTGTGTTGGTCATATGACCACGCGCTGCGCTTGTCCGCGTGTTTATCTCGCTCTCGTGGCCTCAAGGTTAAACTAGTAACACTAACTATATGCTATAAACATGTGAAATAAATATTTCTGCACACTGCTTTTAATTCAGATTCCATTTTCTTCAATTAGCTTGTTTTTTTTTCAGAATGGGTTTGTTGCACTTTCATTCATTCATCTTCTACCGCTTTATCCGATCTTCCCTCGGGTCACGGGGAGTCTGTGCCTATCTCAGGCGTCTATGGGCATTAAGGCAGGATACACCCTGGATGGAATGCCAACCTATCGCAGGGCACACACACACTCACATTCACACACACTGGACAATTTTCCAAGGTGCCAATCAACCTACCGTGCATGTTTTTGAACCGGGAGGAAACCAGAGAACCCGGAGAAAAAAATTCCTGAGGCACGGGGAGAACATTCAAACTCCACACACACAGACACACACATGGCCGAGAGACGGGAATTTTGTTGCACTTTAAAGCTCTAATTTAGTCACTATGCTTCATTATTTAACACCGTTTTTATATCTGGTGTATTTTTACAGTAATTGTTTTTATTTGTGAACTTAAACAATAAGTTAAAAAAGAAAAAAACCAAATAGATTTCTAGGTTTTCGTGCATTTTTTTTCTTCCCTAGCTCTTAGCTCTAGTTAACCCATTCTAGTCAGATAATCATTTAATCAGGAACACTGTTCCCTTTTTTTTTTAACGACTTACACATTACAAATTCTTACACAGAGCAATTATGCATTGTCACATCCTGTTCATGTGCACGTGTTTTTTTTTTAAACCATATAACCATATAGAGGCAAATCCACTATACCTACAGTATATCCAAGTTTAATAGAAATATTCTCAGTCAGTGGACGAAAGAGCCAGTCTCGGTCTTGTGTTACAAGAAAACAGTTATCGTGATCATCAAGAGATTACACAACGTAGAGATGGAATGCATTCCTTTTCCACATGATGTGCTTCAATAACAGCTGTAGCAGATTTCAGCAGTGGATATTTGCGCTGCAGTAGATTTCCAGTCCTGCTTAGTTTAGATTAACTCCATGTTTACATTACCCTGAATGTTCACTGCAGATCTAAACATTGAATCGAATCAGTACTAGAGATGAAAATGAGCTCCAACAGCAGGTTTTGGCACAAAAAGCCAAAAATAAAATAAGCAAATATATGTAAACCTCATGCCTTTGTCTGTGCAATCAACCATTTTGCGAGACTGCATAATTGTATGTAACGTATTGTTCGGGTCCGTCTTATACCATTTCGGTTTTCCAGACACCTAATGTTACATCCTCTGTATATTGCGTTCTGCAGTTATGTGTCTGTACTGTCTTTGTGGTGACTAACATGGTGGTGCCCTCTTCTGTGGAAGGCAGTGGAAGACTGGTGTTGCATTGAGTTTTGGAAGTGACATCTTCCATATCAGTTGATCCATCGTCTGTCTTCTCGGTTGCCTCGGAACCTCCATCACTGTCTGATGTTTCTTGTTTTTGAGCTGTAACATAGGATCCATTTTTTTTACGTATTATTATCACAGTGATTTGTTACATATATCTACACACACATTCACTGGTATACAAAATATGACTCATCAGCCAATCATGTGGAGGTGATGCAAAGCACAGGAAAAGGTCCTTGCTTTCAGGTTATGTTCACATCAAATATCAAAATACAAAAGTGCAAAAAAAGGTTTTTCCAATCTTCCAATGTCCAGTTTTGGTCAGCTTGTGTCCCAGATTCCCGTTCTTGACTGAGCGAAGAAGGTGGTTTCTCTGCTCTGGTTTGCAAGAAACTTGAAGGTTTGATGTGTTGAGCGTTGTGAAATGCTTTTCTGCTCACTACAATTGTCAAAATGTATTATTTGAGTTACAAAAAACTTCTACTTGATCCAGTCATTCGTCATCTATGCCAGCTCTTTATAGTATTTACTCCTGTGTCCTTTTTAAGCTCTCAATCATACGTTTTGTGAAAAACCTAAATCAGTTGTCACTAAAATATTTAAGTCAACACAAATAAGAGAATTTCTGTCTGCATATATGCATAACTAAAGCTGATAACTTCCTGTTAATATCTATATCTATATATCTATCTCTCTCTCTCGCTCTCTCTCTCTCTCTACATATATATATATATTTTTTTTTTTTTCGATTAACAAAAACAAATGTTGTCTGATGAAAAATGTAGCAAAGTATAGAAGAAATGCCAATAATGTTTTAATTATATTCTGTGCCTTAAGTGAAAATTCCCATTTTTTATTTTTCATAATGGTTAATAATACTCGTTAATCACAGGTAAAGCAGCCTACCATTGGATTTGATGAATGGTCTGCAGGCCTTTCGTCGTACGGCCTGAATCGCTGTCAGTGTAACGCCAGCGCCGAGGAGCACAAACAACACTATGAGAATTACAGAAACATTTTGATTCACTCCAGCTTCATTCTCAAAGGCTGTGAAAGACAAAGTAACACTCATGAGATTCCTAATTTCAGGAACATTTCTGACCTGTTTCAGTGTATCAAATCTTAAATCTTGTTACATCTTGTCTCTTCACTCTATTCATATAGCATCATCGAATATCTGAAAATATATAAATGCTGTACTTACATGCTGTAGATTCACAATATGTCACACAGATAGAGGGAGGAGACTCGCATCTAACGGAGCAAGGACGACAATCTTCGCTTAGTCCATCGTAATAATTATTCTTCTCGCATGTTGCCACAGAGACAGGAATCAGGTAACATAAAAGCCACACATGGGAAATCATCTTTCGCCAATGCATTTCAACTCACTCTATTACACAGCAGGCAGCATATATGTTGTAAGTATGTAAATGTTTTCTGAGGAAGGGGAAGTCCCTTTTGAGTTTAACAGTCAGCAAAGCCCTATTTTCATCTCCAGAGGTGTATTATCATCAAATAGTCATAACTATTCACACATTTTAACCAATTGTCTGTAATGCTGATATCTTATTTGGGAAATGTGTTGGCATCACTTTTTTCCCACATAACTAAAAAATGTCCAATATTTTTTTTTTATAAAAGCTCATTTGAAATGGTCTGTTTTTTGTTCATAGATAAAAGCCACCAAAATGTGTGGTGAAAGAAACTCCGTCACAATCCTCTCAGTCTTAATCCACCCCTCTCAGTCTCGATTTGAATAAAACAATGTGTCAGATCAGATCAGCGTTATGAGTGCAGAGATATGAGAGGCTGTAAAAGGTGGGGCTATTATTACACCAGAGGTAAGAAAAAAAAGGAAATGCAAAGCTTTGAAGTAAATTCAGCTTCATTAGTGATTCATTCCAATCATATTTGTCATTTTGTCTTTGTGTCAAAAAGAAAACAAACTATACTGAACTGTTGAAAGCTACAATTTTATTATCTTTTGCATTATATCGCAAATATGTCCCAGACAATTAGATATAATTGCCATTTAAATATAATTAGACATGTACAGGAATGTGTGTATATATGTATATATATATATATATATATTTAAGAGAACATTTACAAAAATATTATAAATATGAAACAGAGAAATAACACTAATTAAAATAAAAAAATATATCTCCAACACTCCTGCTTGCTTGACTGTGAACAGCTGTCCAGATGTGACGCACTTCACCCTGCTGTGGAAAGAGGTGGTTATTACAACTAATCCGTTTCTTGTAAAGGTAGTGCACAGTCTGTACGAATGTTCTTTTGATTCCATAAAACAAGCAATTAGAGAAGCAGTGCAAGTAATAATGAACATGAGTGCAGGAATGCCATGTTGTCTGAAATACAGTTTATGAATTGTATGATTTGTTTGTGTACCTGTGGATTAAATGGATAACGGGTCCCTGTTCAGGTTGTTGGTTGTTCCCAGTGGCCGTGTGTTTGTGTAGGAAATCATGCAGATGTTTGTGTTCTTGGGGGCGTTTTGATGCGAGGTCCCAGTCTGGCCACTGGCTTTGCCACTTTTCCTGAACGAACTCAATCCATTGGAGAGCCGATCCGAGACTTTGCGCACGACACCCGAAATCCTCTTGGTCCTTTTGTACAACGTGATATCGTCTTCCAGCTCTGCAGGAGGTACCTCAATGTTACCAGTGTACCAAAACACCCACCAGATAAGGCTGAGAAAAATCACCACAGCTCCAAAGTAGATCAAAAGGTCGTTGAAGAAGATATCCCAAAACACGCCGGCCAAGAGGATCAGGAGTCCAAATACGTCATGAAAGACAGCAAACCAAAATGAAAACCTGCACCGACCCACTCCCTGACCACTTTGCTCCATGATGCAAAAAATCGGGTTATTTATTCGATTTTGGTTATAGCAGGCATTAAAGACTGACTAGTGGTAGCGGTACACCATGCAGCCACTCTGCGTTTAAACACCTCTGCTGTACAAAGGGCCAAAGTGCACTGTAAGAAATCAACCTTTGGAAAGGATCAGCCGAATAAATGACACTGTTATCTTGCCTTACGTCATCATCTCTCTCAAACACTGCAATTTCTAACTTATTCCTGCAGAGGAAAATATTTCTTAATATACAAGTTATTATATGGATTTAATTTAAAAAAAAAAAGAGCAAAAAAGGTTACTTTTGCCTTCTGTCGAAGGGTGAAAAGTGAGTAAAAAGGAAAGGGAAAAGACAATTTTCATTTGTATAGAATTCATTTTTTCGTTCATCTTTTACCGCTATATCCGATCTTCCCTCGGGTCACGGGGTGCATGTGCCTATCTCAGGCGTCTATGGGAATTAAGGCAGGATACACCCTGGATGGAATGCCAAACCATCGCATGGCACACACACACACTTTCATACACTAGGGACAATTTTCCAAGGTGCCAATCAACCTACCGTGAATGTTTTTGGACCGGAGGGAAACCGGAGAACCCGGAGAAAAAACCCCTGAGGCACGGGGAAGAACATGCAAACTCCACAATCGCCCCTACTTCAATCTTTCAATTCGGATTTTGTTACATACCAATGTGATACAAGACAGGTATAAGAAACTATTGAAAATATATATCTAACAGTTTATAGTTATACAAGCACACTTCTATGATGTAATATTATGAACCACTATGTGTTTCCTACTTTATATGTAAATATGTACATGTTGTGTTTCGCGGTCACACTTGCTCCATGTGAAATGTCTGACGCATCTTTGGTCCTCGACGCCTCATTTTGTCCTTAATGATGGGCAACAACACAAGAGCAACTACAATGAACATGACGCCGACAGACAGACAGACAGTTCCCATGCCGGGCGGCACATCGTTCACACCAAATTCACTAAGCAGGTACAAAACAATACCGATGCATAACACCAGTCCCCCAATAACTGACAGGATGATGGGTTTGTTGTAGTAAGTCCAGAGCGGGGGTTCAGCACGTGCAGGCTCGCGTGCAGAGTGGAAAGGATTCTGAAGGATACTTGCTGTCCAAACTGTATTCTGAGGATCCTCGGCTCCAGAGGACATCCTGAACCCTGGAAAATCTCTTGTGCATTTCAAAGAAATCATTAATTATACATTGCATGAACAAAACTTAGAGCAGAAGAAAGTTCCAGCTTACCTGTTTATCTCCACTTGGCTTTAAACCTGAAGCCTGAAAGCAACCTCTATGGATGGTGTGTTTTGTGTTCACGTAGGTGTGTCTCTCACTCAAACTATTCATTGTAATAAAAATGAGGGCGGGGCATGAAACTCGACAAATATCGTCCTCATCCTGTCCTGCATAACTAGATCTTGTAAAATAATCTTGTAAGTGTTTCTAGATTCTCATGCATTCTCCTAAGAAGACAAGATTTCTGGCAATATTAAACCTATAATAAAAAATATATATACATATCTATTTATACAAACACGAAACAATCTACAGAAACACAGGACGACTTCATTGACAGCCCTTATCAAGCCGCTGTCAACTCTATAAAGCATCTAGATAAACAGCAGCTGGTCCAACAGAGCCCCGAGGAGAGAGACGTCACAAAGCCGGTAAACCAACACGAATGTTGTTTATGTATGATGTAGTAATAAATACTGTGGAGACATATCAAGTCAAGACTGAAATTCTGCATACAAATCAGGTCAACAACTAATCACCCACCCACACAGTACAACAGCAAATAGTGTTTATTTCTTACAAATCTACAAATTTGCCGTATTCAACGACGACACGCAAACAAACACCAGGTATAATTTTAGACATTTTAGAAGTCTTGTCCTTGGATAAATTGAAGGGGAAAGTTGTTGGGTTTCCCCCCCCCTCAGACAGACACTTTTTTTTGTTTCTTTTGTTGGGTTTTTGGTGCTTTTTTGACCAGGTTCCTTTGTCCTTGTTTGGGTTTCTGGACTCTTTTGGTTGCAGACAACTTGGAAAATTTCTTCGAGTCCTCTTTGGGAGTGTCCTACAGAATCAAAATGAAAATATTTGTACCAATACATATTACAGCATAAAGGAAACATTCAATCAAGAACAGGGTGATTTATATATAGTGATGAACAATATGGCACATGTCAGTGGATTAAAATGTTCAGACTACTAGGCTTATGTCCAGTGATATATTAGTTTTTGATTGTGTTTCCAAGAGAAAGGATAATTTTGCTGTTTGTTCAAAAAGCAAGAAAAATGCAATCAAAAATATTCTTTATATATCAATATATATATATATATATATATATATATATATATATATATATATATATATATATATATATATATATATATACATACATACATACATACATACATACATACATACATACACACACACATACACACACACATACACACAGATACACACATGAACAAAATTACAACACACCTCCAGCTTAGGCTTTTTGTTAGGAGACTCAATGGGCACCAACTGTGGAATCTCTTCCTCTTCAACAGTTTCACCATCATCACTCTCAGCATCCTTCTTGGCTACTGCTTCTTTTGTAGCCTTTAAACCAGATTTATTTTCACGTCTCTGCTGCTTCTCTGCAGCCTGTAAATGAAGAGGAAAATAACTGAATGAAAATGATGTGCTTTTCCCCTTTTTTCAAGATTTTATTGAAGACAATAAAAGACAACAATTAAGACAAGGCATTTCGAGGCCAGTACCCACATCATACCAAAATTCCTAGGAGGATGCAATTTCTAATCAGGGGTGTGAGAATATTTAATCTCTAGTAACTGCAAATTAATTGTAATAACAAAGAAAGCAAAAAGGAGATACCAGCCTTTGCTAATTTGGCATTCTTCAGCTCCTCCTCCAGCAGTTTCAGATGGCTCAGGTCAGAGGTGTAGATGGGAAGAGCCACAGAGGTGTGACTTTTCAGATGGATGACTTTGACACTTTTTCCTTGCTGTATCAATAATAAAAGAAATCCATCCATATCATATTTAAAGGACAAAGATTTTGAGTGATTTTATGATCAAATTCCTCAACTCACCCTATGTAACTTTGTTGAAATGGTGCCAACAGCTGCGTCTATGTTCTCAACAATCTCATCTGTAGTCATCCCAGAGTGCGCGACACGCACCAAGCTAACAAAATAGGCATGTGTTAAATTCATAAAATCGATCATGTTTATAAACACATATATTTAAGTATATTTAGATGATTATTGACATTTAATCTGTGTATCAGAGGTTGTAGGGACGAGCTCCAACAGACAGAGACTCATCTGGATATAGTCTGAGTTTCTCTGGCACCATGTTGACCCTGATCCAACATCAAAGCAGCTGGACAGAGTTTGCTGGAGTGCACTTTATTGACAGTAAACAGGAAACTGTGAATTTACCAACAGGAGCCTTTGTTGGTGACAGTGAGGGTTGTGCCCTGAATAAGCCGGTCCAAAACATTGGCCAGCTGTTTGCTGGTCAAGTCCACAGACAAAGGTACCCTGAAATGAATAGAATATTAATGTAATAACAACAGCAACAATAATAAAATGTCAATTATATATTTTGTGGCTACAGAATACACTATATACAAAATGGTGTTTCTTTTGCTTGTTTTTTTTTCTTTTTAGTCAAACTTTAATTGGGATGAATTAAAGCAGTAGGAAGCATTTTGAGCAGTAGGAAATGGGGGAAAAAATTCTTAAACTTGTCTTTTGAAGAGTAAGAGCCAGAATTCTACTACTGTAGTACCAGTATAAAAACTTAACTTCATGAAATATTTGACATCTGAAATATCAGGTGATTGCATTCTATTGTTATGTGTAAACTATCTGTATAGACCAGAGGTGCCATTTTCCATCAAAAACATGCTTGATGAAAAATAAATGTTGCATTATACAAAATAATTAAGATTTGTACAATTAAGAATTCATTAAAATAAATAGTAATCTGGTCAACTAATGCAGTTTTACTTTCAACGGTCTAAGCTAATGAAAAACAATTGAGTTTATTTTGCAATAGAGTTGCCAAATTAGTATAGAAGAATAGCCTTTGTCACAAACAGCACAGTGAAATTCCTTCTTCGCATATCCCTGCTGGGTTTTGGAAGCTGGCGTCTGAGAGCAGGCTCAGCCACGACACGGTGCCCCTAGCGCATAGAAGGTTAAGGGCCTTGCTCAAGGACCCAAGAGTGGCAGCTTGGAGATGCCGGGACTCGGACCACCGACTTTCCGATCAGCAGCCCAGCGCCATCACCGCTGAGCCACACCCTCCCCCTATTATAAGCTACATAAGTTTTTACAAATGCCATTTTTCCCTTCTTCTCACATATGGTATGGCAATTGTGGCCTGCAGGTCTTAGTTCAGCTGTCTCTTGTAGAGACCGTATTTCTTGAGGGCAAAAACACTCAACAACTATTGTCTGTGGTGAGTACTAATGGTCTTCACGAATTTAACTGTGTATCTGAGAACAAACATGAATCCCATTATAGTACAACGGATCACATGTTGAGATTTTAAAAAAAGCTTTAAACAGCAAATCGTCTTACTTCTTCCGCAGATAAAAATGTTTCCCAATGTGGGAAGGTAAGCGGCGGCGAATGCGTGCGTCTGACAGGAACAGATCGAAGTTGCTCAGTAGCTTCCTCTTGGCTTCGAACGGTTTATATTCAGTCTTCAGTACTTTAAAAGGAATCACCTACAAACAAATAACATTACATTACAAGTATTGAAATATTACCTGCATTCCAATCCATTCAAATCTTTCAGTTCTGAAGACTGAATTCTCTGCAGGTTTCCTACTCCATCACACCTGAATCAGATAATGACTTATATATACACACACCAAAGAAACACATGTCTTTCGATCTAGAAGAACTGCCATGGAATGTTTCAGAGGTCGTAGGGACAAGCTCTAACGGTAGCAGAAGCTCATCTGGATACACACTGAGTCACTCTTGCACTACTTTTACCCAAATCCACCACAAAAAAGAGGACAGGGTTTGCTGGAGTGCATTAATTCCATATTTCACACCATGACATCACAAAATTTAAAAGGACATACCTGAGGCATATATTTGACCCCAGTCTGAGTGAGTAATTTTTTGTAGAACCTTTCTGTCTGATCTGCAGTCATGTTGGGTTCGTCCCTCGTGAAGAGGCAAACCTCGACAGACTCGTTGCGGAGCGCATGAGGCAGAGGACTGTGGGAATTATATATAATATACAGCTTTAGGAAGATTCACGGAAGACAAAAAAACTTAGGAAATCTGTGTGACCCAAAACAGCAAAAATAAATAAATAAATAAATAAAAACACCCCCCACCCCCAACCCACACACAACAATTTGTCCATGATATTAAATACAATTTAGTTCAAGAAAGCCAAGTAACCTACATGCGAATGGTCTGTTCTTGTTTGGGAATCTTCCAAAAGGTAAGAAGAAGGCAGATTTGTTGATTTTCGTTGAGAAGCTGCTTCTGGTTTGAGGTGCTCTTTAAATAGGCCTGCAGCGCCTGTACAGCTTTCCTCACCTGCAATACACAACAGAGAAATGTAGAAAACATGCTCTATATAGTGTGGATGAATGAAACTACTGTAACAAGTCAATCATTAATCAATCAACAAGGATTTATATGAAGTTTCCTGGGGAATGGGACAAATTCAACAGGTGTGCTGAATTATAAATATTGATAGCATAAAGGAGATGATAAGATGCACATTCATGAGAGTATGTATATATAATATATATATATATATATATATATATATATATATATATATTGTGTGTGGTGTGTGTGTGTGTGTGTGTGTGTGTGTGTGTGTGTGTGTGTGGCTTGCATGGTGTCCATGTCATGGAGTAGTTAGGAGGCCTTTCACATTTACCCCAATCTTCTTCATTTGTTCATATTCATATTATGCCTAAATACACATCCATAATATGAAATATCTTAAATTATTATAAAAATATCTACTATAATTATTCTGATAATAAATTGCGCCAACGTGTGTAGACTGTGCTATAACAATAATTTCACTTTTTAACAGAAAGTCAATATCATCATAATCGTGTACATTTACATTTAACACTACCAAACCGAAAAACATCATTAACAAAAAAAAAAAAAAAAAAAACAAGTTTGAAGTTTTTTATTTATTTATTTACGTGTGTGCGCGCGACTTGAATTAACAGTAGACATTAGACATTACATGCAATAAACACACTTCGCTAGCGAGCTTAGCGCCATGTATTTTTCGTCTCTCATGTCGCTAAATTATTCACAAACCCTTTCACAAACCCTTTTAAACCCATATAATAACAACTATGAAAATTAACACATCATTAATGAATAACAAATATATATATATATAATATATATATATATATATATATATATATATATATATATATATATAATCGGTGATAATGTGATAAAACGTGAAATGATGAGAATAATACCAATACCTGAGAAAGGTCTAGCGGCACTTGGTTCCCCACATTCGGGCTCCATGTTTACACGTGTGCGCGATAAAAATGCAATGCGCATGCGCGGGAGAATTCCTCGCGCATCAGGAGACGGAAACCGAGACAAAATAATAGTGTCGTTCATCATCACCACTAAAAATTTCACCAACTTGTCCTATAGTCATTTTTTCATGAAATATATTAATTTATATTATATATGATTATATATTTATATATTATATTCATATATAGCAGCTAAATTGTTGTAAATATTTTGGCAATAATACAGTTATATCTCCCCAAATACATGAATTCGTCAATCATTTTTTGTGTTTATGTCACATTTAAACAGTGTTAATTATTCTTCAGCATGTGCTCCAGTGGTGCAGCAGATTGCGGTCTGTGTTTTTATGTAGGTTTCCTTTACTTTGTAAAAAAAAAAAAAAAAAAGAAAGAAAAGAAAAGAAACCTGCTGGATGGAAGACAGAATTATACACATCCTTTTATACACACGTGGCATACCACTACAGTATATATATATATATAGAGTGTTGAAGATTATATACAGTAAGAATATATTATATACATATAACAGTATAATATACTAGATAACTCAGTGGTTTAAGGCGCTGGGGCTACTGATCAGACCTGCACTCTGACCCCAGCTTCCAAGCAAGCTTGGATAAGCGAAGAAATAATTTATTTTATATATATTATATATTATATATATATATTTTATATATATATATAATATATATATATTTATATATATATATATTATTATGTTGTGCTGTAATGTGAATGTGACAAATAAAGGCAATTCTAACTATTTCTTTATTTTGACCATATTTCAATAAATTACATTATTTATTATAGTCATGTGGGAGGCACGGTGGCTTAGTGGTTAGCACATTCGCCTCACACCGTCAGGATCCGGGTTCGATTCCCTGCTCGGTCATGTGTGTGTGGAGTTTGCATGTTCTCCCCGTGCCTCAAGGAGGTTTTTCTCCGGGTTCTCCGGGTTCTCCGGTTTCCTCCCCGGTCCAAAAACATGCACGGTAGGTTGATTGGCACCTTGGAAAATTGTCCCTAGTGTGTGAATGTGTGTGTGATTGTGTGTGTGTGTGTGTGCCCTGCGGATGGGTTGGCATTCCATCCAGGGTGTGTCCTGCCTTAATGCCCATAGACGCCTGAGATAGGCACAGGCTCCCCGTGACCCGAGGGAAGATCGGATAAAGCGGTAGAAGATGAATGAATGAATGAATGAATGAATGAATGAATGAATTATAGTCATGTAGTAGGTCAGTGCTGCCGCCTACTGGTTTAACACGTGATACATAGACTTAAACGTTTTTGGCCACTAGAGGCCGCCAGTGAGGACCAACACAATGCACGATGGAAAAGCTGGAAGTGTACACACACAGCGCTTTATCTGGATTGTTTCAAAAGTAGATTCTTTAAGAAGACTTTAATGAAGTCAGTTAAAGACAAAACCCATCGCTGGATAGATCAGGATTAATGTTTCAAACCCCAGCAGTGGGAAACTAGAATCAACACGTGATTGAATGAATTTCCAAAATAATAATTAGCTTAAGTTTATATTATTCATACTCAGTAAAATCTTCAGTCTCAATGGACCAGGCAAACAGTTTGACAAAGTTTGTTCTCTGACCTCCCAGCTAACAGCTGACAGAAATATAAATATATTTCATTACCAGTGTTGGGAAGGTTACTTAGGAAATGTAATAGATTACAGATTACAAATCACACTATTCAAAATGCAATAAGTAGTGTAAATGATCAGTGACTGATTACATTTGTCCACTCGGTAGCACTTGATGAAAATAACATTCTGAGTCAAAAAAATGTTTAATATCAGAAGCACATTTTTGTCGAGCGGGGTTTTATTTGTAATCTTTACATTTTCGAAAGTAACTTTAATTTAAAAACACGATTTTTCTCAATAACTAACTAATTACTATTTTGTAGTTCAATTACGTAACATGTAACATGTACTCCCCAACTCTGTTCATTATATATTAATGTTTACGGTCTGTTCTTCTGACCTTCTCATAACCTTGAGAACTTTCAGTTTGCAGTAATCCCACACTTCTGAAAATGTCCTGGTAAACCTTTTTTTTTTCTTCTTCTTTTTAACTTCCTGCAGTCTTGCATTCATCCAGGATGCTGCCAGGAAGCTTTAAATACAATCCTGTTTCCAAATGGTACCCAGACCAATTTACAAAAAAAAACAGCAGATCTTTTATGTAGCTATAAAACCAGCAGTGGTACAGAGGGACAAATCACAAGGTTAAACATCAGAACAAAACTAAAGAAAGAAAACCCGGAACGCCAACTGAGTAGAACGGTGTTCTTGCTCCAGCACTTTTATTTATTCTTCATTTATTGAAGCAGAAAGCCTTTTAAATTCAACATAGAACACAAATCCATTATGCACAAAAAGAAAGAGAAGAAAGAATCAATTCATGACTTTATTTGTTGAATAGTTAATGCTGACACTGCCACAGAAGAACGTAGGCCTGGATCAGATGCCGAGTAGTGTAAGAAACTGTAACAGCACAGTTCTTTTATTTGAGTACAATTTGTATTATTATTTATTTTAATTTTCTTTTTAGAATATGCAGTGACTAGTTATTGTGTGCATACGCCTGACACTGTTCCTTTCACACCCAGGCTACAATGATCTTTTATGTCTGACTGATATTGTGCATTTATTTTTACAAAATGCTTTAGTGAAAATGCATGCGCTTAGTCGGTATTGCGACTGTATTGATTTCAAAGACTGAACTAAACATCTGACCAGGAACTCTGGAAGGCTCTAATGCTGTTCCTGTGATCATGTCGTCAAGCAGTCTGAAACTGTATGGACACGGGATCTGAAAAGAACTTAAAAGACCGATTGTGTACAAGACCACCAGTTCGGAGCAGTGACGTGAGGTTAGACTTTACCTTCCGACACCACGTACAAATCACTAATTGCCTGTATAACCAAGTGAACGTCTTAGTTTCAGTGTGTTGTCAGTTTCGGATTGCTTGAGAACAGTTAAAGGATATTCCTTGATCCTTCAAAGAAGAGGGCAGTTAAAAAGCCAATAAGAAGATGGGCCTGTGGAAATGGGCTGGATTTAAACGTGGGCTACATGAGTGGCATAGCTGAGCTCTCAATATGAGAAAGCTGTCACACTGAGCTTTTTTTTCTTCTTTTTTTTTCTATAATATTGTTCTTCTTAAAACATACTGTCATTTTGTCATATTGTCCTTTTTCAAACAATTCTCCTCGTTTCATCCGCAGTAAGAGAATGACGCAGATTGGACGAGTCGGGTTATTGGTCGCTGCATCCTTCTTCCTTAATCCATGCTGCAGCTGATCAGTCTTTCGGTGTTGTTTCAGTCCTTCTCTGGCACCAACTTCAACACCTTGCCGATAGCAATTGTTTTACCTGCGACGAGACCCAACGCTCAAGCAATTAAACACAAACTCACTCTGCATTCCATTGTATAGAAGATCGGACGCAAAATGACCTGCGTCATGAGCGCTTACCCTCGTCCCTCAAAGTGAAACGACCCATCTGCGGGAAGTCTTTGAACGTTTCCAAGCAGATTGTTCCTGCCGTTCTGAGACGGGCAATGCACACCTGGTCTTGTTTAACAAAGCGCGGGCGTGTCTTGCTCTTGTCTCCTGTCTTCTTGTCCACCAGACAGATTAAGGCCTTCAAGGAAAAGGTATTTAGTTACCACTTATTACATACAGAGCAGCAGGCTGTACCGGGCGACAAAAAGAAATCCACCAGCTCCTTACTGTGATCTGCACTTCCTCTATGCAGGTATGGATGTGTAAAACAGCATTGTAACCTGGACATATAATGGATTTGTGTTCAATAATGACAATCTGTAAAACAGTAAAAGAAAAGGGATTAAGGATAAAGATTAAGGCAAAAAAAAAGGAAAATCAAGCAAACAACTAAAATCGGAGTTCTACCTGGGCATCAAACGTGCGTCCTGAGTGGCACAGGTTCTCTGCATTGCATAAAATGAAGCCTGGGAGGATCTCCTCTTCTTCAATGCCTTTGAGACGGAGCTTCAGGTTCTCTCCAGGGCCAGCATCATCTGTTTCTACATCATCAGAGAGTAGACTCAGCACCTCCACAGTGTGCTAGAAAAGAATGGAGAGGAGGAGGGGGGAATAAAAAACATCACACCACACACACACACACATTTAAAACAGAACCCTTAGGGTATATGATCATCTTACCCTATTTGGCATCATGATAAGCTGTTGCGCTTTGCTAATAGTCCCTGATTCCAGTTTGCCAAGAACCACAGTGCCCATGTCCTGTATAGAACAAAAAAATATCACCTTTACTTAAATATATATATATATATATATATATATATATTGATATAGTTTATACGATTTACATAACTGACATCTATTTTCTGTCATGAACTGTTTCCTGTAGGTCAAACATTTCTTCAGAATAAATTTCTAATTTATTGACCATCTCAAAACATGAAACGTTTAAGGGAGCTATAATTAAGAAAATATACAAGAAGTGTTTTACCCTGTACTTATCAACAATGGGCAATCTGATAGGACCATCGCTTGATCGGTTGAAGTTTGGCAAGCTGTCCAAATGTGGAATAAATGGTAACCCCCTAAAATGGAAAGAGTACAATTTTATAAGAGAATAAATGTGTCCATGCAGTTCAGAGGAAATAAATCCTTCTATGAAATAAACAAACAGTGCTGTAATTTGAGTGCTCAAGCATTACATTATTGCTCAAACCTGCTTGCTTACTATGCTTAATGCAGGTCAAAGTTTCACTTACGTGTACCAGGGACACATCTCAGAAGATTCCTTTAAGTTGGCTCCCGTCAGTCCAGAGCAGGGCATGAAGTGGATGTCTTTCTTTGGATTAAAGCCCACCTTCTTTAAAAATGGCACTAATTTCTCTTTACACTCCTCATATCTGTGAAGAAGATGCACTTCAGTAAAATGCCCCGAATGAAAATCATTCTTAATAAATGTATCCGTTAAATTGACTTTGTGACAGGCATGCCATTCATTTCTGTTGCTATGGCATCAAGTTTTATTTACCTATCCAAGCTCCAGTTTACTGTGTGATCATCCATTTTGTTGATGAGCACTATCAAGTGTTTGACTCCAGCTGTTTTGGCCAGCATGGCATGCTCACGGGTCTGACCGCCCTTTTCGAAGCCTGTCTCAAACTCGCCCTTTCTGGCGGAGATGACCTGAAAAAAGGTGGGAGGGGGGGGGGGGACAGAAAGTGTCTCAAAAAACAAGACAGAAGACAAAAAAAATGCATGCGATATGCAATAACCTTTATAGAGACTGTGAAGCTGGCAGATAGATCAATAGTTTGCTGAAAGAACAGTGAGAAGGACTATTCTTGACATTTTACTGAAAGAAGATAAAGACTTGGCATATTGAGCAAACTAGCAGAATTTCAGTCTTCTTACCACAACCTTAATATTTCACCTCCCACACAGCAACAGAAGCACCAAGCTGTCAGCAGTAAAATTCATTCATTCATTCATCTTCTACCGCTATATCCGATCTTCCCTCGGGTCACGGGGATCCTGTGCCTATCTCAGGCGTCTATGGGAATTAAGGCAGGATACACCCTGGATGGAATGCCAACCCATCGCAGGGCACACACACACTCACAATCACACACACATTCATACACTAGTGACAATTTTTCCAATGTGCCAATCAACCTACCGTGCATGTTTTTGGACCGGGGGAAACCGGAGAACCCAGAGAAAAAACCCCTGAGGCACGGGGAGAACATGCAAACTCCATACACACATGGCCGAGCCGGGAATCGAACCCGGATCCTGGAGGTGTGAGGCGACCGTGCTAACCACTAAGCCACCGTGCCCCGGGTCAGCAGTAAAATATCGAAGATATTAAGAAACTAACCAGAACGGCCAAGTCAGCTTGTGAAGCTCCACCGATCATGTTGGGCACAAAGCTTTTATGGCCTGGGGCATCCAGGATGGTAAAGTGCTTTTTCTCAGTCTCAAAATATGCTCTTCCTACTTCTACTGTTTTCCCCTTGTCTCTCTCCTCCTGGTTTGTGTCTAAGGCCCAAGACAGATACCTATAAAAGAAGCGAGTCAGTCAATTATTATTACACTATTAATATTAAAAGATGTAACAATACAGCGATATGATTTCTATAGAGCAAAATATGTTACCATGTCTCCCTGTTCTTTTCTTTTGCTTCTCTTTCATATTTCTCGAGGGTTCTTTTATCCACCATGCCAGTCAAATACCTGAAAGATAAAGGTCAACATTAATACCTTACCGATTTGATCGTTTGAAAAACGGGTTTTAAACAAAAAATGTAAAGACCGCATAACTCACATGATTTGACCACCAATGGTTGACTTGCCAGCATCTAAAAAATAAACGGAATAAACAAAATGAAATCAAATTGTTCTTAAACAGCAAAAAAAGCGGGGGAGCAAAAAATTGAAGGTCGTGCAGACCCACATACCGACATGTCCGATGAACACCACATTCACATGCTCCTTCTTTGGGGCATCTGGGAGAGGAGGAGGAAGTTTAGGGGCAGGCATTTCTTCATCCTCCTCCATCATCTCATCCTGGGTTTCGTCCCTAAGAGGTCCAATTTCCTCCATAGCCCCGCCTCCAGCCTCCACCTCATCGGATTCGCCCTTCTCCTCCCAGGACTCTACTGTCCCAGTATCCGTTTCTCCATTTTCCACAGCAGCTAAAAAGGCACATCGATATCAAGATGCCTTCTTTACCAAGTTTGGACATTATAACGTGTGAACATAACATTTTGATCAACATCATGCTCAATATCCAGACGGTGGTGCAATAAAAACTGCGGAAAGCAACAGGAAAACAACCTACTTCTGCCTACATAAACTCATAAGAAGTCCATAATATTACTGGAATTAATGGGATGGAGGAGTTTGTAGTGTATATTAATTCATCAATGGATTTTCACAAGCAAGTATAGACCTTGTACAATACGATGCTCACATTTCTGAATCAATGTTACATAAACGTTATGGTTAAAGATTCTGGTTATTTATATGAAATTGCTTTAGGTGCAAGAGTTGAGCTGAGAGAAAGCCTGAAACATGAGCATTTACAGACTGTCACATACAAGCTTTACAATCTCAAGCTGGCCTTCATATAGCTGAAAACTAATAAAAGTACTACATCACCATTATTGCTCATAAAATAAGTACTCTAATTGGTGCTCGGTGTTCTGAAAAAAAATGCAAATTTGGTTCACTTTATAATTATTTATAAATAGTATATACAAGATATATTTACAGGTCATCCATACTCACCTACTGGTTCTGATATCTCCATGTTTGTTACTGCATCAGGACCTGAAGAGAAAACACACTACACATTTTAATCTGCAGGGGACAGTCGTCAAGATGCAGCATGCTGTTTGACACAGATGACCTAAAAGCTTCACATGTGATGTGTGAATATTTTCAATGAAATTCATCTCCGTTTTAAATATACCTGCCTGCAAGGCCATTTTAATTAAACAACAATGACAAACAGTGAAAGATTGACCAAACATTATAATATATGAAAGAATAAGGTACAAATAATACTAATAATAATAATGATAGGAGATTAAAACAATTGTACATCTATCACAAATGACGATGACCATAGATGACCATGTATATAGAGGTGTATTGGTCTCCTACTAAAAACTGGTGGTTGGTATTGGTAACACTGGCCTGATAGTATGGACTGTTATTAGATTAGATGCGTGTTTTGTAGGGATAATGTAAGCTTTGCTTGTCACAGCATTGCGAAAGCCCATTTAAACAATGGGCCATTTAAACAAGCATACATCACTCCTAACAGGAGCATCAATATGAGCCTCGTAATATGACCTTCAGCTTCCTGATCATTACAACAGAATAAAACAAGAGAATTCTTTATTGTCATTGCACAGGGTGGATAAAAAAAATGAACTAAAATATAATTATCTATAAAAGTATTTTAAAAAATGTAAATAATAGTGACTTAACAAATGAAGTTACTGAACATTTATATTAGTTTTCCAGGGCATTTGAAATGAAGGCAAATTGGGCGTTTTTGTGCAAATTGTACAGGTAAAAAAAATGGAAATGAAAATACATAAAAATGCTTAGGTTATTATACGCTCGCTATAACCACCCAGGGGGCGTCAACTCGCAATCTGACTGATTACATCAACAGCCTTAATTTCGCGTGAACATTACGTCACACAACACACGCACTTTATTTCCTAAAATATCGGGGGGGGGGGTATCTTTGTCCCCGGTAACACGTGATGTAATGGCTGGAATCTGACTGGATAGGAACTGTAAAATAAACGTACACTATTTGAAAGGGAGAAACGCTATGAAATAAAGAGATTGCTGGGAATAATTGAACACATATTCATGGGATAAATTAAAAAGTACGCTCAGCGATTCTGGTATGTAGTATAGAGTATATACTCTATAGAGTACAGTCCAGCAGAGAAGGCCTTGCTGGCCCAGACGGGCAAACACTGCTATACTGAGAGTGTGCAGTGAGGCCCTGAGTAAACACGACTAACACAGGGTAGAAATTTGGGTAGAGGAATTCATTTGACAGAAAGCCAAAAAAATCCCTGCTGGCACCCAAGAGCTTTGCGTGTGAACATAACAGTGTCTTACTTTCGGCTAATGTTTGACTTTATTTGAGCATAAAGACAGGGAGTGTATGAAACACATGACTAAAGTGTCTTCAAGATGTCTGACTCAAGACTAACATTCAATCCCAATACCACTCGTGTATAAATGTTCTCTGGCATGCACAGAGCTGACGTCGTCTCTACAAACACCTCAGCAGCCTGAAGGGGCCATTTTCTCTAGCAGCACTACCTGAACACGGAACGTTTACCAACGTTTTCTTACACGCGAAAATGAGTGTTATTGGGGCGGACAGGAGAAGATGGTCATTCAGTTCCGCCTCGTGGAAGTTACTTCACCGTTCGCAGAAACCCCTTTGACAGCTGCTCGGCGTGGCAGCTAAGCTAAAGCTAACTAGCCCACGACATATCCTCTTTCCCCTTTTAAACGGTAGCCGGTTAGCAAATAAACCACGGGGAATCCGTGCGTGTCGGGTTTACCCTGAGAGCCGGCGTGGTGCGGAGACGCTCTGGGGGCAAACGACGGTACAAACTCTGGAGCGTTGACGTTGAGGCCGGTGAAGGCAGACTGCAGCTCGGTGTCGGCCTGGGCCTCCACATCGTCCTCCTCCCAGCTTTCAGGCGCCGTGTCTCTCTGGTCCATGGCTAACTCGAACTTTGGCCACAGCCGCACAGGAAGCTCGTCCCAAACGCACAATTACAGTCCGATACCTCCAGATAACCCCGTGTGTGTGTGTATGTGTGTATGAAAGAACGAGAAGCAAGTGAGCGGATTTACGGCATGAGCCTACTGCTCCGATTCCGCTCCCAGAGCGCGGACACACTCAGCTCCCCGCGTCTGTTTCCTGTCCCAGAGCTCCACACGGCACGGTGTGTGAAGACAGAGCACGGGACTACAGAGCACAACCACCAAAATAATAGCTCTCACAAGCATGGAAAAAAACACTGCTTGAGCGACTGAGAGATATAAACACAGTTTTTTTAACCAGTAAAGCTGAAAAGTCTGTTTGTACTGTTTATACCACGTAGGCTGTGGGGGAATATCCAAGACAGATGCTGTGGAAATCCATAGCTTTACCAAAACATTAGAATTATTATTAACACAGTTCACCATACATTGTGGTAATAATAATACTAATGTTTTGGTAAAGCTATGGATTGTATTAGTAATTCTGCAGTTTAAATTACATTGCATCTAAAATAAGATAATAAAAAATTGCACCACATGATACCGAGATTTTATTCCATCACAACACTGCCAATACCAAAATGAACAACAAATCACACTTTTATTTCATCAATGACTTCTTTTCCCTCCTTTTTGGCAAAATAACATCAGTATCAAAGACCAATCTCTCTGTTCTTAGTTGAAAAAGCTTCAGCATCACCGTTATCTTTAGAAAGCTGTCTTTCAAGAGTATGAAGATAAAACTCTTTAGGATGTCACAAAGCTAATATATCTTAAGCTAATATATTTGTTCTTTTACCAAATAATTAGTAAATAACCTATCAACACTGACAGATTGAAATTATGTGAAAAATGGTGCAGGTTTATTCTTGAGAATGCAGAAGCAGGAAGTGATTCTTTTCTGGGAATGAACTAACATCCAAGTATTTATTTAAACAACACACACATTTAAGTAGAGATCAATCAAACAAACAAACAAACAAACAAACAAACAAATAAATAAATAAATAAATAAATGACAAACAGTTGTATGTAGTTCTGAACACATTTTGTTATTTAGTTTTCTTCAGAGAAATTCTTGTATTACTCTTTAGCATCTGCCACTCCTCCAGCAGTAATGGCAAAAGTAGCTTCATTTTCTGGCATGTCAGGGCTTTAAAGAAGAAGATAATCCTTTTAACTTTTTTGCATCAACATTACTAACAATTAACAGTTACTTTATCAATTTACTTTAAAAGATAATATTTCAGCCAGCTCTTTCCAGAAATGAATTACCTATCAAATATTTTGGCAATTCTCATCTCACCGCGTCCTTTCCTCAGACTTATGCGTGTGGTAGAGGCATGTGCTAATATGTGACCTCCAATGGGCTTTTTGGGATCTGCCTGAAATCTTTAACAGAATTGGTTACAAATCAGCTTCTTCACGTACACTCAACATCTCAAATTCATTTGAGACTTTGTATTCTATTTATATTTATTACAGAATATTCTGGTCATGCTTATACTGATGGTACATGCAGAACTCCACACGTCACTACAATATTCTGTAAGGTATGTTTGAAAAAATGTTATACGTCATTCCGGCTCCAGGGTCTGCAGTCATCTGATTGGTGACAAACACTGCAACATTGTACTCTGTCAATTAAAAAAAAATCAAACAGGAATTTATTGATCTGATAAGGGCTAAGCTATTTATTTAGCATTTCTATTTCCAGTTGATTGATTTTTTTTAAAGTAGTACATTGCAAAAATAGATATTGAAAATATTAGAATCATAGTTTCATTTATCTAGAATTTCCTATTATAAAACTACAATTAATCTAGTGGGTTTTTTTTTTACATATTTACAACCAACATGCTTAAAGTAGTATTTTTCTATGGGCATTTATTTTTCATGTAAATCATTTTAATTCTAGAAAGTAGCTAAATATATGCAAATAAACTGAAAGCAATCTTGGATTTATATTATTTTTCATAATATGCAATATTTGTTAAGATATTACGATTTTAACATGCACTGTTTTTAAAGTAGAGGTCAAATGGTAACCCAAAATTAGTTACAATTGTAAACCTATTATAAAAAAGAAAGAAAGTTTAAGACCTGTTATTCATGCAGATCAAAAGGCCTTTGAAAATAAACAGAATAATATTATAAATTGGATAGACATATTGTGAAGTAAACCTGACCTTCTGAGATCTTCTGCAGCCTGGAAAGCATCTGTGCCAACTTCTGCTGTCTCTCTGCAAGCTCTCCTCGACCTGAGAAGTCCACTCGAAACAAAGCCATGATGGAGTCTATGATCTGGAAATAAAAATATCTCACCACATCAACCAGACAAGTAATAAGCATGCAATTATATATTGTACAGATACTGTTTTTGTTTTCTTCCTGTTACTTGCCAGGAGCTTGAAAACGCCTCCTTCTTCGTGAAATTTGGCTGCCACAAAGTCTAACAGCTCCATCTGATGTTCACCTAAAATGGCCAACAATGCACAAGTTTCTACCAAACAAAAATAACATAATAGATAAGATAAGGTTAATAATAATTATGGCTTACTGGTGTAGGCACGAGCATACAACACATTATCAAGGACTGCTTCATGATCCACATTGAATCTGTCGGCAATGTCTTTCAGTCTGTCTGGGCGGCTGAGAACTACAGGTTAAGATCATAAAAACCAACAGACTAACAATCAGGGAAGAGTTTTTCAAGATGAATGAAAATGACCAGGAATGATATTTTCATGATTTTTGATATTCAATCAGCCTGTTAGGTGTTTAGCCATTTCAACCCTTGATTCAAAGATAAAAGTCAATTCGAGAAGGATACAAGGTGTTTTCTGCATCAATAAAGATGATTTTCCCTCCAGAATATCCATTCTCTCCAGGCAACTGGGCTGTAACTTTTGAAAGAGAGAGAGAGAGAGAGAAAGATAGAGAGAAACTAAAACAACAGCAATTAGAGTAAATACATGCCACTGTGAAGGATATATTTTCACCTACCACACAATGTATGAGAGAGTTGAGTCTTTCCAGTTCTGAACTCTGCATAAAGAGATATTAATGAGCAAATTAGATAAGAAAGTCTAAATGACAGGGGTCAACAGAGAATAACTGCAGCTTACCTCCAAACGCTTCAGTGATTGCCATACTCTCTATTCCCCCTCCAAGAAGTTTACTAAGAAATGTAATTAACAAATAAATAATTATTCTTATATTCATTCATTCATCTTCTACCGCTTTATCCGATCTTCCCTCGGGTCACGGGGAGCCTGTGCCTATCTCAGGCGTCTATGGGCATTAAGGCAGGATACACCCTGGATGGAATGCCAACCCATCGCAGGGCGCACACACACACACTCACATTCACACACACTGGACAATTTTCCAAGGTGCCAATCAACCTACCGTGCATGTTTTTGGATCGGGAGGAAACCAGAGAACCCGGAGAAAAACCCCCGGAGGCACGGGGAGAACATGCAAACTCCACACACATGGTCGAGACGGGAATCGAACCCGGACCCTAGCGGTGTGAGGCCACTGTGAACTATTATTATATTATGTATTCATATTTTGCTATTAGTCTTATTATTTTTTTAACTGCATTGTAACCTAAGAATAATATATTTCCTTATACAGGAGTAATTCTTGAAAAAAAGGGGACACAGGGGTATCACTTTACATCATACTATCAAAGTAGTTCATAGACAATAGATAAAGTGCATATATAGATATATATATATATATATATATATATATATATATATATATATATATATATATATATATATATATATATATCCATACATCATGCCACACATATTTGTAGTTTATGTCAGAGTGTACATGCAACAAAACTATACGAAAGAAAGAAATGTCACCTCTTATAACACTAATTGTAGTATATGGGTTAGAATATTGTTCTACATGCAGTAAAAGAGTGCCATTCCTCATGTATAAAACTAAATAAACTGAAATACTGCTTCAGGCAGGGTTTTTTTAAAACAAAATGTTTTAATGTTGTGAAATATTTTCTTTGGATAAAGAGAGCTCCAAAGTCCACTAAAATGACAGGTTGGTGTTGCATGAAGAAAAGGAGAAAGTTAATTTAATCTGCTTTAAAGCAGTCATATAATATACAATAGCAGTATATAATATTTAATGCATGTCAATCACTGCGATCTGGAGCAACTGGTTGTTTCAGAAGCACATATCATTTAATATATATATTTTTGTAGAAGCTCTTGATAAAGGCCCTCCATCATTTTAACTATAAGGGGTTCACAAACTAGGATCTCTTTTTTTATTAGCAGAATTTACAAAATGATAATAATGCACTAGTACTTGTGTACTTTATACTATTATAATAGACTATATAATTACACAAAAGATCTATAATTTAATCCTTACTCAAACTCCAAACTGCCGGTTGTGATGTGAAATACTTGTTTCCTTTTCATACTGTATTCTGAAGCAGTCTGAAATCCACTCAGCTGCAGCAAACAAAACAAATCAAGATGAAACGTGATGAAATGCTCTACACGTGATCCCTCGACCCACAAAGCCCCGGTAAACATCCTGTATGACTTTTCCAGAAGGCGCTTAAAACATTACCAGCAACTTCCCAGCAGCCTCCTTGATTTTCTCCACTTTGGCTTCAGACAAACCCTTCACATTGCAAAGGGCACGGCGTGTGGTCATCTGGATCCCTTTCACAGTACAAATTCCCACTGACTTTAGCTTTTTGATGTCTGCCATATTCTACAAAATGCATACAAAAAATACAATGCCATTAAAAACAAACAAACGGTCATATTATTAATCAATCTTGTTATGTAACGAAATAGAATTTGACTCACAATGCCATATTTCTGCAGGAGTTCAATGTCTTGGAAGAAGGATTCCTGAAAGTTAACAGGAATATTACTAGCTTCACGTGGAAAAACACTTTCTGTGACAAAATGACATGAATAACTTACACTTCCTGATGAACCTGAGGAAACTGAATTAATTAGTGAATGCTATCTTTATTATCGAAGCTGTATATGTATGTAAATTTGCACCTCGTCATCCTGATACCCTGCCTCATCATCCACAACCTGATCCTCCAATGATTTCATACTGTAGAAAAACAGATTTTATTAACATTGCAGTGTTTTTTTTATTAAGAAAATCCATGTCTAGCAATATAATACCGCTGCTAGCTAAAGCCCAACATGGTTCGGCTATTTTTTGTTTGTTTGTTTGTTTATTGTATCACAACAATTTTAATGTCATATGAATAAACACATTTTATGAAACAGTTTCATAACACACAAACTCACAAAGCAACTTACCTCTAAAATAGCTGTAAACTTAACTAAATATGAGTAATGGAGAGTAAATCAATATTTGAGACACACTGACAATCGCCTCAGAAGTACAGAAACACCCCCACCCACGCGCACCCGCCTTCGTGTTCGCGCGCGCGCGTGCGCGGGAACCTCAGCGGGCGCGCGCACACAAGCAAAATGCTCACTCAGTTCGTGTGTAGGGATGTTACGTACTGATTAATACACCGAATGTACTGAAATAGATCATTTTTAAAACCCTTTTCAAAAAGTTATTGTCTCAAATGCTCTAATATGTGTATATCTGCCCGTCTGGAATCCAATAACCAAGATAATTTACATCCATTCCTGAACATTCCCATCTTTCATCATTGAAGTGATGTTAATATAGAGATGTGTTCTGTGCTGTTTAACAGATGCATGATTACATATTATAATCACACCATTGTGCTGTGTGTGCTTGGATATAAGGTCATACAGGAAAATGATGATCAGACAAACATTTGTTTTGAATTAAGTAACCCTTCTGTCTAATGGGTCAAGCGGGCCCAAACCACAATGGGTTTGTCATTAGTATAATAGGGCCCCGTAACTTCCACATTGAAGCTGTCAAGTGATTAGAAATTAATTGTTGGTGTAGAAGTGACAATAAATATGATTTTAGTGAGATTTTTAGGTATCTTTCAAGTCCCAAGAAACACTACTGAATCCGTGTTGGCAGATCTTCCTTATAATTACATCACATCACCTACAAGTTTCTTCCTTGCTCTACACAAGGGTGGTGGTCCATTGATATAACACATTAATACTGTCAGAAGACCAAGATAATGGTTTTAAATAACAGGTTTCTTTCAACGTATACATTTTGGAAATTCACTGAGAAATATTGTTGATTCAAAAACTGCCAGCCAAGCTTATCTTAAAGACCAAGGCCAACCATCACGACAGACATCTGTTTGTGAGTCTATTCTAGGGACATAATGTGCCAAAATGAGGGTGAGACAAATAAAAGCAATAAAACCTCATGAATGGGTCTGACAATGAACAACTCATGTTACTGCCAATATACTTAATTGATATTTTTAAACCAGGCCCAAGATGTGGCTGTTTGCCCACATGAAATTAATGTGTAAGCTAGCAGGAGGCTGCATTACCTTCTAGAAGTGATCTAAGACTGACATGTTTTTCACAATTCAATGTGAAGTTAGCTGTTTCATAATAAGCCTACCCAAATAAGGTGCAAGCCTAGACACATCGAGCTAATCAAACTGATCCCAGCTGTCTTGTCAACACAAGACTGGCATATGTCATATATGGCAATATATGGACAGGACATTCAACCAGTCATGGCCAAGGGAAAAAATGTTAGTGGCTGGCACACCAATACTGTGGATAACTTTAGAGGTATATGTGAAATACATTTTCATACCCCTTGTATATTTCCACATTTTGTCACTTTATAAAAGTTAAATGCACTTTATTGGGATTTTATGTGATAGGCCAACACAAAGTATGCAAGAAAATCATACATGATGTTAAAGTTATTTTCTAATTAAATATCTCTAAAAATCTTATGTATTCATAAGAATAAATGCTGAATAAATACTTCCAAACAGGTGCAAGTATTTTTGGGTATGTCTCTACCAGCTTTGTACAAATAGAGATTCATGTACATTCTTCTTTGCAAAACATCTCCAGCTGAATCAGATTGTATGGAGAACATCTGTTAACAGCAATTTTCAAGTCTTGCCAAATATTCTCAATAGGATTTAGGTCTGGCCTTTGACTAGACCATTCTAACACATGAATATGCTGTGATCTCAACCATTTCGTTGTAGCTCTGGCTGTATGTTTAGAGTCATTGTCTTGCTGGAAGGTGAACTTCCTCCCCATTGTCCAGTCCTTTGCACCTCCAATAAGTTTTCTTCAATAAGCTCCATCCACCTTGCCATCAACAGTGGAGGTGGCATGTTCAGACTGATGTGCAGTGTTAGGTTTCCTCCTTCAGCATTCTTCCACGTTTGCTATGTCCCTTCACAACTTGTGGCAAATTGCAAATGGGACTTTTTATTCTTTTTTGATGGCTTTCTTCTTGACACTCTCCCATAATAAACATTTGGTAGAGAGCAGGACTAGTAATTTTCCTGTGGACAGATTCTCCCACCTGAGCTATGGATCTTTGCAGCTAATCAAGAGTCACCACTGGCCTTCTATCTGCTTCTTGGATCAATGCTCTCCTTGCTCAGCCTGTCAGTTTAGGTGGACAGCCATGTCTTGGTAGTTTAGGAGGTGTGCCATGCTCATTTTTGGATATTGGACTGAACAGTGCTACATGAGATGTTTTAGCATACTTTAAATTTCTGCAACACTTTATTCCTGACCTGTCTGGTGTGTTCTTTAGTCTATGTGATAGTTTGTGTTGGTCTATCAAATAAATTCTCAGTAAAATACATTTAAGCTTGAAGTTAAACATGACAAAATGTGGAAATATTTGAGGGGTATGAATCATTTTGCAATGCACTGTATCTCCCACAAACCAGTGACAGGAGTTTTCTGTATATTAACAAGGGCCCATTGGCAACCTCAGAGCAGTTTAATTATGTCAGACATACACCATTTCCCCGGCCAATAATAGAGGAATGATCATAAGCCCCATATCCAAAAATTAGAGTTTGTGTGGTCATGTAGAATGGCATAAACGTGTACACGCACAATCAATCCCGCACTGGTATGATAGCTCAAAATGAAAAAGAGAGCATTGACTGTTTACTTTTGATTCAAGGCCTATTTCTGCACACTTATTGACTACCCATAAGCTTGCTGTTACTTTTCGTGTCCACACCATGTGTTTCCACTGGACAGTTAGCCTGCAGCAAAGTCTTGAAAGAAACCCCAATTTGCTCCACAGGATCAGTTTGCTCAGTTCTTCTGATGTACACCTTTAAGTGGCCCATAGCAAGATCCCCAAATGACTTCTTAGAAGAGGATCCGCTTATAGAATATGATGATATTTTAACATCGCTGTGGACTTTGCTCTCAAATGTGAATACATGCTTAATATTCTTGACATCATCAGCACAGTTCTAACATCATTTTATTAATTTAAGAACAGAAATTGTCTTAAAAATTTTGTTACTGTAGAATTTTGCAATCTTATTTATCTCCCACCAGCTTTCGACATAGCAATAAATCTATTCTAATTTATGAATCATTTCTTTTTGCCATCTTGATCCACAATAGAGGACAAGTATGCCTAGTCAGCATGTTCACACATAACATAAAGCATGACAAGACATTAACTGAATATTTCTACAATTCATTCTTTTGTAGTATCTGGAAGCAACAGCCACGTCCATTAAGTTCATTCATCTTCTACCGCTATATCCGGAGAGCCTGTGCCTATCTCAGGAGTCTATGGGCATTAAGGCAGGATACACCCTGGATGAAATGCCAACCCATAGCAGGGCACACACACACACACACACACATTCACAAACTAGGGACAATTTTCCAAGGTGCCAATCAATCTACCGTGCATGTTTTTGGACTGGGAGAAAAAAACCTTGAGACATGGAGAGAACATGCAAACTCCACACACACATGGCCAAGACCGGAATCGAACCCCAACCCTGAAGGTGTGAGGCGAACGTGCCCCAACATTCATTAAGTTTCTTCAAGTAAACCATATCAAATTCATTAGTTCACATGTCTTTTATTTTTCTTTTCTATTTGGAATGAGAAATCCATAGAAATACACCAGAAGTTCCAGGTAATCAAACATGGCTCAACAAATGTACATTATCAAGTGGCTTATACAGATCTGGTTTTGTGCATGCCCTGCTATATGATGCTTAATGTTTGCTTATTGTATGATGATATGATGATTCACTTCTGAACCTGTCAAATATACAAAGGTTTTCTGAAGGGATATACATTAAGGGTTTATGAGAAAGTGTTACAGATATTCTGTCCAATGTTAAAATAAGTATTACATTAATGCAGTATCCTCTGAGTAAAGAAAGGTATTATGTCTTTACATCATTTACTTTCTTCTTTATCAGATCTGTATTTTTTTTATTGGAAGGCAGCTACAAGTAGACACATTACAAAAAGCATATACGGAACGATCTTTAACAATGTATAGTGCATTGCTTTTGTTGCTGTTTCCACTTTCCTGAATTAAAACTTGCATGTAAAGGGTTCTGAATAGAACTTGATACTTTGCAAGGCTTAAACATTCATCATAAAATAAAAAGAAGAAGAAGAAAAAAATACAGATAACCAAAATGTTCTGGTCTTTTCTAAATAAAGAACCAGGCTGGGCTCCTTCAACAATTAGGAACATTTTGTTCATAGAATATCTCAGTGGTACAGTGGTGGAGTATGTTAATGGTACACTGCATGCATTGTTTTCAGAGAGGCGCATTTAAAGAAAGAAAGAAAGAAAAAAAAAATAACCAAAAAAAATCATAACAAAAAAACATTGGACAACACATAGATAGATTCCATGAATGATGCCTGCTCATGTCTGCTCCCCTATTCTGTTCAGATGACTAGGTGTCTCATTTAGAGGTACACCGTCATCTGCAGCCATGAGCCATTTCTTCAGACCTTTGCAGGAGAAACAGGTGTCATTCCAGGGATTACACCAGATATTCCAGCATTTGGCCCCAATAGGATCTGAGGGTAGAATATATAAAATATCACTTAAGAAGGTCGGGGTTCAAGTAACCAATCACCAAGCTGCCTCTCTTGGGACCTTGAGCAAAGCCCTTAACCTTCTTTGCTGCAGGGACACCATATCATGGTGCGCTCTGACACCAGCTTCCAAAAAAAACAAGCTGGGATATTCAAAGAAACCATTTTACTGTGCTGTAATGTATAAGCGACAAATAAATCCAATTCTACATGTATTACAAATATTTTATTTAAATAAATTGGATAAACATGCTTCATCCAATCTAATAAATATGGAATAGCTGATATGATAGAACAGCACTAACCACCACTAACTCAACTACAATTAAACAGTTATGACTGGAATGTGAAGTAACCCAATTTTTTTTTTAATAGCCAACCATTACTCATTTGGGAATAAACTCCCAGTTTATTGCTAAACATTACCTGTCTCTGCTGTTGTAACTGCTGTTGTTCCAGCTGTAGTCTCTCTGTTTCAAACACGACCGGAAGAACCAGGATCATAAATGAAGTAGTGCCGATCCATAGTGCAGTGCGGGAAAAGCTACAAGGATGTACGGAAGTTGGTTAGAAACATAAAAGGTAAAAGGAAAAAAAAATAGTAAAATACAAGATAAAGCCAAAAGCAGTACCTGTAAACCTTTTTTGCTAGGGACAGCGAGCACTGTGCCGACACTTCTGCTGCGGAACGCAGCGTGTCAGGAAACATCTCTGTTAATCCCCACAGCCTCTCCAGCATGGTTTCATCCAGCTGGTGGCAAAAAAACACAAGGACAATAGCGATGTTTGACAGTTAATACTGTTCAACTAAATAATTACTGCATGCTCAGACCAAATATTTTTTTACATATTTAATTCTAACAACAAATATGGTAATTTTCAACCTTTTAACTTTATTATGCGTTTTTATGAGGGCCAAAATCATTCTATTCAAAGATTTACTGATGTGAAGCAGTAACGAGTACAACACATCTCACTCTTTATTTCTGAAGAGGATGTGTCAAGATTAATGTCCAAAGAACAGAAAACCAGGATTTAAATCCCAGATTAAAAAGAAGAAGCACATGAAGTTGAAAGAAAGAAAGAAAAAAGAAAGAAAAAAAAAAGTGATCGCAAACTGGAAAGAACTTGGACTTTCAAGGATAATTGTGGCAGATGAGGGGATAATTGGGGGAAATGGGGGTTAAAGAGAAGACAGAAGGTGCTGTGTGTTTTGGTGGCTTCACATTTTTCCTTTACAGCATTTGGCAGACGCCCTTATCCAGAGCGACTTACAAGTGAGCAATTGCGGGTTAAGGGCCTTGCTCAAGGGCCCACTAGTGGGGTAGCTTGGTGGTTGTAGGGTTTGAACCTGCGATCTTCTGGTCCAGAGGCCAATGCCTTAACCACTGCCGAGTAAAGTCTCTCACTTACACACCACTGTAACTCTTATTTTTACTAGGAATGTTAAACTTTGTGTGCTGTTGGTAATAATTGGTCATAACACAAAAAGTCCACGTGATCTGCCAAGTGCCATGAAAATATTTTAAGGGTAAAACCTATTGATATAAGCCAACCATAGTAGAAGAATAATTCGATAATTGCACAAAGAAACATCAAATAATCTGCCTTTAGAAATTCCATAATAGCAATAATAATATAAATAAGACCCTGCTTGATACTTGCTTAATTCGTTGAAAGTTTGCAGCACGTGAAACAATTGCAGGTTTGGATAAATATGTGTTTAATCTGAAATCTTGCTGTGTGTTGGGTTCAACACTGTGTTACATGCAGGTAACTTCACTTACATCCTCGTCATCGTCATCGTCTCCCTCGATATCGTCTTCAGGTGGCCGTGTTTCCACAGGCCCAGCGTCTGGAGACAGAGCCGACACCGCAGCCATCAGCCTCACACTCCCGATCTCCTCTACCACCACGGACTGATAATACACCCAACGCCTGGACCGTCTGGAAAACTACTTACTGCTCTCTCTATTCTTATAACGCCGTTATTATGTGTATATGTACGCGTCTATATACGAGCACGAGAGAAAGCGAGCAGATGAATTGCAACTACAGTCGGAGGTCAAGTCGGTTACATGTGCACTGAACGAAGGAGCGCTTCGGTTCCCGGGGTAGTACACGCGACCCCAAAGGAAACCTGCGCCATCTGTCGGACAGGAGGACTTTTACAAGACGATTTCAAGAAAAAAAAACTCAAGAATTTGCGAGAAATAAACTTGAAAGTTTCGTGTTTCAAAATCAGAAATGTCTGATGATTTTTTTTTCTATCAAGGAAGGAAATCGCACGTACACTTTGGAAGGTCGGACACTTGCTTTGCATTATGCCTGGAGTAGAAGATCTAATCAAAGTAATCAAATCAACAAAGAAATGCTTGTTATTTCAGGCCAGAATCACCAGATCATAAGCATCCGGACTTTTGGATAGACATTGCTGCAGTCTGAGACCTATTTAGAAGGAAAAAATTAAGAAAACACCAAATGTAAAATAGAAACTCATGACACACGTGGCTTCCATTACTTTTCTGCATTTTATTTATATGAATATAGAGTAACATAAATTGTTAAATGATGGATTTTTTTTCAAGTCACTATAGTGTCTACAATTTATATTAAATACAGTGTAGCATATTATTAATATTTTACTTTAGGTAGTTAATATTCAGCCGTGAGACCCAAAAGAGGTGCTCCTAAGGAGGTATTAGATTAGATTGGTCTAAGGTGCTGATCGGAAGCTCCGGGTTCGAGACCCGGTATGGCCAAGCTTTCACCCTTGGGTCCTTGAGCAAGACCCTTAACCCTCTGTGCTCCAGGGCCGCCGTATCATGACTGACCCTTCGCTCTGACCCCAGATACCAACAAGAAACTGGGATATGCGAAGAAAGAATTTCACTGTGATGTAATATATATGTGACAAATAAAGGCTATTCTTCTATTCTAATATAATGTGACCTACATATAATATAATTTACTCTATCTATCTATCTATCTAGCTAGCTATCTATCTATTTGTCTATCTATCTATCTATCTATCTATCTATCTATCTATCTATCTATCTATCTATCTATCTATCTATCTATCTATCTATCTATCTATCTATCTATCTGTCTGTCTATCAGTCTGTCTGTCTGTCTGTCTGTCTTCTTTGCTGCCGTCATGTTGTTTACGAGGCTCGGCACGATGGAGGCGGTGAGGCCCCGCCTACATTCTTGAAGCCTTACGTCACCGCGTGTTTTTTTTAATGAATGAAAGAATCCCACGGCCAGCGCGTGAGTAATTCCGGGAAAAGGCGGCCTGTGACGGTGTTGTGTATAGTTGCCGAATTTGTTCGTGTAAGTCCTGAAGGTGAAGAACGTCGACCGTCGACTGTATTTTATATTGAACTCGGTCGGAAGGGCACAAGTTCAAGTCCACAGCAGGCAAGTCTTTTTTCCTTCTTCTTCTTCCGTTTGTTTACAGTAGCGCTAACCTGCGGAGTAATCCGCCCAGTTCTGCTATGTAGCTAACTCGCTAGCTCATGCTCCGGGGAGTGGGGTGATTAGCTCCGCTCCGATGTTAGTCAACAATAAATATACTGATCACTGTGGCACCAATTTCTTTTGTTTGGAGTGATTTTCAGTGTATCGTGTTTATTTGTGTCAAGAGGAATGCAGGAAGGTTGAGGTGTTTATGGTAAACACAAGGTGACAGCACTAGCTGACTTGCTAGCTCTCAGCGAGGAGCTGATATTAGATAGAAATATTTTCTTCGTTTTTGGTGGAAAAATGTCTCTGGGTTTAAATGATCAGGTTCTTGCAGTTATAATGATTACCTACATAATCTTACAGCTCGGTAGATATGATTTTCTGCTTTTTTCCCCCTTCTTAATAAAAAAAATCCATTTCGATCAAAAATTCCATGAGAAAGACCAAAAATAAAATTTTGGGTTTAAAAAAAACAAAACAAAAAAAACCAACAACACGTGGATGTAATAAACATGGTTATGGAGATTTCTTTAGTTCATGTGTTTAACATTTAAATTGCTGTCGTGGATCTGCATTTTTAATCTTTAAATTTTTAATAATCAGGCACTATTTGGTATATTTTATAATCAGACGTCCATCACACTTGTACATATGTACAAACAGATACACACTTATATGTTAGACAGCAATGTGCTCGGAAATGTTTAATTTTATATTTAAGACTCGCTGATGTTGTCAGTGAAGGCCATGGGGACAGGGCTTGTGCTGAATCATGGCTGAACAGCAGTAAAGGCTCAGTGCGCGGCCCCACACACACACACACACACACACACACACACACACACACACACACACACTTCTCCTTTCAGCACTGTATTGGCCAACAGATCAGTATTTAATCATACTCAAACTGTATTTTACCTACTGTCAGTGACCTATATTTCACACACATATAAGTGATCATTCTCTACAGTGGTGTGGAGTTCGAGTTGGCAAATAGTGTTTATATATAAATGTGTGTGTGTGTGTGTGTGTGTGTGTGTATCTGAATTTAAAATGTTTCTCAAACAGCAGGGTGAGAGGGTTTTTTTTTTAATAGCTAAAATCTGCATCTGTGGTGTTCCTGTTTTCTATTGCTGTAATAGTAGGTGCTACACCCAGAATAAACTGTCATAAACTACTCCTGTTCATTGGTGAATACATGGTTCTAGTATTGCTGTATAAATACAGACCTGACTGTGAACGAACATACATTTTCCTTCTAGCAATTTGTAATGAGATGTTTATGTTCAAATGTGTGGATCAGAATGAAATAATTTATTTTCTGTGTACAGGAATAATTAAGAAAGCGAAAACAAAAGCGAACATGACATCAGACGGCAGAGCCAGCAAAGCCTTGCAGGTAAAGTTTATCTCGTTTGTCCGTACCAGTGCCTTTTTATAATTTCTTAGTGATGTCTTTTCAATGACCACTCTGTATTCAGGAGCGCTGATGGCATTTGCTTTTTGTAGGTAAAGCGAGAGTGCGGAGAAAACGTTCCCGTTCTGTCAGACAGCGAACTTATGTCTCTGTCTGTTCGGGAGCTGAACCTGCACCTGCGCGGTTTGTCCAGAGAGGAGATCCAGAAACTAAAGCAAAGGCGGCGCACGTTGAAGAACCGTGGCTACGCGGCCAGCTGCAGGGTGAAGCGTGTGTCCCAGCGCGAGGCCTTGGAGCAGCAGAAGAAGGAGCTGCAACGTGAGGTAGAACGGCTCGGAGCGGAGAACGCGGGCATGCGCAGGGAGCTGGAGGGACTCGGGGCTCGACTCGCAGCACTGCAGCGCTTCGCCCGCAGCCTCGAATCTGCTGGAGGCAGCATTTTAGCAACAGCGCCTCGCCTCAACACCGCCTCAGTCATCACCATAGTTAAGAGCCCACAGCAAAGCCATGGCCCCAGAGAGCAAGAGGCGTCCTAGGGATGAGTCATAGAAGCAATAGGCAAACACATACACACACTCAAACACGTAGAAGTACAAGGTACACAACAACTGGACCATCGATGCTGAAATGAATGACTGGCAAACATTTAATATGTTGCACAACAAACAGTTGTGTCGGCAAAGTCATTGATGTCAGTGGTTTAAGATTGCTTTTAGATCCTTTGCCACACTTTTATCCCAACGTTGCGTTGTAATATTTTGCCTAATGGTTAATTGGAGCGTGTCGATAACGAGAATGCCAGGCAAGTCTGCATTGCTTTTACATGTTTTTGGGAACAGCAGATTCCTTTGTGTTTTGTATCGGAGAATTATCTGACTGCATTGACCTGTTTTATGTTTGGTCTATCACATTTGCTTTATCCAGAGTAACTAACATATAAATAAGGTAATGTTGGTAAGTTTACATGTAATGTAGTTCAGAAATATTTATATGCCCTTTTTTATTATTTTTTTTGGTCACGTGGAAAACGCCATTACTGGATTAATCTCACCGACTACCGACTCGTTCTCAGTTGGCAAAAATTGCTGGAATATATTCAGTTATGATTTATTTCCTAAATAATCATAATTGTTCAGATATAATTTAATCAAATGCCACACCACGTCAATGCAAGCTTCTTAGTACATTCCCGTATATGTTTTAAAATACCTAAATCTGCAACATGGAGATTTCTTCTTCTTTTTTTTTTCCTTCCTGTATTTAAGATGAAGACCTAAAAGCTAGAGTGCTGTGATTTTACGTCCAAATACTGTTAATGTACAAACTAGTTTGGGAATATTTTTGTGTCCAATTATTGTAATGGTGTGATTTGTATTTAGGATAGGTAAATTTTAATGAGCAGTTCAGCTTTGCCAGTGTGTTTCTCCTCCTGCTCTCGACAGGACATTTTAGAGTCTCCCCTTTCTTTTACGCTCATTTTGAGATCGGTAACAGGGACACGCTAAAATGACCATGACAAAGCAGGAAATGTTACTGGAATATGTTTCAGTATGTGTGATGACTGTATTTGTGCTAATACATTATAGTGGCTTGTTTGCAGTGGTATTTTTGTACAAACAAAAACAAAAAAAAAAGACTATTAGATTATTTATAATGACAAAATACCTTTTTGAAAGTCAAGGAAGTATCACATGATGGTATAAAGTATGAAAGACAACGGAAGAGTAAACATGAAATAAAAAGCGATAAAAGGAAAAGAAACCGGAGTCGAAGGCCGAGACGAGAACAAAAGGTGATCTGAAAGTGCTAGAGGTAAAGAGGGACACAAGTTGTGGCTACAAGCGATCATATTAACTCGTGGTTGACAAGAAGCTTGCCAACTATTAGCTTTACTAACTCCAGCATCGAGGAGTATACAGTATGTGTTCATATTTATAGGTTCAATCGTTTTTAATGCAATGAAAACCTGTTAATGCTATTTCAATTTTAATATTGAAACACTTGATTTCAGTAACAACTTGTTCTGATGTTATGGTTCCAAACATGCTGGATGTTTTGTGAAGTAGCAAAATACAAGTCTGTTATTTGTATTTATTACATATATTTTTCTATGGTAAAATATTGTCTATTTTATGCCATTAATTGAAATAAATGTATATATTGTACACCTTGTTTGCGCATTCAAAGAAATTCAAAATGGTGATACAGACAAAATTTATTATTTTTGCAGGGACATCACAAGGGGAAAAAAATAGAAGCATCATCTTTGCAGGAAAAATATACAATGGCACATTTAAAAATGTAAAAAATATCAAAGCTTGTTTCGTGTACTCTATTGCTCAAACTGTGCTTAAAATATATCCTAGTGTAGAAAAGGCCCTGATAGACTGGATAGTTTTATACTAGTAATAATATTGAATTTCCCTCTAAAAATCATGTGTTGAGTCACTTATTGTGGTCAGGGACGAGGTCGATCCCAATCCCTGCAAAAGCTGAGTGCACCTATGTACACTTTCATGCCGAGAGTAGTTAATACACCTACCAGCAAGTTTTTTGGAAATTTGAAGAACACAAACGCAGAGCCTACACGTAAGCCACACACACACACACACACACACACACACACACACACACACAATAACCCAAGTTCGGGAACAACGCAGGGAACCTGGAGGTGTGATGCAGAAACACCACCATACTACCTCTCCAAACATTTTTCAGCAATATTAGAAAGCTTCCTTTTGCAGTTACTCAAATATAGAAAACATTTGGATGCCTGCTGAATAAATGACTGGGGTGAGTTACTCTAAAGCCTCACATTCCCTTTCGGACTTGGCTGGGTTTAGTGCATTAACGATAAACATTTCCCAAAATCCTCTATTAAGAATGCAAACCAAAAAAAATCTAACATACTAAAAAGCAAGTACCATAAATACTCATACTCAAATGCTGTAGCTAGATCATTTATAATGGGCTCTATTGCACAAAGAGCAGGCCAGAAATATATTCCTCTCTAATGCTAGATGACAAGCTAAATATACAATTGTCTACAATAAGTAGAGTCTAGGCCAGGCCAGGAAGGCTGTAGTGCTACCATAAAGAGAAATGAAATGAAGAAACAAACAAAAAAACAACAGAGGAACAGGAAGGAAATATCAGCATGGCCATTGGAAACACACCATAGCAGCTAATATGTCCTACCGAGATAAGGTGCTGATGCCCTCATACTGTACAAGATGCCTCCCTCTTGTGGCCCTCAAGAAATAATGAGCCTAGAGTATGCCCGCTCTTGAAGGATCCACTAAGCATTTAAAAAAAAAAAAAAAAAGAAAGAATTCAAAGGTATAAAGAGAAAACATTTAGTTGCACTCTCATTAGGAAATGAGACCGCAGCTATCCAAGATGATTTGCTGCCAGAACGTACTGCCAGTTCCTCAGCGTCTCACACCAATGAAAACTTGCTAAACTATGGCCCAGTTCCAACCTAATATTCCAGGCTGTAGATCAGCTGAATAGAAGATTTCACTTATTCTCATATTGTAAATCTCACCAAAGCTCAAATACCCGCTCCATTATTAACTACATTTCCACTCTGTCCGCGATGCACCAACCGCATAAATATGCGCGACATTGAAACCCCTTTACGTCAATTGTAAACACTGACCGTCTTGCACAGAGCCGAGCTTGAACATTGGGAAGCAAAAACAATCCTTACGTTCTTATAAGTTATATAACTTACAAGTTCTTATTGTTTCACAATCACTCAAATACATTTCCTGGATTATAAATCCTTCAAATTTCAATATTGAAGTATTCAGTTTGTGTCACTCTATAAGTAAACGCCTTCAAGAAAAAAACAAATCGAATCAATTCAAGTATAAATGTGTAAAATGCTGATAAGCCGACTAAATATTTCCTATTAATAACCGAAAAAAAAGTAACTCTCAAAATAAACCACTTAAAAAGGCAGAGCGTAACGAAAAGCAAAAGTAGGTTGTTGTCTCACCACTTCAATTACAATGAAACAATAAGCAGCGATACTGTAATACTCCAACATGTAAATCGTTGGACTAGTTTGTCCTATGGTCCTGTAATGATGTGTCCCCAAGAAAAACGGCTCGACTATCGGTACATCGTTGCAGCGCAAAATCTATCCTAAAGACAGAAGTGTACGTATAGTATATGGATATTTGAAGGCGCCTACATTGGGGCTAAAACTCGTCATCCGAGCTGAGCAGGAGGGTTTTCTCCGTATCCCGTGCACTCATGCAGCTGTGACTGCGGGAGAGGGGGGGTGCTTTGACCCCTTGTTCCAGAGTGGACTGCTGGGTGTACTGCTGATAAGCCGGAGAGAAGTTGTGAATGGCGTCCTGGACAATGTCCCCAGGGTTTATGGTCTCCTTCAGACTGCTCGAGATGCTCTTCATAGGAGCCGAGCGACCTGGAAGCGGCAAAAGAATTGAGAACGGCGTTTAAAACGAATCACCTTTATTCCTAAAGTATATCTGTATGCACATTTACATATCTAATCAATTTCAAATGCCTTTGGCACTTAAAGAAAAAGAGCAAGTGCGTGGCCTACCATACTGTCCGTATGTTGGAATAGGGCCTTTAGGCAGCATGAGGAAAGGGAGGAGAGAGTGAAGAGGGAACCAAAGAGGATATGAGAACGTGGAGAACATGATTTTAAAAAGGGGATGTAAGCAGGAAAACAAAGGTTTTAAAACAAACAAACCAAAAAAAGACATGAAAAACATTTAGAAGGATGCAAGAGCGCACACGTAGGTGGAATATTGAAGGGCAGGAAAAGGAGAGGGGGGGGGGGGGGGGGGGGTGAGGGGGGGGGGTGGGGAGAGGGGGGGGTGGGGGGGGGGGGGGTGGGGGGGGGGGGGGGGGGGGGGGGGTTAGAATAGTATGCAAGTCAGGAGAAAGAAGTCATCGTAACTCCAAAGGAAGGAAATCGGACTATACAAGCATGATACAGAAAGACGCCTCACCATGCGAGTCGAGCCTCTTGTCCATGTACACTTTGTAGGTGAACGCATGGCGAAGGGCCACGGCAGCGAAGAACATCTCGATGCAGATAATGAAGTTCTGATAGCCGGCCGCTACGGTGCCCTCGCCGACAGACACCTCGGCAGAGCTGATCTTTGGAATCGCACCACATTTCTCAAGGATGGCCAACAGCATACCTGACAGGATATTGACAACATACAACACGTCAGGCTTTTCTCCCCCCCCCCATCTACTGCCGGCTTTAATCGATTAAACATCAGGGGACTTACCTTGCCAAAAGGACAGAAAGATGACCGACTTAACCATGAAAAATTTGAGCACAGGGCTGAAGGGGCTGAGCAGGTCTCGCGTGGCAAAGTAGAAGAGGAAGAGTGCATACAGCGACAGGCTGACCGAGACGTTGTAGATAATGGTCACATACAGATATCCGCTGGCCACACTGTTACGGGAGAAAATGAGTCACGCGCTTATTACAGATGATAATGATGGTGGTTATTATTAGGTTAAAGAAGGGTAAATAAACTAAAATATTACATATAGCTAAAGCTGGGAGATTAATTGTTATTATAGGTTCATTTGAGTTCATGTCGATGTTGAAAAATGAAATTTTACACTTTCACTTTGGTTTGACACAGCGAGCTTCCGTAGTTCTCCACCTCCCGCCGTGCATTACACTTGGGAAATAAGAAATATGGCACACGAGCATGGCAGCGTGCCCTGATGCGAAGAGCTTGTTTCCAAGAGGGGCGGGGTTTCATCAGGTGTATATAAATGCTTTGGGTTTGCAACTTCAGACATTGTACAAGCCAAACTAAACTTTGTGGAAACTAAAGGAAGGAGCGAGTTTCAAAAAGAACTACGTTGTTGAATGGGGAGGCGCGTGTGGCGCTACGAGCTAAACATGACAGCGGCAAACCCCAAAACTGGCTAAAAAGTGCTAACACATATTCTCACTGTATCCTAAAGAATTTTGTCTCAAAAAAATCATAGAATACATTTTTAAGGGGCATATCATCCGGCTCTACACTTTCTGTTTTATTGTTACATATAAAAATATATTTAAAATGATTAGTACTGCACATCCAATCAATCCATACAATAATAACATAGCAAAAGAGTACTTCATGGTTCAATTAAAGTGGGTCCAAAAAAAAAAACCTAAAAATAATTTAGTTCATTGACAATGCAGTACACATTGTACATTGTAAACATTACGACGGTAAAAAAAATTTCCCTTTTAAATAATACATTGCGTAGAAACGGTACACATACTTGAAGTCTCCATCACGATATTTTCCGAAAGCCTGCAGGATAACAGTCACCACCGCCATCAAGGGCTTCACCACACAGAACTGCAGTGTGGCCTGAAATGGGAGAAAAACGTTAGTCAAGTGTAATTTTGCCAAAATAAATAAAATAAAAATCTTCAGTCGAGTCATTTTTTTCCGTGCCAACCTGTTTACAGAATCTGAGGAAGCCAATAGAATAGGTCTTGCCCCAAAGGCAGCAAGTCCCATACACACAGCTTGACCTTCACACACACAAATGGTAAAAATAAACAAAACATCCAGAAGATAAATTAGAAAAACAGAAAAAAAAACAGACGTTCCTGAAATTACAGACATACTGCAGTCATTTCTATTCCATTATATTAACTGAGAAAGAATACAAGACTCACTCGATGGGTTTCCCTCTGATCTCAGACATGATGGCGCTCTCACCTCCCAGGTACTCATAACAAAGGCTCAGAAAGTTGTAGATTACAAATGCTGTAGAAAAAAACAAAAGCCAAATAAATATCAAAAATGTTTTTATAATTGTGAATTATTAAATGCAACATGCTTAATAAGGATTAAATAATTAGTTATTGTACAAGTACAGAATTAATACACAGGTTCATGAGTCAACAATATCATGCATGGACGAACACTGGTAAGAAACCCAGACGCAATGCAAACAAACGATCTGTTCATATTGCTCATACTGATTTATACATTTGAATGCACATTGGGTTTATTTGTAATTCAAAAATATTCCTTTTGCCGTAAAAGCAGCTCTTCTACAGTGACAAGTTTCAAACTAAAGAAGTAGATTCTTAGGTGCCAAGCACAGACGGGTAGAGTGATGCAGAGACTGAAACGTCCCAGTGTGTATAAGGAGTTTATGAATTGCTGTGTGTGCTGCTGAAGGTCATTTATTTAATCACCTGTCTGTGAGTTAGACACTGCTTCTACTGTCCAGAATGGGGAAAAATAGCAAGTTCTTTCCTGGGTATCTTTAAATTATTATAATACTAAAAAAAAAACAAACAAAAAAAAACCAACGAGATTATATATATATATATATATATTTTTTTTTTTTTTATCTCGTTCATACTGAATTTCTCTCACAGATAATGGACACCAAGTACACTGTGTATTTATATAAAGCACCAAATACAATCAATACATAGAAGTCAATCTGTACTTACTAGAAGTAATCAACAAGGATTCTCCCAATCCACCTGCCAGACACTAATTTCAGCCTTATTTGTGAGGTGCTCATTTCATCTAATCACATGACATGCCACAGCAGATGCCACAGTGTCATTCATAGCTTTGGCAGAACATGGCCATTTATGAAGAAGGATTTCTAGAACTTACTGCTCTGTCTTTGTGTGATCAGATCACACAAAGACAGAGCAGTAAGTTCTAGAAATCCTAAAACCTTCTCTCAAAGATCTGCACAAATCTTCACTGACGTCCAGTTACAGCCGAATTTCTTGCCTGTACTTGCATACTACACTGAACTCATGTATACAGACACCTTGGCTCAGGATCGCACACCTGCACTTCAGCTCGAGTCTTTAACCTCTGGCATGCCCTTCTCTGCGATCCGAGCATGCTTGTAAGGTGAGACTCATCTGCTTAAGTATCTTGGTGGTAGGAACTTTACCCTCCTGTTCCAACCATGTCTCCTGTCTAAAGGACTAAAGACCTACTTCTTAAGACAACATCTAGAATAACACTTGACTGGTTTTCTAGGCACTTACTTTTGACCTCATTTTTTTTTGGAAGAATTCCTTTGACCCCAACATTGGTTATATCCTTGCTGGAGTGTGATGTGACTTGAGCCGTGTGCAGGTGCGAAGGATCGCCTACAAACGACCAGGGTGTCGAATTGGTATATGTTTATACTTCTCAACCAACCACAATCGCATTCCCTCTATCAGGATGGTACATTTTATCTGGATAGGTTTTTATTTTTAAAACCGGAATGCAAACAACAAGTTGAAATGAAATATTAGTAATGAAGAGCAGAAAGTATAAATAACTGCATGAAAACGTAAGGAGGAGTAGTAATATGTCGGCTGAAAAATACTTTCCCCATTAAAGTATAGATACCCAAAATTTCTACTTAACAAGGTATTTATACTTGTTAAAAAGCACATATGAATTGTGACAATAGCTTCAAAGAAATGCTTCGGTCTCAATTCTTGCCGAACCAATTTCCCTCAAGCATATAAGCTCTAATAATGCCTTATAATGTACATGCCATAAAGCTATAAGAGAAGTCCAACTGTGGTTCTCATGGCAGCCTCCTCATGGGTTTAATTTGTCCATATCTCATGGTCTGTTGAGCAGTTGGTGAGCGTGTGTGGGTGGAAGGGGGGGGTGGTGGTGGTGGTGAGTGTTGCTCTATATATAGCAGGAATGCTGCAGGAACAAAGCTTTCAGTGTGGTTGGCTGAAGCTGCAGTACTGATCAACTGAAGGACTTGTTGATGTAGACAGCACCTTTCCAACTACACTCTCTACACAACCATTCAGCACCTCCATTCTACCCTACTAACACATGCAACAAGCAAATGCAATCACTCATTTCAACAACCCTGGCAAACAGCACGTTCATAAAAGGAATTCTAGTCATGATTACAGAGGTTTCAACAACAGGTATTAGGGATGTTAGAACTCATCTCAAGCATCTGTTTGGCCCTTATACACATTACTAAGGGAGTGAAAGAGAAGATATTAAGCATGCAAGGCACAATCGGAAAAAACAAACAAACAAATAAATTTAAAAAACCCTCATGACTGGATTAGAACACATTAATGCTGGGGGGGTTGTATCAAGAACAAGGAAAATAAATAACCCTTTGAGCCCCCCTCCCCAAACACACAAAGAAATAATAATAAATAAATGAATCCATGTTTTCAATGTTTTTTGTCATCAAGAGATGTATGTAATAAAGCTTTGGGGCTTAAAAATATTCTAATAATAATTCTCATTTACACTACTACACTCATTCAGCCCTGCACTGTTTAGTGTTTTCTTTTTGCTCAATCACACCTGGTCCAACACTGGAAGTGTTTGTTAATTAGCAGATGAGTCACCTTGTGTTGCAGAAAAAAAAAGAGGAAAAAAATACACCATAGAGTCTAGTAGAAAGACTCAAACAAGGTTATAAAATGTTCTTCTCATTGGCTACTCTACTAATAACGAAGCAGATGATGTTCATCAAAGGTCAGATCCGCCCGTTTATCCGCAAGCTGCTTTTTCTGTACCTTCTCAAAAAAAAAAAGATAGCATAGCCTTGTTGCTAAGCAACAGGCAGCGCTCACAAAGTAATCCCAGGAGACGAGCGCAGTGAGAACAAATACACGGGGCCTCCGAGACACGGCCGAGGGCAGAACAGCTGTGGAAATCGGTGCACACTGAGCTCAACACAATCTATGCTCTGGTTTGAACAATAAAACTTGCATTACCCTCATAGCAGTCTCGGACTGTGTCGAAATAGACGTAGTACTGATCATTGGTGAAGAACAGAAGGCTGAGCCAGGAGTCGAACGCATAGATGGGGACGATGAAAAGGATGCGCACTATGTGTCTCTGTTCGTTTGGAGAACTGTAGTAACGCAAGTGCATGTAGATCTGGAGAAGAAAAGGAAATTTTTTATAAAATACAAATAACAGACAAGACAATCCATTATTACAATGATATCTCAAATTTCTATGAAAATCTGAACTTTAGACATTTCAGAACCCAAGTTTTTTTTACAGACAATTATTCATTAACAATGCTTTATTTATCCCACTGTTGGCTATTGTGTGCTTCATTAGAATCCTGCAGTACTATGTTTATGACTTGCTGACCTGTGTTACTCTCGGAGTTTGATCTACAAGATCCAATAGAAAGTGAGCTAACAGACCAACACCAGATGGCTTTGTAAACAAAGCTGGTCATAGTTTTGTTTAAAATGGAAAGGTTTTGATGATTTCACACACACTGTATGGAGCAATGCATTGGGACATGTTTACATTCACGGCATTTGGCAGACGGCCGTATCCAGAGCGACACAACGGAGCAATTTAGGGTTAAGGGCCTTAAGAGAGAGAGAGAATCTCAAACCTATTGAACATCTTTTGGATAAAATGCTATGCTAACATGCGCCTTTTTACCTAAATGAGCATAAATCAAAAGCACACTCCAAAATTTAAATGAACACCTTCCCTGAGAAGGGGACAATATTACAACAAAAAACAGTAGCTAAACATTTGGAAGAGGGGGTTCAAAAAGCACAAATATCATGTCCACACACTTTTATCCATATAGTGTATTTTACACTGTCATGCACTGTTAGTGGAAAGTGTATCTTTTTTTTTTTTAACCTGGTGGCAGGTAAACAACAATGCTGTCCACACAAAGAAGCCAGACACAGCTTGTGCTGTTGTGGTCATGAGGAAGATGGGCTGATCAGGGGTGAGCAGTGGAGCCTCAGGGAGCCATGAGATGTTGGGCCCTGTAGGAGACACCGTAGCTGGAGATCCTGGAACCATGGCGGCTACTGAACCCTCGCCAAAACGCTCTAACAAGGGCACGTCACGTCTCCAGAGCCGGGTGATCTACAAAGCATTAGGAAGAGAATATTATACTTTCAAACAGAAAAAAATATATACTTAAATTAGTACATTGAATACATACATTGAAGTGTTTGCTGCTAATAACATCACCTTATACGTCACAGGAAATATACTGTAGTCTCTCCGACACAAACAGTTTACAGTCCATTTGAAACATTGTTCTCAGACAGATGACTAATGAGACAAAGGTCTTATCATTAGATAATCTTCAAGCTTGGTGACACCTTTGTGCAATACGGTCACATGAAATACATAATACTTTACTCTATTTTAGTTACAGCCATACATTTTCTGTTACAGCCATAAATGTTTTATGTCTTTTAAAGCAATTAGGGCATGTGATTCTTACAATGTAGATTAAGCGCTGCAGCATTATAGATTTTAAAAAGTTTTAGAGCTTAAAAACAGAAATAAGCTCTAGCACACCACAAGGCCAGGATTTCTCTGGTTATTCTATGTAAGGACTTTTCTGTGCATCTTCTCCATGTGTGGGCCTTCTCTAGAGTCTGGGTACGTGTGCGGTTAGTGGCCTGGTATCACATCTTCGCCTCGAGTGTTCACTTTGGATCGTCAAAACCCTGACAAGGCGTTTACTAAACATGTATATAAATATATTAGAGCTACTTATATATATATATATATATATATATATATATATATATATATATATATATATATATATATATAGATAATATATATATATATATATATATATAAGTATTTGTTTGAGCTATGTGCTGGAGGTGCATTAGAAGGAGTGTTGGAGTCAATCAGTGAGATAGCAGAATCGTGTCTTTGACGGTGATTAGGTGATATAATGTGAGGGAGTTGAGAAACAAACCCACGACTCCCAAAACAAACAAACAAACAAACAAACCCTGACTTAAATTGGTCTGACTGGTGAGCGGAATTGGGCGGGGCCTCGCGCGTGCAGCCAGACGTCACGTAGCGACGTCAGACTTTAACACGTACCCACGCAAATCTCTGCTGATCTAGTGAGTTATTTAGAAATATTACAAATATTACACATTTTAAAAAAACGAATAATCATCATCATCATCATCATCATCATTATTATTATTATTATTATTAGTAGTAGTAGTAGTAGTGGGATTAGAATAAAAGAAAGCACTATGACTATGGCCGGTTAATCCACTCAGCTCAGGTGTTCACTGTTTCGCCAAACAAGTAGCGTAGTTAACACACAAACCGTTTCTGAATAATTCCCATTTACACCCCACCGGTCTGTTCAGACTTTAGTACTTTCGCAAACCACTTTTAAAATCCTATCAAACCCAGATTTCCAGCACAGACCGCACAACACCGCTCTGCTCTCTACAACCGGACTGAACCCCAGGGAGACTCACTGCGTGGTATCAGCGTTTACACCGAAACTATCTACCAAACACAAACAGAATACTTTTCTGAAGCACCTGTTAAATATCAGATTAACATGAAAGACAGACATCACTACTCATTCAGAGTTTTATGGCCCGCACTGTTGGATGAATAACGAGTGTCTATCGGGCAAATGCGAGGAGAACTAAATCAAAACACAAACCCCCGGCACACACTAAGAAGTGCCTGAACACACAAACTCCCTCTCACACACTTACCAGGTACATGAATGTTGTTTTGAAACCAAGAGGCTGCAGATTAGACAGGGCCTAAACTCTTGAAAGCCATCACCGGGGCCCGTCATCCATGTTTCAGTTCCCGGAGAGCACGGACACCGAGGCTGAACTCCCGAGTGCTGAAGCGGAGAATAACCTCCGCAATAATATCACCCGGTAACTCACAAACTCCTCACTCCACTCAACAATGGCATGAGCCCACGACACCACTGTTAGTCTTTAAACTCTAAAAGCAGGATTTATTGTTATTTTCCGGCTGTAACGCGTCCCGAACTCAAAGCCCGAACGCAGCGGTGTGTAAAGAGAATCTGCGCCGCGGTGACGATAATCAGCACAGCCGACCCGAGATAAAGAGCCGAAGATCGAGATTCTGCGTCCACGCTTATCCGGGTTGCCAGGTTACTGCTTACATCGTCATCGCCGACCCTCCGCAATCTCCCACACACTTCCGAATGTTGCGTACAATTTGTAACGTGGAACAGTTGAACAAAATATATAAAGAAGTGGTTTGTGCTTTTTTTTTTTGTTTTCTTTTACCAAACCTACTTTTTTTTCTCCGTGCACATTACGTTTCAACATTACTACCCAATCTGGCAACATTTTATAATCGGCTGTACTTTTCAAAATGGTTGAACCCTTCACCGCTCTTCAACTTTAAAGTCAACATTGCAGCGATCCTGTCTTTATTCAAATAAACGTACGCCATTTATTTTTGTTCAGAACAAGTCACGTTCACGTAGTCTTATGTTACTGGACACAGTCGTTTATTTAGAAATCAGGGCACCATGGCTAAACATGCCATTACAGAATTTTCTAGATTAAATCTTGTTATATATGCCATGGGAGTCTAGGGATTTTTGACATATACATAGGCCAGCAGTAATGCTTGAGCTTGTCATTATGATTTTCTGTTGGTTGAGAGGAACTTCCGGTTTTGGATCACATCTTGGTAAATTTCAGTTGTTGTCCATGCTATGCAAGTACAGGGGAAAAAAAGAAAAGTATTTTGAGTGTCTTGTTTTCTTGTTTTGAGTGTCCAATTTTCATTCAATCTGGCAAACATCGGAATTCAAGATCAATGCTGATATATGCTCAAACATAAAAAGATGTTTTTTCACTATACCAACAACATCAGCATGTATGACAACATATAACACCTTTGTTTGCATTTAAAGTGAGTGTGCAAGCGATACATTTATTTGGACTCACACTTAATAAACAATAATTTTTTTTTAAACGTTACAATCTAAGAAGTTATTCCGTGTTTCCCAAATATCTGTACGTCGGATCAACAGGAACAACTGGCAAGTTGTGGGCAAAAGTCCTTAATTCCTTTAAATATGTCTGAAACGTGTGATCCAAATGTCCGTGGTCGAATCACACCTCTTCGTCAATTGTGCCTCGTCGACGAAATACCCAGGAAACTTCAGCACTTCAGAGGAGTCCTGATGTGACCCCCTTTGTCCAATGCAGCAGGCTGTTTACTGACATTCTCCCCAACTTCTGTTTCTCTGCACAACTGACGTTTTATAGAAAGATGAATACAAATGGGGAGTTGTTTGTTGAAATCCTATTAAGATTAAAGACATAACAGTACATTGTGAGCAAGCATGAAAACTCTGCATTCATGAACAATGAAATGGTGTTTAAGAGAAAGACTTACCTCCTGAAAAAAAGAATAAATAACAGAAGTTGCCAAGCTCATTTTCCCATGTGCTCAAACGGCACACTGACCTGAGAAAGAAAAACAAAAAAGAATGTATTATAATAATCTAATATAATAATATAATGTAAATAATAATATAATAATAATAAGATAAAATTAGTAAGCACACCTATACACCTTTTAATGTTTTATATATATATATATATACACACTATACACACACATGTATGAGCCAAGCAGTGCAAATACAGACACAGGAGCCCAGGTGTGTGTACCTGTGGGGGGGTGATGCGGATCTGATCATGCCGCAGTGGGAGATCAGGGGACGCATTGGCAGGAGCCCCCCGATGAAGACGCAGACACACTCTCCTCTCTCGCTCAGCTCCTCGCCCTGCTCTGGGAGACGCATTCCCTGAGAAAGGACATGTCAGACATCATTGCAACCAGGATTCCTCTTTAAGAAGAAAAAGACACAAAAAAAGTGTATTAAATAACTCTTGTGAATATCACAGCTCACCAGACTGTGGAACCCGTGGGGCAGGTGCCGAGCCAGCTGGGTCTGGACCGTTGCGGACTCTGTTAGGAGCTGGAAGGTTTGGGCCAGAGGGCAGTGCGCGTGCAGCAGAGCCCTGAGGTACCCCACCAGGCCTTTCATCTCTCTCCTCAGCCTCACCCACTCTCTGTTCCTTTTCCTTCTCTTCCGCTGTCCTACTAGATCCCTATAATAACCACAAACAACCAGTGCACAAGTCAACAACAATTGCTTTAGTGAAAGCATTATTTCCAAAGTAGTGGGCAAGGAGAAGAACATACAAATTTCAGCATGTTCCAGTCAAACACGTAGTCGTAAGAGAAACCCTGTCTGTGGAACAGATTTCTGAACAGCTGTCTCAAATAGGAGTAATCGGGTTTGTCATCAAATCGCAGCGAGCGGCAGAAGTTCATGTATGTGGCGAATTCGGCTGCAGACAGAGGTAAAGAGTAATGACGATAAGACGAATTATAGTAGGAGAAGACGGACTCATGACTTCATACAAAGAAAGTAATGGAAACTTGGAGCAGGAAATTCCGTATCCTTCACTTAGGTGTGCAGTTACTTACATGGATAGCCCTTGCAAAGCACTTCAATAGGAGTCGACATCTTTTTCTCGCTAATCCGTTCATACTTCTGTCGTTTTGTGGCAGCTTTAAGACCCTGCCAAGGCAGTGAGCCCAAGTTAAAATACATGAGCACGTAGCCAAGAGACTCCAGGTCATCCCGCCGAGACTGCTCTATGGGAACACATAAGACTTGTAGTGAACACAAAAGCCCTATCTAACAACCCATATATAAAGACCTGTATCCAGCTTCACACCCTATTCCCCTCTTACCTATGCCCAAATGTGTGTTGATGGAGGCATAACGGGCAGTGCCAGTCAGATTTTTATTCTCCCGGTAGGGAATGTGCTGATGTGTACGAGCATCGCGGTACTTTTTGGCCAAGCCAAAGTCTATGATGTAGACCAGGTTGCCCTTCTTTCCGAGCCCCATCAGGAAGTTGTCGGGTTTGATGTCTCTGTGAATGAAGTTCTTTGAGTGGATGTACTCGATGCGACTGATCTGCAGACAGGAGGGAAGACCACCGAGAGTAAATAAGCAAAGAAAAAAACTTGTAAATTAAGTGGTTTATGAACAAAGGAAATTAATGTGATCATTCAAAACACTTCGTATGCTCTGAGCACTGAGGGTATACAATTACCATCTGGTCTGCAAGTAACAGCACAGTCTTAAGGCTGAACTTCCTGGAGCAGAAGTTGAACAGGTCTTCCAGACTTGGACCCAGGAGTTCCATCACCATCACATTGTAATCACCTTCAGCCCCACACCACTTAATTGATGGAATTCCCACTACAGATACAGACAAAAAAAGATTAACTTAGGTAATTGTAGGCCTCATATATTTGTTTGTATTTCCATCCATATAAATGGAAATACAATCTCTGCATGTTTTCTGCATCACCTCCTCCCTGCATCATCTTGTAGAACTTGCTCTCTATATGAAGCTGGGGATGCTTAGTCTTCACACTCTCTAGTTTGATTGCGACCTCCTCTCCTGATGTAATATTTGCACCTGCAAATATTGATGGGCCATCCTCAGTCATAAAGCCCTATTTAGTAAAATAAAAGAGCAGGCATTTGTGCAGGCTATGATCAAACATGCTACTTACCGAGATAGATGTCCCCAAAAGAGCCACTTCCGATCTTCCGCCCAAGGCGGTATTTATTTCCAACGCGCAGCTCCATGACTTTGTTCTAAAAGTTACCTGGGAATGACCAAAAATAAATAAAGATAAGGGCCATATTGTTGAAATTGAAACATCCTAGATTTATTAGCAAGCAACCACACATTACAGCATGCAGAGCCGGATTACAAAACAGATCTCATCTTGGTAGTGAGTACACAACATTCTGTACACAAACCACTAGCTCTGCCAGCTGACACAAACCTGTTCCTTATTGTTTCCGAGGAACACATGAATTGTTAGCATGCACTGGGAGCTCTCCAGCACAATAACGCAATACCCGCTGTTGATTGATGGTTAGGATGGATGACAGCTCTTATAGCTAGCAACGAACTACTCGCACCGAGAATCGTTATATCCAGTCTAGGCAATGCCAGTATAGATAATATTCTCAAAGATCATGCTTATCCAGCTAAATTTGTGAGACTAAGGCCGTGAAAATACGAAGGTATCCGATTTTAAAAGCTACGTTTATCCATAGCTGGCATGTTTTCATCAATCGAGAAAGAGCAGCAGGCCACATAGCAAAGGGAAAACGACGGCTCGTGTCGGATTTGGATGCAGCCGCACCCTGTAGAGATCATGGCTCCGGAGCACACCGCATAGCGCGCAGTGGACACGGCTTCCATCCGCCCGCACAAGCATAAGAAACCATCATGCTACACACACACACACACACACATGCAATCACACACACACACGTCCCTCTTTGACCTTATATGAGTCCCACCCTACCTGATCCGAGAGCGAGGACAAAGCGGCGCAGGCGGACGGCTTCCCGAGGCAGGACCCTGGACAGCGAAGGTAGTCGTTTCACGAGTCTCATTCCAGACGCAGAGTAGAAAACGATGCTCCTTCTGTAGGAAATCCCAAACCCTCGATTTCTAGCGCTCAGGCTGACCTACTTGCGTTAGCAAACCTACCACCCTCCCCTTGTTTGTATCGCAGCGCACTTGTGACAGAAAATGATGTCATTCATAAACTACCGGAAGAACCCGGATCACTTCAAGGGGCCGCACGTTGAAACACTCACGATGTTAAAGGCCTGTGAGCTCAAACACTAATATATATATATATATATATATATATATGTGTGTGTGTGTGTGTGTGTGTGTGTGTGTGTGTGTGTGTGTGTGTGTGTGTGTGTGTGTGTGTGTGTGTGTGTGTGTGTTTGAGCTCACAGGCCTTCAACATCGTGGTCATAACATCAAAACATCATAACATCAAAACTAATTTGCATATTAGTTTACAACTAATTACTAGTCAATTTCTGCAAATATTTGGAATATATTTAAGGTTAAATGATACTGCTTTTGGTATATATATATATATATATATATATATATATATATATATATATATATATATATATATATATATATATATAAAAACACTCACGATGTTAAAGGCCTGTGAGCTCAAACACTAATATATATATATATATATATATATATATATATATATATATATATATATATATATGTGTGTGTGTGTGTGTGTGTGTGTGTGTGTGTTTGAGCTCACAGGCCTTCAACATCGTGAGTGTTTTATATATATTATATATATATATATATATATATATATATATATATATATATATATACCAAAAGCAGCATCATTTAACCTTAAATATATTCCAAATATTTGCAGAAATTGACTAGTAATTAGTTGTAAACTAATATGCAAATTAGTTTTGATGTTATGACCATAACATTAAAAGACAATGAAATAAAATATTAGCCAACAAGTGAAACACACAAAAATCTGTGACGGCTAAACGACTGGGTCAGAATATATCCTTTTAAATATCACCATTCTTGGTGTGCAGTGGTATACCAAACAAAGGGTCTAAGAAAAGCCAAACCGGTGACAGGGTTTGTTTTGTTTTTTCTTGGACCAAACCAAACCAAACCCTGTCACCGGTTTGCTTTTTCTTAGACCCTTTTGTTACTGATACTTGTGAGAAATTAAAGTTTGTTTATCTGGTACAATTCCACAGAACACTTACTGAAGCACTAATGTCTTCATTAGAAGGCTATGACAGAAAAATATTTTAAAAACAGTGCTTTAAAGCAATATCCCCTACATTAATAACCTAAAATTGTATAATTAGCAAGCATCAGAACACCATCAGGCAACGAAATGAACATCATGTGTTGCATAACATGAGAAGGGATAACCACTAAATTGTCCAGGTTTTATTCCGATATAACATCGATGGTATATACTGGAAATGAGTACAAAAATTTGTTTCTGACATTGGTGCCAGGTCTGACACAGTCCGGCACAGCCCGTGCCTGAAAGTTGCTCTAAGCACAAGGACAACATACACACTATTAGTCAGGTGGTCTCAGTGTATAATATTTAAAATAAATGAAATAAAAGGTAAGAAATATATTTATGAGTGCACACAAAACCAGAAGTTTTCAGTTCAACCTTTATTAATTGACTTGTTCTTTTTAAATTAACTTCCTTTTCTTTGTAAAATCAGAAAAAACAAACAACCTGAACAGGAGTGATAAAGCCTGCCTTAATTTAAAATGGTACACAACACAAAAATAAACAATTGGTAACTTTTAAGTGTTCCTAAAACATCAATCCAGCTCAGCTTGGTACAATAAGTTTGGCATGTCTCGGTATGAATGCCTTCAGTTGGTTGGTTCTTCTGTAATAGAAAAAAAAAGAAAAGAAAAAAAAAAGGAAAAACAAAAAAACAAACAAAAAAGCTTTTCTCTTTAATATTATTGCAATTCAGACAATATATAAAACAAAAAAAGGCTGCTAAAACCACAACTTAAAAAATATTCGTTAGTGCCAATGTTTTTGAACTTGCTGTCTACACGCACGCATACAGACATTTCTGCATACACTTATCCAGCACACAGACCTGAAATAAGCCATCACACACACACACACACACACACATTTATTCGCCTCCCTAACCAGCATATATTAGCAAACACGCACCACGCTTCTTAATCTCTCAATAACACACATTCAGTGATGCCACCCTAATGCTCAATGTCACCTTCTCCTTTTAGGACTTCTCTCGTGCACATGTAGGCAGAGAGGGCACATTATACAGCTAATTAACATCAGAGTGATCATAGTCATCAGAACAACAAACTTGATTGAGTAGGAAAAAAAACGAGGTCAGCATATTAAGGAAGAGAGAGAGAGACATCTCTGGATTCCACTGTTCCACATTTAAAACAAAGACAAGATACAGTGAGACATCAGAACTGCGTGGCTGGGTAAGTGTGTTCGACATTGCCAGTAAATAGGAGCGGTAACATTTTGAAGTGTCCTCCATGTCAAGTGCTCAACATCACATAGAACATTGTATGATGCATATATATTTGTCCGTCTTTTTTTTTTTTTTTTATTACAGTGCATGCCTGAGTGATGCTGCCTCAGTATGCAAGTGTGATCTTATATAAACTCAAGATTTAGTTGAACTCATCCCGTTGAGTTTAAGTCCTTTCTGTCCATCTTTTTGTTCAGTTCAAGTCTGGCTGTAAAAGTCTTCATTTAAGGATAAAAGGTGTACGAGGGATGTGTAGGCATGTGCGTCTGTGTAGATCAGTCAGCAGTTTTGCACTGCAATACTTAAAAAACCAAACAAACAAAAAAAAAGAGGCCGTGTCCCACACTCTGCATCTTCACGCTCCTGAGATTTTAGAATGGAGATTGGATTATGGAGAGCAGGGTATAGAGCACGGTCTTTGCAAAACTGTGTGTTTAACAGTGTGTACATTTGTAACCAGTGTTCTCTCATACTATAATGCAAGTTGGTATTGGTAATTTGTGGCTCTCAGAGTCAGAGTACATTCGAGTGTGTATCTGTACTATATGACCGAGTGCTTGTTTTCTTGAATGTTTCTATATATTTCCGCTGGCAAACACATTTACTAATTATGTGGCGTTTATAAACGTGTAAATTCTCCAGATTCTTAGGTTTGAGAGTGCCTGCGTTAGCCAATTCGTGGATATACAAGTGGGTGCTTTTCGTTAGAATTATGTCATAATGACGTGTGTGCTGCCAGTGTGTGTGTATTTGTGTGTATGTAAATTTGTCAGTCAGAGCGAGTCAGAGCCTCCACCCAACAGGTCTCCAGGTAGTAAAGCTGCAGGGCTGCTCATCTGGTGTCGATCTTCCAGAGCTGGCGACCCCCACAAGCTGCTGGTTGAATACCCAGCTGGCATTGCAGCCCATAGCCCTTGCCTGCTCGTCTCCACGCCTGGCGCATTGCTGCTTGTTCCACTTCCACCGGCACCGTTGCTCCACTGGGCAAAGATGTTCAGGCCTGGTGCCTGTACAGAGACTGGGTCTGGGGAGCCACCCGTACCATCCAAACTCTGCCAGCTAGAACCTGCAGGAACGACGCCACCCCCACTGCCACCACCGCCTGAGGTAGCGCCTCCTCCGGCCCGCTCCCTTTCTCCAGCGCTACCAGTACCCACTGTGCCCACTGCACCAACGCTGGACGACCCTGCTGCGCCTGGTGGTCCGCCTCCACTGGTGCTTCCACCCTGGGAAAGTGCAAAATAGCGAGCAACCTCATCCTCGCTCACAAACTCGGCCAGGATTGTGGTGTTGCCCAGAACACACCTGGAAAATAGTCAAAAGTTGTTTTTCTTGTAGACAGGAATAAAGCAATGTTTTGTTTTGTTTTTAAGTAAAAAAAAAGAATAATACTAACATGTGTAGTGCACTCTGAGCTTTGGCTGCTTCTTGGCGAGTACTGTAGCGAATCAGAGCACTGCCCTGGGTTAGACCAAGGTGAAAGGTCAACAGAGGACCATGCTGCATACAGATAGTCCGCAGGGTGGAACCATCAATCTAAACACGAAAAGAGAATTTCACTTATTCGGCGTTCGTTTTACATTTTAGCTTTGTTACATTCAGCATAGTTAAGTGTATGCCTCTGCAATATACCTGAGGAGTAAGATTACTGAGCAACAACCAGCAACTCCCCCTGGAGGCTCCGCCATCGCTCCATGCCGACCCTGTTTAATAGACAGACACACAGCACATCACAATTGCAGCCAACCTCTAAAAAGCAGATCTTTTGTTTAACAAAATAATCAGGCAAGTTATGATAAGCAAGCGCAAGTGTGTGTGTGTGTGTGTGTGTGTGTGTGTATATATATGTGTTATATATATATATATATATATATATATATATATATACACACACACACACACACACACATACACACACACACACACATAAAGCTTAAATAAGTATATCATTTAAATGGCTTTAGTTGCATTACAGGCTGAGACTAAATTTATAACAATACCAGATCCATATCTTGTTTCTTGGCTTCCTCCAGAGGCACCCCAACCCCTCCCCAATCGTGGTGCTCCTCCTGCCCATGGGGACACAGAGGGCTGTTTCTGATTGGTCAGTCCTGGAGGTGGGCGTGGTAGCTGAGATGAATTCCGATTGGTCTTCCAAGGCTTGTTGTGTCCAATGGGCTCCGGAGGCCAGCTTGTTTTATACTCAGCGTACTTAGCTGTTGGAACAGAATTGAAAATGTAGCATGGGGCTATTCATATTAGGGACATTTTTTTTCACTGATGTGAAAACCTGTACCTGAATTGTGTGCATTGTTGAGGGGGCTGTCTGAGGCACTATAGGGCCAGGCACCAGGTGAAGGCAGCAAGGTGTTTAGGGAGGGATTTGTTTCTGAAGAAGGGTAGGGAGAGAAAACATCTTTATAGTGTGCCTTAATTATTAAAACGTTGTCCAAGTTTCCTTTGCGGGAAGAGCCCTGATCTGCATCAGTGTGGGTGTAGCTACCTGTGTTATCTCTTAGCAACTGGTGCTCAGTATCACTGAGGCTTGACACTGCAGATGAACTCAGCATACTCCCAGGGGTCATGTAGGGGTCAGATTCAGGATCAACACTCTGTATTCCTTTCCATGGCACCCCTGGCTGGAATTCTACACCACCACAGTAAGTAAATAGAAATCCTTAAGAAGAACTATAAAAGCTGATTCTGACTTGAATCCAGAGCCAAGATTTTGAAACCATCAACCAGAGAATTACTCGCACACTTTGTAGAAATATACTTAAAAAGATATTTATGAAAATACCAGAAATATTTAAAAAGCTATTTAAAAATTTGTTTATGAATTGAATTCAATGTATTTCACATATTAAAAATAATTAGCTGTTAATTAGTTTAAATCCATATTGGAAACTGGATATTTAAGCTGTAACAAGATTTTAAATGGAATATTTACAACTAAATAAGAAATTATAACTTACTAAAACGTAATTCTAAGTTTTAACGTCAAAACCTCATATCAAAAGTACATCTCCTGTAACGGTTGATAAGACTGCAAAATACTATGGAATCTGAGACTAGAGAATTTTAATAGGATTTAGATTAAGGAATATATAAAAACCAACACATTTGTGTACATTCTAATCTATTCCCTATAGTGATGAGAAACTAAGGTGAAGATTATATGATAGCTACAAGTATTGTTTTGTATTTCTTTCAAATGCATAGCTGAAATCACCAAAGCATTTATATACATAAATAAATAAATAAAAAACCTTCACCATGTGGGCCATTCATTTTGGAGCCGACTATGGGTAATGGGTATATTGTTCTTGAATATTTACCTGGAGGCCAGCTGGACGTTCCAGTCTTGGTTCCCATTTTGTTTCCAGGGGTTCTCTGCCAGCTGTCTGAGGACCCTTGGAGAGAGCCACCCAAACCTTCAGCACCCAATATATCATACTGAGAATACGGGGAGCCTCCTCTCTTCAGAGGAGTAGCAAGAGGGCCTAAAATACATGGATAAAACATCATTAGTTTTAAAAGCAAAACAATAACCAGCCATTTGCACACCACAGAGCCTTTCATAGAATAAACGAACCATTTTTGTGAAGTGCATCATCAGGAGAAGAGGGAGCTGGCGAGTGACCCTCCATCATCCATTTAAAACGAGACTGCTGTCCCCCACCTTCTTTCAAACCACCTGACCCACCGGCCATGGACCCTATCTCAAGCCCAGACAGATTAACACCAGAACCAAACCCTAGGATGAAGAACATGGAAAGTTAGGTGAAGCAAAATGTTAAGTATAAGAGTAAAAGGGAAAGGGTTACAGTTGAGCACTCACCTGAATATGCAGGTGAGGATTTTTGATGCAGGTCTGCCACTGAGGCTCCCAATCCAGGGTGAGACAGCGAGTCAGACATAGGGATCTTTTGGCTACCACTACCAAGGTGTGAAGGGGAAAGTTTAGAACTTCCCCCTACACTTCCCACATGCTGTTGCTGCTGCCTCTGCTGCTGTAGTACAGCCATGATTCTTGCAAGCTGTTGAAGCACAAAATCAACTTTGTTCAGACATCTTAAGCATGTGTTAGGACTTTACAGATTTATGTACTGATTGATATTAGAACGATAAGTGAGTCAATGGTCCGCACCTGCTGGGGGTCTGCTTGCTGACGCACATTCTGAGGGAACTTGCGCTGGTTCTGTAAGAGCTGCTGCTGCTGCTGAGGTTGCTGCTGCATGAGAAGCTGACAGGCCTATGATGAAATGAGTCAGAGTGTGAAACAATTACAAACTGTGAAAAAAACAAAACAAATGGCTATGTTTCTAATCTATATAAAGAAAAGAAAAGGGAGTTGGGTACGGGGGAAAAAAAAGAAAAGAAACACATCCACAACCGAATTAAATGGTACAATGTCAGCTCAATTCAAGCTAACAAGCCCTGTTACACGGGTATTGACACGCACCAGCTGAAACTGGATATGTGGGGGGTAGATACTGCTAAGCATGGCGATGTGTTGCGGTGACAGCTGAGGAGGAAAAACTCCTCCACCCACTGCTCCAACACCCCCACTTGGAGGAGGCATCTGCTTCAGCACAGAACCGGGCACCTAGAGAATAGCATCAACCAGTTACATCAATGACCGTTTTTAAAGTTTCTGAGAGGGTAATATTGTTAAACTAAATAACTATAAATATAAATAAAAATTGGTATTTTACTACTCAGTAACACATGGAGAGAAAAGACAAAACTTTAGAGTGCAAAGACTAACAACATTTAATGTAAAATATCCACTGCTACAAATGCACAGGGCTCTCCACTGTGGTCAACAAAACATATGAAATTAAATATCCAGACACATAGTACACAAGTGTTCAATATGAAAACAATCAATTTGACCTGCCTGTTCACATTGCAACTGCAATTATACACAGTTCTTAATTAAGACGGGCTACACACTCAGCCACATGCAGCAAGAAACAACGTCAGAGGATGTCACTGTGGTCACACTTAGTGCCAAACAGACTCTATAAATATAGAATCAGCATATTTTATAGCACTCCTTATTTATTTTCAGGCAACTTATTTGTGTGTATTAACCATATGAATATGAATCAACCATATGAACCAAACCATATGAATCATAATTATGTTTTTATGAGGATAATATTAAATTAGTCACTTGCCTATGAATGAGCTGTTGATTTTGAAGACAGTCATGTTATCATTTTTCAATTAAAACAATTTTGGAAATAAACAGATGCAGGATGCAAAGTCTGCCACATGCTTCACAGCTCAACACGATCAATGTTGATGCCCAAAACACAAAATTTTGGCTATAATACCAGCCAGCACAGAGAAGTCAGTCATTTAAGCTGCTTTCAAAGCAAAACTTTCAATTCTCTGCCTATATTTGAAAAAAGGGACACTAAAAATGGACTTCATCTAAACCAACAGATTCCATTCCTGTTTATGGAGTGACAAAAATGAAAACCATCATGTGCAATGTCAACTGTCTAAAAATGATCTTGGTTTAATTGGTTTAAAAATAAATAAAAAATAAGAACAGTACTTTATTACATTAGCGTCATTCACCTAGATTGTTGCTAACAGTACTTGCAATTGTGTATTGTCTAGCTTGTAGCTTAGCTACTTGGGTTTTATCGCTGCACTGCAATTTCTGTACACAAAACAATGGTGCAAGATAGAACACACATTTATAATGCTACAATCCAAATAAGGTACCTGAGGTGACAGGAACTGATGAGGCACTTGCGCTCGCACAGTTGGGTTAATGTGTGGCATCCCTGGCTGGTGCCTGGGCTGTGCCATTCCACTCCCACTCCCAAATATATGACCACCCATCTGCAGACAGAGAAAGTGAAAATATAAGCACAAAATTGACATAGTAAAGACAACCAGACTGAAGAGAATACAGTGCTTACCAAGACAGAGAACAAACATCAGAGGAAAGGAGAGAGGACAAAGTGGCTAGATTTGGGGTGAAACTTGGATTTCGGTAATAATGATTTATGAACGCAGCAATTAAACCTGGCCAGGGATAATGTGGTGAGACTGAAATGGGCGATACAGTGATATACAGTGGCATAGCCTTACTTGTCTAGGGGGATTGGGGTGGTTGTAGAGGGGAGAGGGCTTGAAGACAGTGGGCGGAGAATATGGAGAACAAGGCCCCTCCTCCCCAAGGCACCCATCCTGATTGGTGAAAGGCAAGGTCTGCTGATCACAGTGAGAGCAAAGCAGACAGGGCCAAATACAGGATTTGACAGAGGAAATAGGTGCAACAAATAGGGATAGGTACGTGAAGTCAAGTAATGTGAAAGAAAAGGGAAATACACAAGACACTAATTAACAATTAGAAGAAATGCCAAATAAGCATCGCCAGGGGGAAAACAAAATCCTTTTTTTTTTTTAAAGTATCGTGTTACCTTGTCATAATAAGGCCCAGGCTCAGAAGGCCCCACTTCTTTGGATCCAGGTGAACGGAAGACAACTCCGGCTCCACCTCCACGCCCTCCTTTGCGCATCTCTCCATTGTAGTCACTCAAACCCATACCTCGTTTATCTCCATCCATCTTTTTATCTTGGGGAGGGCCAGGGGCTAAATCTAAAGGACGACCACTGGGGTCCTCTCCCTATAAAAACAACCAGTTCTTTTAATTTACTGGATTCACACTATACTGCTGAAGCATTACAAGTATTAATATATAGTCGGCTAAGATATATTCAGTTACAATACTAACCATAAGCCCCATGTTTGAAAACTGTCTAGTCATAGGGTTCATCCAAGAGTCAGCACCTTTTACTGAACCCTGAAGGTTACAAAACACATTCTTTCATTTAAAACAAATCAAACAGCAGAAGAATTTATTTTAACTGGTACCACCTGGGATTTAAAGTTACATTATTTTACCTTATTAGCCTTTTTGCCACCCCAGCCTCCAGAGTTGTATGAAGAGTTACTGCCTTGAGATCCAGTACTGTTCCACACACCACCACCCTCATCCTCCTCTTCCCAGCTAGAGTGACGAGAGGCACTGACAGACCCTTCTCTCTCACCCCAGCCTTCTTGCATAGACTTTGAACCTACTGAAACAAACATTAATCTCAGAGAACTCGTATGCAATTGAACTAAAATTACAATGCAGGAGTGGTTTGTACTCACCGGACTTGATTGGGTTGGGGGCGTTTCCCCAACCTGGCACATTCCCAGCATCCTCTGTATCACCCCAGCCTGTGGATTTGTCAGTAGGCTTGCCCCAAGCTGCAGTGCCATTGTCCACACATGGACTAGGGGGAGAACTGCTTCTGCCCCATCCAGATGAAGCTATTAAAACAGTCAGAGGAATATACATAAAATATTTTTGACATTACACAATTTATTGATATTTGTATATTACAGGTTATTAACAAACTACTCAGTGCATTAGTGAAAAATATATAGACATGAAAATGACAAGTAAAACACACAAAAAGTGCTATTATCCCAATACACCTGATTAATGATGATGATTGATTTATGGCTGAAAATGTCTCAAAAGACACAGTACAGATTAACTGTGGCTACTATTTCTAATATTTAATTTCAGTAACTAATAACTTACAATCCTTACCCATTGCTGGGCCTTTATTGGAAGAATGAGATGGGTTCATGTCCCTGTTTCCAATGCTTGTAGGCACTCTTCCTGACATAGGTGGAGGTCCCTGCTGCTGAGACTGCATTGACTGTGACTGTCCAGATGAGCCACTGTTTTTGTCCCAGTAATTGACATAGTTGTAGTTGTTGGGATCACCCCAAGCAGAGGTTCCATCATCTATTTCCTTTTTCCTACTAATTGACTGTGGAGAAGGTTCCTCCCAGCCACTTGGCTCTGAACTGCAACCAGGGACATTGGATATTTGGGGTATGGGCCCTGAGGACCACCCTGAACTTTGGCTTGGGGCTGAAGCACCTCCTTGTCGTCCCCAGCCCCCTTGCATGGCCCCTGTGTCCAGTGACTGTGACTGCTGGGGCTGTGATTGTTGCTGCTGTTGTGCCTGACCTTTCAGAGAGGTCGACTGGCTGTTTGGCATCTGTGAAGCATGTACATTCCCACTCCCCCATCCTGAGGGAGATTTGCTACCCAGTTCTCCCCGAACCCCAGCTCCAGCTGTGTCAGTACCTCCTGGTCCCCAAGCTTTCCTTGGATTGCCTTCATCCCAGCTCCCCCATGTACCTACTTCTCCTGCGTCTATACGTGTACCATTATCCTTCCCATCACCCCATTTCCCACTGCTTGCTTTGGTCTCCCGCTCACCCCATTCACTACCACTTCCCTTACCCCAATTCCCCCCATCTCCTCTAGACGTTTCATTCCATCCTCCAGTCCCTTTCTCATCCTGAGTATTACCCCACTCTTCACTGCCTCCTACTTGAGTACCCTGTTGTCTGAAATCTCCCCATCCACTTGATCCCCCACCTGTGACCTGATCTCTCCACTCAGATCTCTCACTACCCCAACCTTTCCCTTGGCCTTCTGATGGACTTAACTCTCCCCAACCTCCTGAAGGTTTGTTCGGCCCTCCTGCTAACTGACCCACTCCACTACCAGATTGTGAAACACCAGGGGCTGGGATATTGTTAGTAACTGACTGTGGCCCTCGATTAGGTATAGAGGAACTACTGCTGCTGCTGCTACTACTACTGTTATCCCAGCCATCCTGAGGTGATACAGATTGGGGTGCAAGGACCGAATTGGAGTTCAGGTTGTTGTTCTGAGGTTGACCTGAATGCAAAGATGAAGATGATGGGGCAGTGGTTGAAGTGATAGTAGAGTATGTTGGAACGTGGCTTGAAGCAGACGATCTTGCTCCACTTGCTGCTGCTCCTTCGGTTTTCAAGTCCCATGCCACATTCTGTCGGATCTGAGTCTGCCCCCATCCTGAGTTGGACAGCACTCTGGGGTCCAGGTCAGGTCGATTGAGCAGATTCTGTAAGGCCACTTCAGTGTTGGGAGTCTGATGAGAGCGGTGGTGGCCATGGTGCTGATTGCCATTTCTTGAATTTCCCCCACCACTGGAGGATGAGGTACCTCCTCCACCCCTGGTTCCCTGTCCTCCCCACTCATTGGACTCTCCTGTTCCTCCGTCTCCTGAACCTTTTTGATTGTCCCAAGCTCTTGTCATAGTTGAAGTTGTAGAGGAAGAAGCCGATGGGTTTCCAGCACTACCGCCACTGGTGCTGCTGTTACTGCTTGAGCCATCTCCATTTCCCCCACCTGGATTGCCAACACTACTAGGATTACCCCAATCAACTCCCCCTTTCCATGCTCCCTGAGATCCAGTGCCCCATGTACTCACACCCACAGGCCCTCCTCTGTCTTCCTGCCCACTGAAGCCCCAGGAGTTTCCCCCATCAGCAGATACAGAACTACTGCCAGCTCCAGCCTCCCATGCATCAGTTCGTGAGGCACCCGTTTTGGAATTTGCAGGAAAAGGCTGAGCTCTCCAAGTAGATGAAGTGGAAGAAGATGCAGAATGATCCCCTCCTCCAGTACTTCCACAGTCCCCATCACCTCCGTCCATCATTGTTGTGGTTTTTGGTCCTGCTCCTGGCTCCAGTGCTGTACCACCCCATTCTCTACAGGATGGCTCTATGTCTTTATATTGCATTTGGTGAAGTTGGTGCTGATGAGAGGCTTGATTCACAGAAATAGAATTGTTGGCAGACAATGATGTTGAGCTTTGGAGAGAAGTGGAGCCACCCTCTGTTGCAGCTGCCCCAGCCACATCTGGTACCAGGGCTGGCCAAGCAGAGGGGTTGGCATTAGGGTTAAAGTTGGCACCTGGAAACCCACAGTTGACACCAATGGAGCACTCAGTCCCTGAAAGCGGGGAGGCTTTGGATACGGAGGGCAACGAACCTGCTGCTACTGAATTTCCAACTGTGGCTCCCTGGGACCCCCAAACAACACTACTAGGCTGCATACATTCATTGGTTGAACAGGAGGATGTGGGTGGGGAGGGGCTACCAGAACTGACACCTTTCCCGCCTTCATTTACTCCTCCCACAATTTTCGGTTGTTGCCTTTCACCCCATGAGGCACTACAGTTTGGCATTCCATTGCCATCTGCACCTCCAGAAACAGCTTTATCTCCTGTTCTGGCTCCATCCCCAGCAGCAATACTAGGCCATTCGTCTAAGTCTGACCCATCCACTATCACCTTATCCCTGCCCTGAGAGAGGGGTTGGCTACCAGAGCTTACCCCCCACATGGAATTTGCATAATTTGTAGTAGTAGAAGAAGCAGCGATTGATGAGGAGGATGGTATGTGGGGCAGAGAAGAAGCAGCTGAACCTGCAGAACCCAAGCTGGTATCTGTAAAACAGAGATATTTACATAAACAGGACAATTTCAAATAGAGGGAATCCAACATTTTCTGTTGTACAATATGTTTCTGCCTAACTGCAAAAGTTTAGTAAATGTAAATCACACTGGCACAGACTACTAAGCCAATACTTTTGGGAGGCTTGAATGACCAGATCACAGAGATCTTTGTCTTTTAAGAATTATTCTCTAAGCCAAATCAAAGATTGTTACCTGAGGCAGAGGCCACTGTTGCACTGGGGCTATCTCCCCCACTGTTGCCTCCTCCCAGCAGCATGGAGGACAATGGTGGTTGGCCCCTCTTCAGTAGCACTTTGTGGTCCTGCTGGCAACGGAATCGAGGGGGCACTTCACGGGGCATGTAGCGCTGTGGGGCCTGGGTACTGGGGGAGGGCTGTCCGTTGGCCACCGCCGACCGCTTAGCATTGTTCCCACCCTGAGGGGGGGCACCAGCAGCCGGGGTGGCAGTGGAGGATGTTGTAGAAGAGATAGGGCCAGGGCTGGGGGAGACCGAGCTGGGAATGGCAGGAGATTGGGCAGATGGGGTCTTGGTCAGTTCTGGCACTGTCATGAGGAAATGGGGGAAAAAAACATTCAGAAAGGAAAATTACTTTCAATAAACCAAAACTTAAGACGACACGAATGACCAACAAATAATGTAACGGTCAAGCAACACAGCTAATGCAATTAAGGAAACTTTCCATAACACAGAAGTTGCTGAATTTGCTGTACATATTAAATGTACAAATAACACAAAAAGAAGCCTCATGGAGGCACCAAATGTAGTCCATTATGAAAGATAGAATATTACCTTTGTTTTTTTGCTCGACCACCTGAAATATAAAGTACATCATCAATCATTCATATATTAAAATTCAGAATGAATATCATTAAACATTTATAGTCTAATTTATTATATGTGTCAAGCTTAACTGATGTGAAATTGAGCAGATTTTTATTTCACCGTGTGTCTGCCATTTGTAAAAAAAATAATTGTAGGCTTCAAAATCATAGCTGTATATTGACATATAACTTTTTAACTTAAAGAAAGGGTCTGCTATAGCAGTGTCACATGCAATAACAGGGACTTCTCTTTTCAATCATTTTTTCTAAATAAATTAAATACATTCAGACTTGGCAAATTACTATGATTATATATATATATATATATATATATATATATATATATATATATATATATATATATATATATATATATAATCTATATAATATATATAATTACACATTAGAGACCATGGAGGTACTTGTAAAACATCCTCTGCTCTGTGCAGGCCATATCCCACCACTATGGATCACTTTACTATAAACACACAGTCTGTTGTGTGTTATTTTATACCAGTTCAGAAATACTGAATTGTACGAGTGCACAAAAAAATAACTAAACCAATAAGTGTGTGGGACATTTTGGCCAGAACCATAAAAGATCAAAGATACTCCAGGCCATTAAATAAATGTATAGATGTTGGATGAAATTCAAATTAGGTTCTCACTATCAGCTTGTAACTTAAAAGACCTATATGGTCGATAACATCATATTTACCTTCTGCGAGGTTTCCCTTTTCCGTTTATCTTCCTTCTTCCTTTTCTTGTCTTCCATGAACTGCTGTTCCCTTTCCAGACACTCCTTTCTAGTAAAATAAAAGCATTGCAGTGATGAAATTTACTTGCAAGTTGTATGGTAATACGTGAAATGAAAAGCAAAAGAATTTGCTTCAATTGGAACATTTGAATGCCTAAAACAAACAAAAATGCCCAGCATGTTAATTGTGCCGAAAGTGAAACAAGTGTGTTGACTAATAATGCTTGACATTGCTGGCACTCCATTCACCACCCGCCCATTTCCATCTCAGCATTTCTGTGCAACAGATTGTGCGCAGCTTTCACTACCACGTTTGGCGAAATTTGAAAACTTCTAAAAGCAAAAAGTGAAAAAATATTTCCTGAGCTGAAATCCAACTCTCTGAGCTTAGCAACTAAAGGTTAATCAGGTATGCTGACCACCAACAGCTAATCCACCCGAGGCCTATGGGGGAAGAAATCTTAACTTTATTGACGACGAAAACGCGTGGAAAAGCGCGTCAGTCCGAGCAACCTGCACCGAGTGACCAGTTGAATATAGCAGATAGCTCGCCACACACACACACACGCACACGCGCGCGCGGATACCGAATATAAATAAGCAAAACTCCCGCTAGCTTGCTAGCTAGCCGGCTAGCCACATATTTACGGCTCCACTGTCAAGCGTAGCGTGGAAACGATCCATCATTCCGGCTCTCAAATCACCGCCAAAACACATTCTCTGCAAAACCAGTCAGGTTTTATCGGCTGAGCTGGAAAAGCTCGGTAAAAATCAGTGACGCTGGAAAACCGATGGAGTTGCATTCGCCTGGCTAGCGAGCTATGCTAACGGTGGATGGACTAGCGCTCTCTCTCGTACCGTCGGTTCAGACAGTGAACATGTTTAATAATGCATCAGCCTTCAAATGCACAGTAAATGCGTCTCGTCTAACAAACAGCAATGTGAAAGGACATCCGCAAATAAAGAAATGAAGAAAGACTTACCCCAGGAATTACATGAAATGTAGCTAGAAAGCTAGCTACTGCTAAAGTGCTTCAGTGCGAAATTGTAAATTTTGAGGCATTCGAGGCGGCTTGAAATCCTACACACTCCATCAAAAGTACCCAGCGACGCGGCTGATCGTGGAAACGAGTCCTTCACGGTGATCTTTGTAACTCTGCAATGCGATAATGTAAACGAAGGAAAGAGCAAACTGGTTTTTAAAGCGCTGAAAAGTCAGTCGGTTGACGGTCGGCCATTTTACTGCTTGCCTGTGAATTGTGTGTGAGCAGCGCACGGTCGGAAGGGGGGGTTAGCAGAGGGAAATTTTTGACCTTCAGTATTAAAAGTCCACAGATCGCGATTGACCAAGAATGACCCGCAACTCCCTTTTTCCATCTTTTTTATTCACCTTTAATATGCACAAAAGTCCAAAGTGAACGAATCCCTTCACAGTGACTTTGACAACAGGTTACACGTTCTTCCCACCGTCTCTATTCAAACAATGACGTCATATTTTGAAAACCAGTCACTACAATGAATTCAGTAGTTTGCCTCTGTCAGTGTGTATCTCTGTATTAATGATTATACTAGTGATTAGTTATTTATTAGTAATTGATCGCCAACTGTAAGTATAAAATTGAAGTTTACATGTGATTTTTATTGCTTCTAACGTTTATATATTGGGCCCTACACTAGGAATGCATTGCTTGCACAAACCTAATGGCTGGATTTTTGACACTCGCCCTCTAGAGCGACTTACGATTGGGCACTTGAGAGTTAAAGGCCTTGCTCAATGGTCCATTAGTGGCAGATCGGAGGTGCTGGGACCTGAACCTGCAACGGTCTGATCCAAAGCCCAATACCCCAACTGCCGAGCTACCACCTTGTGACAGCACTTATGTGTTAGAGCAATAAAGAACAGAGTGCAGGAAGAGAGGTGTGGAATGAGTGAATTTGTGATCGAGGGGTATCTGTAAGAGTGAAAGGGAAAGTTTATAGGACTGTGGCGATCTATATGTATGCAAATATACATGTGACCACGCCTTACTAATGCGTCACCACAAGCGCCCCTCCTATATATGTGTGTAGAGGCGTGGCTTCACACGTACACACAGGTTGGTCGGATTCTCACTCCGCGCGATATACAAACTAGAAGCTATTAATATTATGACTGCTTAAAAAAATAAACTTCTACTTCTACGCTTTTATTATATCTCACATATTCTGAAAAAAATCGGAATGTCTTCTTTTTAAGCATGTGGGAATGTAAGAATTTAGCTCATTGCTAAGTGGTGACGTAGCTAGCGTATGGTAGCACTTTATTTAATATCCGGTGTCTGTAAAACACTGTTTATGTGTACAATAACAACAAACAAAAACATGAATAAATTCCACGATATTATAATACCCAAGTGTGGTATTTTGTCGTTGTATATAGTTTTTGTTTAAATTCTGTCAACCGACACCTAAGAGCTCTTGCACACATTGTCTTAGAACGTGCGTCGGTCATATGTTGTCTGGTTCATCACTATCATCACTGAGAGGGCTGTGTGGAATCTATAAAATAATACATTATGCGTTATACCAAACATTATATTAAAGTAAAATTTTCCATCCTCTCATTTATGATTCTGTAATATTTGTACTTAATTAAATAAATGGACAACATTAGTCTGTAATCTAATTTATTAATGTGGTTTTATTTAGTTTTAATTCCAGTACAACGAGAATTCAAAGCCCAATATAGCTATTCATTGACTGCTATTGAGAGACAGGATCCTTGTTTTATCCTTTTCCTGTTCTCATTTATGGCATGATGTACCAAAACAAAGCTCACAATTGACCAATGTTGGCCAACAGGCATCTCTGACATCTCTGCTATACAGTAAAACCTATATACATTCCTTCAAATAAGTAAGTAAGTTATTAAAGCATTGGTTGTTCTCATCAGGTGACTAACACTGAGAAAGATATGGAGGCACACAAAAGAAGAGTGAAGAGGGGAAAAGCAAGACATCCAGTAAAAAAAGAGGTACTTGAAGACTCGGATGAATCAGATGAAACACCAGGATGCAGTACTAAGAAAGTAGTGAGGGGAACGAAACGAAAAACTAAGCGACAAAGAAAGTACATTGGCGCTCATGTCTCTATTGCCGGTAAGGAGCGTGGACCACATTTTAATTCATTTTATTGGCAAGAATTTAGTGGCAAGAAAAAGTATGTGAACCTTTTGGAATTTCATCTGAATAAATTTATCATAACATGTGATCTGATCTCCATCCAAGTCAAGGGTAATGTGTTGAGAGAAAAAAATCTGATCTTTCATGTCTTAATTGAGAACAACCCCAAAAAACTTCATAGTGCTTGTGGAAAAAGTATGTGAACCCTTTAATTAATGACCTGAAAAAGCTAATTGGAGTTAGGCTTTTAGCACACCTGGAGTCTTATAAAGATAATAAGTTTTGGGGTTTGCTCTGCCCAAGAAGAAATTACTTATGTGAGCCATGCCTTGCCAAAAAGAGCTTTAAGAGGATCTACGATCAATAATTTGGTTTTACATAAAGCTGGCAAGGGTTAAATAGTTACTTCACAGACTCTAGAAATTCACCAGTCTACAAACGATCTACAAATTGAGACACTTTGGGACTGCTGCTACTCTACCCAGATGTGGGTGCCCAGTCAAAATGACACCAAGAGAACAATGAAGACTCAACAATGAGGTAAGGAAACAACTGTGAATGACAATCAAAGATTTGAAGGCATCACTGGGACTTGCTAACATCTCTCTTCATGAAGCTACAATACGTAACAAGCGGAAGGACACCAGTGTTCCAAGGAAGGACACCACAATGGAAGCCACTGTTTACTATAAAGAACATTGCTGCATACCTGAAGTTTGGAAAAGAGCACATTGACACTCCACAGTGATAGTGGCAAAATGTTTTGTGGAATGCTAAAACTAAGTTTGAACTATTTGAACAGAACGCACAGCACTGGTGTAGAAAGGCCACAACATATCATCTCAACTGTAAAATATGGTGGTGGAAACGTCATGATTTGTTCCTGTTTTGCTGCATCAGGGCCTGGAACCAGGACCAGGTTGGAATCATTGAAGGGAAGATGAATTCCCTGAGGATATCGAACAAGTCTTCAGAATAATGAAAGGATGTCTGCACATCAGCTGAAACTGTGTAGAAGGTGGGTGATGTAACAGTACAACGACCCAAAACACCAGAGCAAGTCCACAACAGAATGGCTTCAGAAAAACATAATCCGCCTTTTGCAGTGGCCAAGTCAGAGCCCAGACCTCAACCCAACAGAGATGCTATGGATTGACTTCAAGAGGGCCATATACATAAGATGTCCAAAGAATATGACAGAGCTAAATATTTCTGCCAGGAAGAATGGACTAAAATTCTTCCTCAACCATGAGCAGTTCTGATCCACAGCTACAGGAAGCGCCTGGTTGAGGTTATTGCTGCCAAGGGGAAAGTCAACCATTTATTAATTCTATAGATTCACTTACTTTTTTTTTTTGCACTGCCATTTTGAATGTTGAATGAGTGTGTTCAATAAAGACATGAAAGATCAGAATTTCTTTTGTTATTCTAAATGCATTGCTTGTTAATACCATTGACTTAGATGGTCAGATCACATTTTATGACAAATTTATTCAGAAGACAATGAAATTCCAATACTTTTCTTACCACTGTAATTGCAGTAAAAGTAGAAAATATAATAATCCCTTTATATTTTAAAGGAGGCATATGGAAAGCAGTTGAAGCAACTGTAGACATGGGGGGTCACAGTTTTGGATTATTTTTGGGTTCCCAACGTTCATGGCAAAGACCGGCCATTAATCAGGCTGCTGCAGTGAGATTTCAGCAGGCGTGTGCTCAACACGGCTTTGATCCCACTTACATTCTTCCACATGGATCTTACCTGATGAACTGTGGCTCTCCGAAAGCAGGTCTGTCTACCATGTGAGCATATTCATGCATTCATTCATCTTCTACCGCTATATCTGATCTTCCGTCGGGTCACGGGGAATCTGTGCCTATTTCAGGCGTCTATGGGCATTAAGGCAGGATACACCCTGGATGGAATGCCAACCCATCGCAGGACACACACATTCATACACTAGAGACAATTTTCCAAGGTGCCAATCAATCTATCGTGCATGTTTTTGGAACGGGGGAAACCAGAGAACCCGGAGAAAAAACCCTGAGGCACGGGAAGAACATGCAAACTCCACACACACATGGAATCAAACACGGGAATCGAACCCGGAGCCTGGCATGTGAGGCGAACGTGCTAACCACTAAGCCACCGTGCCCCTTACATGAGCATATTATACCTGCAAAAAGCAAATTAAATGTTATCTCTGACTAAAATCAAGAACGTAATAAACAATACAACCGTTATAAACATATTCAACCTACCTGAATCAGCAGTGACTTTTTAATCATTATTTACTCTTTTGAGTATTTGGAACTCTGTATACTGCTGTACACAGTACTGCTGTATTGCCCATTTATTCTTACTCACTAGCACTATGTAGTACACAGAATGCACTTGCACACTATGCAATGCTACATGATACCATATTTCACTAGGGTTTCTTAAGTGCAGGCTGTTGACAGCATTATTCTTAAAAGGTCAATGTACAGTTGAAGCTAATCTACCGTACTTTTAACTTAAGGTGCGGATTGCTGATGATTATAAATTGTCTTAAATAAATTATGATTGGAAAAATACAGCAAAGTGCTAAAGAGAATAAAATGTACAGCAATAATATCTGTGTAAAAGCTTAGAAACAGGTTAACTTGGCTGTGCTTTTTCTTCAGATATGTTTAGTAAGAGTCAGGCCTTGTTGATTGATGAACTAAGTCGCTGCAGTGTTTTGGGACTCACTCAGTACAACTTCCATCCTGGGGCCGCCTTGAAATCCAGCAAAGAACAGTGCATTGAAAGGATCGCTCAAGCTATAAACCATGCTCACCGGCAAATACCTGGAGTCTGTACTGGTAAGCTCAGTAACCATACTGACTACAGACATAGATTTATTTTTTATTAAACTGGTAAATAAAGTTTATTTCCTTGGTCTAATTTTGCCTGTGCTTCCTCTTACTCTGTTTCGGAACCTCTCACTAGTGCTTGAAAATATGTGTGGTCAGGGAAGCACTGTGGGTGGGGAGTTTTCTGAGCTGAAGAGCATAATTGACCATGTTCGAGATAAGTCACGTGTTGGAGTCTGTCTAGACACGTGCCATGCGTTTGCAGCAGGTGAGGAGTTGATAAATATATATTTATCTACTGTTTTAGCTTCAGTCCAATTTCACATTGTGTGTGAAATCCTGACTTGTCCCGACAGGTTATGACCTTTCTTCAGCAGGAGGAGTAAAGTCTGTGCTTGATGAATTTGACCATGAGGTTGGACTGCACTACCTGAAAGCAGTCCATCTCAATGACTCAAAAGGTGACTTTATGGCACAGGAGAGCATATCAGTTGTTATCAGTCTCATTATTCCTTTTAAATACATTCTTCGTGCATGTAGCAACACTGATTTCGCGTCATATTGCCATATTGTATCATTGGGTTTTCCAGGTAAATTGGGCTGCCATTTGGATCGCCATGAGGACATTGGCCGTGGAAAGATCGGTATCTCTGCTTTTCAAAAGATTGTAAATGAGCCCCGACTTGACAACATCCCACTCATTCTTGAGACACCTGGCCGGTAATTATTAATTACATAAAAAATAAAATGATCCAGTATTTTCAATGAAAAGAGTGGTTGTTTTATTGGGTAATTTGTATTTGTATGTGTCCTGTTCCACAGCCGAGGTTTCGAATACGCTGAGCAAATAGAACTCCTGTATTCCCTCATTCGGGACTAGAGCATGGAGCGTCCTCACTAGACAATTCTAAACACTATGTTCTGCTTGATTCATTCATATGTGTATTCAATTCAGTTGACTAAATAATCTGCTATGTATTCAGTATTCAAGTATTTGCACATGTTAACAGATTCCAGCAGAGGGAGCTGTAAACAAGGCAAAAGTGACAGTGAGCTGAAACCCCACAGTAAATCCTATAGTAGGAGTGCTATTACATTTCTGTTCGATTATTGTACGTTGATATGTATTTTTCACCGATTGTCTGTTTTTTCTAATTCTGAGAGCGGGGATAGTGTGTGATTCATAATGTTCTTCCTGCTTTGTCTGTTTAGAGTAATTCTTGTTCTTTGCATTCACTGTTAGTGGGAAATACCCCTTTTTCATTTTATTCTGTTATCCCTGGCCAAGTTTCAGAGACCAAGTTTTCTATCTCATTTAAAGCTGTTCACATGGAGAAAGCAGCTCACCAGACCACATGTACACCACTAGCCGGCAATAAACACCATTTCTATTATTGCTCCAAGAACAATTGCAGCTTAGTTCATGCAAAGCTAATTAAAAACCTTTTAGGTGTTGCTGATTGAGGTTGTGGTTCTTTTTGAAGGCATTGAAAGAAGGAGTTTAATGTACATTTTGACAGGAAGGGAAAGGTACCTTGGTTTGGAATGTTTCTCCAATTCAGTGCCAGCCTACAGGAAATGCCAGTCACACACAAATCTGTTCTGCCTCTGTGTCTGGTTTGGATCATTGGGCTGCACAAAGACTGTCGAGTCTATTAAAGTTGCATTGCTTGGCTTAATTTAGCTTATGTCAGATATGAATTTCTTTGGGAAGGCAGTGACCAATGTGAATGGACTCTAATAAAACATGTTGCATTTCCAAACCTTTTGAGTAAAAACAACAATATAACAGTATATGTAAATGTTTGAATATGACTGTAATGCAGTCAAAAAGAGACGTTTAGAAAGCTTTTGCTTACTTTTAAGATAAATAAAATGGTAAAATACCTTCAAGTGAATACTTTCTGATTGCTTTAAAAAATATATTATTAAAATAAAACTATAATCAAAACCATTCTTTGGCAAAGAATGTATATAGAATTTTGCTCCAAGTCAAATAAGACCAAACCACTTGCATGTGACAGAATTCATGTAAAATAGAAAGAACCTCTCCATACAATCAGAACACATGGTTAACCTAAATATCGCACACAAACACTTCTGGCAATCGCTGAAGGATTCTATGAAAGGTGTCCATTAGATTGTATTTTTTTTGTGTGAGAGAAATTAATTAATCAGTTACACAAAAGTTTAGCTGGATATGAGTGCAGAGTGGAGATCTGCATATACCAGTCCAAGGATTCAAATTGAAATACTGTTCTACTGTCATGTTTCTGTTCTATTTGCTTTTCACGCACATTAACAAGTGACCTATTGTACAGCACAAATTCTTACATATCACCAGAAGACCTAAGGTTCATTTGATTTGTGCATTTATTTAATAAAAGCACCGTGTTGGGTACAAACCAAAACTTGATTGGTAGCAGATTTGTCTCGGAGTCGGAGTTGGCCCACATGCTGCACAACGAAATCAGATGCGAAGATCGTCCTGTGCCCAAAAATCAAGCAATGAAGTAAACAGTCAGCAAATGTGGCTGTATAAGGCCTTCTATTCCTCTTCACTCCTGCCCTTGACCAAGGAATGTTCCAGAGAGTGGTGGCTGGGAACGAGGCCGCGCAGCCTCAGACAGGCCATCACACGCAGCAGCCGCAGGCTCCAGTCCGATCTATACTCCCAATCCTGCTGATTTGCTGCTAAGCATTCAACAGCCCGAGAGTCTAAATCTTTTTTCTAAACGCTCTGTACTTTGTGTGGAAAAAAAAACACCCTATGAAACATCACACTGTGTTAGCTGTATAGGAGCGTGATGGTGTGTTTTTTATAATGTACATAAATTGTTTTCCTTGTATCTGTATGGGAGTTTTTATATTTGTGTACAACAAATAGCTAGTTTTAACTCGCATCTCATGGCTTTCAGGTTGCTGAGTTAAGGAATATCTGATACTGATGCCTTTACTTCATGAGAAAAACCCAAATTACAGAGTGTTCCAGTCTATTTCTACTCTTACATCAGCTGACGCAAACCTGCACACTAAGATTAAGATTCCACCGCCTACCACAGTTCAGAGTTAATTATGCTAAGATGTGTAACTTCAGATACAGTATATAATTGTAGAACAGCAGGAATTTGAGTTTCGATTTATGTAAACAATAATTTTCTCCACCCAGTTGGCTTGTGTGGTTATTTGAAGGAAGATAGCATTAACTTTCTCATTCTTTAACAAATGCCCACTCACTTTATTCGGAACACCATACAAATATGCTCAAATTGTCATGGCATTGATTCCATAAGGTGTTTCAGGGAGATTCTGGCCCACACTGGCACGGTCATTTTTGTCTGCTACAAATTTGTCTGCTACATAGTCATGCATCAAATCTCCTACAGCACTACTGGATTCAGCTCTGGTGACCAAGACTGCAACTGAAGTACAATGAGCTCATTATCATCTTCCTGGATGCATTTTGAGAAGACTGGCTTAGTGTCATGGCATGTTAGCTGCGTGTAGTCATTATAAGATGGGTTGTCACCATAAAAGAGATGCACATAGTCCGCATTAATATGCAGGTTGTGTCGTTCAAACAATGATCCAGTGAAATTAAAGAGCCCAATATGTGTCAAGACAACAGTTTCCAAACCATTACACAACTCCTAAACTCCTGAGGCAAAAAGAGGATAGATCAGCAATTAAGGCGCTGGTCGACTGATCATAAGGTCTGGGGTTTGAGTCCCGGTATTGCTAAGCTGCCACTCTTGGGTCCTTGAGCAAGGCCCTTAACCCTCTGTGTGCCAGGGGCTGACCCTATCATGGCTGACTTTGTGCTTCCAAACAAGCTGGGATATACAAAGGAATATTTTCACTGTGCTGTGTTGTATATGTGACAAATAAAGTCTATTCTTTTCTTCAAAGCATTTTGGAGTCCATGGAATACCCAATTCTGGTTGAATATGCAACTACCTGCAAAATATACCAGAATTCAGTAAGGACCCCCGACTTATTTTGTGAGTTTAAATGTCCAGTTTCATTCTGCTTGTGCCCAGTGTAGTCTCAGACCCATTTTCTTTGGTTCAAAATAGTGGAACCCAATGTGTCTTCTTCTTGCAGCCCCGTTCAAGCCAATGTTTGAATTGCTCTGCACTCTGGGTTGCTCGTCTGCTCACTATGGCTGTAAAGAATGTTTTTTTTTAGTTGCCACAGCCTCCCTGCAAAACTATATCCTCCCCTTAAACTATTGTGGCAATTCTTCTCTGACTTCTCTCATCAAAAATGTGTTTTTGCCTGCAGAGAAAGTGATGAAAGGCCATTTTGTGTGTGAGGATAGGCATGAAGCACAGTTATAAATAGGCCAACACGACATAATGCCTCTTTACTCACAGCTCTGGAGAGATAGAATCTTTACCATTTTTGACTTCATTTTACATTGATAATTAAGTAGACAAACAAGACATCCACCCCAGTCTTATGTCATCAACATATTCTGGATGAGGGAAATTCATATTCAAATCCTAAACTGAATGGCCACATTCTTCAACCAGGAGCTGGATAGCAGAGGCTGCTGAAATCCCACTGTTCTTCATTTAAAAAAAACAAACAAAAAAACAGTCAACTTGTTATTTTTATCAATTTTGGAAGACGCCAGACATGACTCTTTAGTCAAATGTTTATGTAATATGTGTGTATGCATCGCGTTTCCTGTCAGAGCCTCACACCAGCAAGGGCCTAGCCTCACTATTGTCTATTGTCCACCAACTGAGACTTGTTTCCTGACAGGCCAGAATTCACGGAAATGGGAATGCAGTCCAAACACATTCCTTGAGTAACACCCCCACCCCTGTCTCATTGCACCCCACCATCCAAGAAGCATAGGGCTCGAAGAGGGTCCACTCCCAACAGGATGTTAATTAGCGACACTCGCTTCAGGAAGTCAGGGAGGGATCAGGTGGAAATGGGGACAGAGAGACTGCGGATTCACTTCTCAAGCACATAAGCTTTCACTTAGCGATCATATATTAAAGGATTGTATTTATTTTTGGTAATTAGCTTAAATTAGACACTTTGAATGTCGAAATGTCTTAAAGTCTAACAATTCCACTCTCCCCAAAGCTACCACTTTCCTTCTCCTATGCAACATCTGGCTTTTATAATCTGAATGTACACTGCCCTACAGTTGCTAATGGAACTTGAAAAGGAGTCCTGGTATAACAATTAAACAAATATTTGCATTTTACGGGAAAATCCATTTAAATACAAGGATTTATTTGTTATTTCTTTTTAAGCCAGAAGGTAATTGATCATTACAGTCAATTAAAAATTAGCCACAAGCACTAATTCCAACTTTTTTTTTTCAAAAATTCTAATGGATTCGTGGTGTCCATACACTACACAGGTACACGCATATACACACGCATAGGCAGATATGTTTAACTACGCATGCCTTACTCGGCAGTAAAAAGGAAATGTGGATCAGGAAACAGCCTTTATATACACAAGTCTGCTAAGATTTTCAGCAAGCTAATAATTCACAGCAATGACCCCAAAACCATCTTTCATTTCACAGCCTGCAAAACAATCTTGAACATATGTGCTGTATATGTTGAACCTGAAAGAAAAGACATAAAATTAGATCTAAATCCGTTTGAATTTAGGTAAACATTACAAAAATGAACAGAAAAGTACAGAAAATATTATTACATAATAACTATATAACAATTTCACTGTGCTGTAATGTTTATGTGACAAATAAAGGCTATAATTCCAAGGCCGTTTGCCAGTTTCAGTCTAGTTGTTGTAAACCAAATGCCGAGTAGGACAAGAGACAAGCCATCCCGCACAACATTTGAGAACACAGACTCACTGTTTTCACTAAAGCACAGCCTTTAGTGTCCTTTAAGATTTGAGCAGTTGTTTTCTCACTTGTTACAGTAATGCTTCTCTCATCTTAACTCAGGAAATGACACCATGATACATATCTTCGCAAAGAGATGCGGGTACAGCCTAAACACAGCGAGAGCACAGAGACACAGTGTATAGTCACCAGGCACAATGTCAGCCATATTCACACAAACATCTGAAGCAGCTTTCTTATCGCTATAGTTACTGATCAAGAAGCAAAACAGTGTGGAAGAGGGTCAGGCAAAGCTTCAATATCTAGAGAAAAGAACAAAGCAGACAAACAAACTTAGCATAAGGACAAGGCAAGAAGGGGCACACCACAATACACAGAACTAAATGCAACAATTATACACGGATCATTTTTTTTTTTAAATCTATTTTTTTTCCAAGGCTATTTTCACAATATGGAAAAACAGTTTAATGACTTTATATCTTTTTGAGTGTTTCTCAAGTGAACTGTGGCATTATAAAGTTCAGCATGCACTATTTGTTGTCTCAATCCTCATTACAAAGTAATGCTGCACAGAGTCAGCCCCAGGACATCCATCAACCTTGAGCTTAATAAACATTTCCATGATAAGCAAAAAGTTCAACACTGGATTGGTTCCCTTTTGGCTCAACTCACAGCACAAGAATCACAGCTGAGGGGCCTGAATACCAGCGGTTTCTGTGTGAGGGGACTGCAAAAAAACAAAAAAACAAAGGAAAAAGGTCTTTTAAAAAAAGAAATGTGTGCAATGACCAGTAGTTAAGTAACATTCCTGGCTGTTTTACTTTGCAAAAGGTCAATAAATAAAAAAAAACTCCTTTAATTATGGATGAATACGAGACAAGTTATAGATGGACATAAAATTAGATCTCTGAGGACCAAGAAAGACACATGGATGGATTCTTTGATCTTGTGGAAAAGGAAGAGAAGGAAGAAAGAATACAGGGAAAGATGGATTGTGGAAAAGTCAAATGTGTGGAGCACAAAGGCTAAATGTAATCTGGCCTCCCTTTGGGGACCAACATCTGAACCTTTTCCAAAAGCTACACGTTTTTTCTTAGCAAATAGCTGGCATGCTTGAAGGGAAGAATTTTTACTTTGAGAAGCTCTAGTATAGGCTGCTTCAGTAGACATAAATAAGGAATACATTTAGGTAGAAGGTGGGCACGGTGGCTTAGTGGTTAGCACGGTCGCCTCACACCGCCAGGGTCCGGGTTCGATTCCCGTCTCGGCCATGTGTGTGGGGAGTTTGCATGTTCTCCCCGAGCCTCAGGAGGTTTTTCCCCGGCTTCTCCGGTTTCCTCCCTGTCCAAAAACATGCACGGTAGCTTGATTGGCACCTTGGAAAATTGTCCCTAGTGTATGAATGTGTGTGTGTGTGTGTGTGTGTGTGTGTGTGTGCCATGCGATGGGTTGGCATTCCATACAGGGTGTATCCTGCCTTAATGCCCATAGACGCCTGTGATAGGCACAGGCTCCCCGTGACCCGAGGGAAGATCAGATATAGCGGTAGAAGATTAATGAATTAATGAATTTAGGTAGAATTGGGAAGTCAAAAAGAAGAAATACAGTTTGAAACAATTTTACTGGGTCTTTGCTTTTGCCATTCTCAATGGAAGCACCATATACAACATGAGTTCTGTGATTCTTAGGGGATTGTATAGATGTCATTGGCCTGTTACTTTGCATGAATCATCATCATCAACAACAACAATAAAAAATGTTAAGGAAAGGCAGTGAACTAAACCATAATTAAAAATGTGTCCATGTATCTTTTGTAGTAAAAAAAAATCCAGCTGTGAGTAATAGTTTTAAAGATATACACTGTCTCAGGTAAATAACTATTAAAACTCCATATTAACATTTTAATTATTACATTGGCATCCAGAAAAAAAATCTCTTGACAATTCAAAATGGATCGGAATAAATCTTTACCTTCTTCCTATCAGAAAGAGTTTTAGTAGAATCTCTTTAAAAAGATATTTACATGGATACTGACTAATACTCAAGGTTTCAGTGTGGAAAATAATAAAGGGTTATTGTGGTATTCCATGTGAAACTATTATTTACTAAAATACCATTTTGGAGAATAAATTAACCTGTCTTAATGAATGGCCATTTGAATGGGAAAGCCTGAAATTTAAACCTGTCTACATTCTGCTTTCACTTAACCATTTAGGTGTTGAATTAACTCTTGTAGGGTTTTGGGGCCAAACTGATACTGAGCTGCTGCAGTATGTTTCTAAAATAAGGGATTTTCCTCAGTCCCCGAGAAAATCCCACCCCTTTTGTCCATAGTCCAAATACACCCACTAGTAAAGGAGCAGACTGCTGCCTGCAATACTGTGTGTGTGTGTGTGTGTGTGTGTGTGTGTGTGTGTGTGTGTGTGTGTGTGTGTGTGAGAGAGAGAATCGAATTGCTAGTGGTGTATGCTGCCCATGTTCACCAGAGAAGAGGCTGGCTCAGTGTGGAAAAGTTACAGACGTAAAGCTCCAGACTGGATTATAACAAAAACATGGAGTAAAATTTCATTTAATTCCAAAATTCTACTGACATACTGACATTCTTCATAAGGTAAGTTACCACAGAAAATCACAATACCTGTTTTATTAAGAAAAACAATGCTGTGCTAATTTTCACAGTATTTGGCATGGTTCAGAGGGAGTCAGTATTGTATATAATCCAACACAATAGGACTGAAATGACAACCAAAAAGATTTTGATTTCTAGGTTGCATGCATGTATGCCATAGGACTATTGTTCGAAATGTCTTCTCTCTACTGTTCTATCATTTTTTTTCTTGCACATGATATTGTCATACTGTAAAAGCTATATAAAGAAGAATTAGTATGAGAATTAGTAAGTCTGGTTACAATTTTAGGGTTTCAAAACCTACTATTGGTTAATCACTGAAGTTGAAATACAATACTTTTGCAATTGTGGTATTGCAGGAGGCTTCAGTGTGTGAAAGATCACATATGGGATTTCACATTATGTGAATCTAGACCCATTTCCGTGTGAATCTGGGTGAGTGGTAATCAGTCATAGCATTGTGCAATTATGTCAGATAGTCCTTGCAGTATTCACTTTTAACATTACTATTACTTTATAACATTACATTACTATACCACCAATGTGCCAAGTGGCACCTGCACACCACTTTTACCAACAAATCCCAAATCTCCATGTTATAAGTTTGGATGTAACACGGGTCTATTTGGTTTAAACTGACTTGGAACAGTTTCTTTTTTTTTTGAAGAAAATAATTAAAGAAAAATTGAATGAATGATAGAATGAATTAAGTCAATAAAGAGAAAATTGTATTCATGCATTCAGAAAAATCAGATTTTTGCACAATATGTATAGTATTATATTTAATTGTTTAAATAGTTTAATAGAAAAAAAACAGCATTGAATATTCCATATCAAACAACTAAAGAGCATTATGAATGGCAGTATATTCTGATACTTTCATTGTTTTTATATAGTTTTACATATGCATATTAAATGGGGTTTACATACAGATGTAAACTGTTTTCTATTAGTTATTTAGCTAAAGAAATGTGCCAGGTTAGAAAACAAGCCTTTTTATGAATGAATGGTCTAAGTAGATTTAGACTCGTCTTAAGTCATTATAAAAACATGCCTTGGTTTTTGGCGCCGGTCTATTCACTGAAATCAAAGTGACTAAGGGGGCAAGAGACATAGGTCAGTGGGTGAAGATAAATGAGTCATTCTCTTGTATGTTTGTCCACCTGGTCAACTCAGTTACAAAGTAACATGGACCCCATGAGAGAGTATGTGGGTTATTTGCACAGTTTAGGTTGAATGGAGACAAAAGGGATTTATATATTTTTGAAGGACATTCTATATAATCTAGAAATGAGTCTAAAATACCAGTAATGTCATATTTTAATGTACAGTAAATAAATTGTGATTGAAAGGTCAGAGGATATATATATATATATAGATAAAGCTCAAATACATACACCGGCAGCGTTTTTTTTTTTTTTTTTTTTTTTTTTTACAGAGAACAAGCAGACGAACCAAAATGTGTTTCTAATCTTCAATGTAGGCACTCTTCAGTCTAGTGATATTATTCTTAGGAATGTGTTCACACACACACGGGTCCCATTATTCTTTGGTTTCAGAAGTTTACGTCCATCTCCCTGATGTATCCACTCTCTTTCTAGAGCAGAACTGGTTCTGTTCGCTCGAAACTTTTTTGAATGCATTGCATCATGGCGTTTATGAGGTTCTCCATCCTCTGTGGCTTCTAGTCACTTCATGTCGCTTCAGCTCCTATCGATAGTGAATTTTACAGTAAAAATCATTCATTTGGCATCGTACATTTGGCAGCCATATTTTCATTTTAAAAATACACGATTAGCAATAACACAAAACTCACTCAGAAAGCACTAGATTATAATGGCATTTTACAAGAATCTTTCTCCAACTCTATTTCATTGCAGATTTTCCAGCCACTCCTTCACACCAAAATGGATTGAGGATGCCAGAGGGCATTGACGAGGGGAGATACCTGACAAGCAGCTGTTCTCTGTCTGACTGTTGTGCAGACTATTAAGCTTATCTTTTATTTCTTCTAATGGCCTGACCTTTGTGAAGAGCAGGCCAGTGAATCTGTGAAACTGAGAGCAGTTTATCAAGAAGACAAAGGAGCATGGTGAAAATAAGCCCCTGGTCACGGCTCAGAGAAGGATAAAGCAACAAGTCGAGGGTGGTCTGGACTCAGCATGTTGTGCCGGCCCACTCTTAAGAACACACATCGTCAAGTGACAGGACGGAGGTTACTGAGTGAATCAGAATGAAGCGAGTACACAGTCTGACTAATTAGGCATGAGTATTATTTCTTTATTTAAACAGTTAAACATTTGAATAATTCCATACAGATGTTGTGCCCTGGCTCAGCTGCATTTGAATGCTTTGTTAGGATTCATGCCAAATGGTGGATAAGACAAGAGGTACAACAGCATAAATTCCTTGTTAATCCAGACTTGAATTATATTTAGTACCCTGCAAACAGAAGGATTGTAGAAGTACTTCAGGCTAAATAGAACAACATACCTGTAGCCGAGCTGAGCTGTTCTCCATATGAGACCGACGGCTAGGCAGGAAAAGAAAAACTTACCGCTATTAAAAGAGTAGTCTGTTAAAATAAAACACCAACAACTGGTACATGGGCAAGAACAAAATAAAGGCTGGTGGAGAGTTGACGTCATGCTGTTGGAGCGCTAAAATAACTCATTAATGGAGTCAAACTAACATGTGTGGGAGGCCAGTCTCAGTGGAAAGCTCATAAAATAGACGGGCCTGTAAATGCCTGCTACTTTGTCAAAATATTTGAAAAGCATTGACCATTACAAATTCCATATCAAGCCCACAACAAAAGAACAATAAAGCAGGGCAGTGTATTTTAGGATTGGTAGTAAATGTTTTTTTTTCTTCATGCAAATCAACTGCTCTTATTGGTTTTCATGTTGATTATTTAGAAATATGTTTTTTTAGGTTTGTCAGATATTGAGAAACTACCTATAAAGGCTTTTGCTAGACATATTGTAAATTAATGACCAGGACACTGTCCAGTGCAAAACAGTTCGCCTTTTGATTTAAGGTCCTTGAACGAGAGGTTCACAGAAGAGAAGTAGACTTTAGCCTGAAGGATTTGGCACAGAAACTAACTTAGTTTTCAGAGCATAAAATCAGGAGAAACATGCAATTATTTGTGTAGCCAAGCGCTACCCGCTCATACCACATGCACCACGTCACTTTCTCTTTTTTCTTTTTTTTGCAAAGAAGAAGTTTGCAGATATTTTCTTAACATTTGATCTTCCTCAACTCACAGCAGCGGAAACTCTCAAACACATTGGAGATGGAATATATGGATCCGATCCTAAACCGCAAAGATCTCTGTAGCCGAAGTTGGATTTATTTCTGAACTTGTGTTTTCTAAACCCAAAACCCAAAACAACTGTGCAGCCCAGTTTCTCTGACCACATACGCATCTGAGGTTTCCAGGAATTGGGGACATGAGTATTTTCATCGCACATTATCTCAGTGGATACATTTTGGATATGGACAGAAACCAGGGGCAAAAAATCTTTCTGTGCATACTTATGGAAAATCCTCTCTAAGAAACATTAACTCAAACAGCATTTTTTTTTCGTAGCCCTGAGCTATGCATAATTTTGTATGAATGGTAATGTGTGGATAATTTCCTGTCGAGCTAGGCCAGATTTTTTTTTCAACTGCACAGGGCACGCAGAAAACTCACTGGAGCACCAAGTATTTTAGTTGGAATACTAACAATCTGAGATCTTGTTGTGCTTTCCTGTGGTTTTATTGTAATCTTGGGAAAAAAAAAGAGCAGTCATGAACTTGGGCAAACTGTCTGGGCTGAAGAGCCTGGTTTCTCACTCCTCAGGGAGGCGGCGCTTTAAGGGTGATCTGACTCCAGATATGATTAGTCCTCCACTGGGAGACTTCCGCCACACCATGCATGTAGGCCGTGGGGGAGACGTGTTCGGGGACACCTCCTTCCTCAGTAATCACGGTGGTGCAGGGAACAGCGGTGATGGAGACTCCATCACGGCCTCAGAGAAGAGCGAGGGCTTCTTCTCTCGCACTTTACGTCATGTCCGCAAAACTCCAGATCGACCGCGAGGGGGTTCCAGAGATCTGTCCCCTCCACCTCCACCCATCTCCCCGATCATAAAGAACGCAATCTCCCTCCCTCGCTTGGATGTGGAATCCCCCAATGGCTGCCCGGTGAAAGTGCTTTTTCCCAGCACACCCAAGCAACCTGATGACAGCAGTTACTCATACGGTAAGACCGATATATACCACACCAGGGCCCCGTTTTTCATATGCTTCAAGTTAAAATGCTTTATATGCTACAATGGTTTTGGAAAGCTCCAAGCCCAGTTCTAGAATCTTATTCCACAATTACATTGGAACTCATTTGGAGACTGATTTATTGTTTTCAAATATTTGCAGCTTGATTGTTTGCAACTAATAGAACCAAAATTGTTGTATTCCAGCACCCAAAATGTTGCTCCATAAGATTTTTGACATTCCCTCATTTCACTCAGCTGTAATAATGGTGACTTACTGTATAAAGACTTAGTGTCTGAATTCCAACGTCTATGACATACACCCCTCAGCTACACCTCTATGTCTGACCTAGCTGGCCTTCATCAGATATACAGGTGTGAAAATGAATGCACCAGATAAAGGCAGATTTTTTTTTAGATGCTCTCTAATTATTTGCAATACATACCAGAAGTATCAAAAGAAGAACAATTCAACAAAAGAGAGAAAAGAGAAGTAAAGCCACATGCAGGCGCAAAGTAAAGACATATTGCTAATCAAATCCTTTTTCAGATACATTTGAACATATTTGAAGCGAACAATATAAAGTGCCAATTTCAACATATACTTTCCTTTTGGTTTGGAGTGTGATATTCAAATGCACACGAAACAGTGTCATCTATTTCAACTCTCAATGTGTTTTCATCTGTAATTGTATTTAGATTTGATGCAACTGATAGGCATTCCTAATAATTTCCATTAGATCAGAGGCCAGAACTGTTCCAGCAACAATGATTCAGTGTTAGGAAATGCCATAAAGCCCTTTACTCTTCAGTGCCATCTTCTGGATAAACTAGAAATAAAACCCATATGTTTTGAACTTTTGCTCATGTCACTTCCCACTTCTCTCGGCTTTTTCTGCATATTTGTAGGTGTGGAGTCTGGTTTTGTCACGTTGCCCAGGATGTCACGCTCAGAGAGGCCTGTGCAAAGCGCAAGTCCTCCATCTTGCTCTGTAGAGTTACATTGTGGCTCTCTCACCGATTTGCCACACACCCTCACCGTCCCAGACTCACTTAGCCCCTCTGATTCCATGACCTCCTTTACCGTCGACCTCGGCCCTTCGCTCATGTCAGAAGTTTTTGCCATGATTGATAAGTCTGGTGTCCACGCGGAAACCAACCACATCTATGACATGGAGTGCACAACTGAGGCCTGGACCAATGGTGACGCTGAAATGACCTCAGACCCCAGAACCTCATTGGTGGATTCACTTCTGCGAGAGGATTCAGAAGGCCGGAGTCGCCTTTATGGAGTAGAGTGGGGGAGTGGGGATATGATGAACAGGAAATCCTTGAAACCGATTATGGTTGGAGATCTTGTGTGCTCCTACACTGCTAAGGAGCACTGCATGGAGGCTAAAAGGTTCCAGGAGGCTGCAGATGTGCTGGCCAGACATTATGGCAGTGAATCAAACAGAAAAACTGACACTCAGAGGAAACAACCTTACACCTATCCTGATGATGAGGAAGAGATTAAGGTCTAGACTGAAAGATAAACAGCCTCAAGCTATAAATTTGACATGTGCCAAATTTGGCAGAAAAAAAAACATTAATAACCAAGCTTCTCTCTTCCTCTATGATTGTAATCTGTTGAAATAAGAGCAGTACAGGACATGAAGGTGGTGAAAAACGCAGATGAATGATACTGAGTTCTTGGGTAATATGTCTCCGTGGAAGGATTTTGACGTGTCTGCTGGATGCTTTAGTATGAATTTAGCTTCGATATGGAAATGGGATATGGAATATGAGTGTTTGTGACAATCAATGACCAAATTGACCTCATCACTCTTGTTTTCTTACATATGAATATAAGCAATATGAATATTAATTCCAAGTCCAAACAGGACAAATCCAGGCAAGGCAGCTTTCTGCTACAGAGGCTTTATGAATATCACTTCTCTTTGCCAGTGCATAAACATTTACACCCACATTTTTACACAGACATTAAGCAATATGTTCAACAAATTGACCTACTGGTACAGTATATATAAAATATTTACGCCAGAACTCCAGGTTGTATGTTTCATGATTTTACTACACATAACTCTCAGTCTATATTCTATGGCTGCCCATGTTATATGTAAGCCAAGCCTTACTACATACTTTGCAATCATTATTTTATATGGGAAACGGATATTATTATGAAATGCATAAAAGTACTCATATGCAGTTTAATAGTCTGATATATGAAAAATACTGACAAGGCAAAAGTTCAATTTACTAGTACTGCATTCTTTCAGCTCATTATTTTGCTTATTAACCATTAAATATCCTATGAATTAAAAAAAACACACACACACATAGCAGGTTTTATGATGAAAAATGTTTTATACGATTTCTTGTGACACATTGTGACAATTTGTATGATTTTGTTTTTTATATATATATATATTTTTTTTTTTTTGACAGAGGAGTTGAATTCTCAATCATGTGATCTATTTTGTGTATATATATATATATATATATATATATATATATATATACATATATATATATATATACTTTTTTTTACAAATGTGTTCCTTTGCAAAGGAAGTCTGCACATTACTAATGTATCCTTATAAACATTACAAATAATATATCTAATAAAAAAGAAGAACATAACACAAACATTACAACACTATTTACATGTGTGCTTATAATTTTCTTCCTGTTGTACTACAGATAAAAAATCCAAACCAAGAAAAAGAAAAAAAACAACAACAACAGCTTGCTGAGGACATTGTAAGTTCATACGTCATTGCTCTTAGCACACAAAGCTGAAACCAAAGGAAGTGAGATTTCTCTTTGTGTTATATTTGCACCTACAGGAACCTACAGGGGAATGCCGATCTGTAGAGCAATGTTTCAAAACTACAGAGAATGTGACATTGCAAATAATAAGAGAAGCCAACTTAAAGATATAAATCATACACAAAATGATCAACTTTGTTGTTTGTTTTTAAACCATAGATTATTGTTAATCAGTATAAAGGCAGTTGCAGACTGGGCTCACTGGGCTGGTGATGAAATCTGCTTGGGTAGGGACGGTGGTGGAAGTGGAGGAGGCACTTTGGGTCTTTTGCTTACAGTCTTTCTCTGAGGACCTCCGTCAGGCGGAGGAGCTGAAGGAACAGGAGGAGCTAAAGGAACTGTAGGTGTAAAGGCAGGAGAGACTGAAGAAACCGGAGGAGCTTGGAGTTTGGCTGCAGGCTGCGTCTGTGCCTCAGAGATTGTGGTCATGGCCTGCGGAAAACTTCTTGGCAGACCTCCAGCTTCGATCATGGGAGAAAACAAGGTTTTAGGTTTGCTGAAGCTTACAACAGAATCTTTATTGATTGGCCTGTGTTGAACAAATGACCGTCTTGCTGTAGAGACACAAAGTGAAATATTTTTATAGGATGAGCTCTTTGAAAGAAGAGTGAATGATGTTCAGGCTTAATTCGGAGGCTTAATGCACAACTTCTTACGTTTAAAGGGAGTGGTGATCTTCAGTGTGGCTTCGAAGGAATGAAGAGACTGCTCTGAGCCCTCCTCTGAATCGCTGTTTGCCTTCAACTGGATTGCATTGGGTGTGTGAGATTGAGACTTTGCTTGAATCTGCGACCGTGGTTGTGGTTGTGGATAAACCTTGGGCTGATTTTCACTGGGAGCTAGATTTGAACTAGAAGCCCGAGCAGACGGTGGACTGGACGAAGCAGGGCTGTTATTCTCACAGATTGTTGCCCCATGATTCATTAGAGCAGACTTAACATTTACCTCTGCACTACAGTTTTCAAATTGAGACGTACTGGTTGGGATGGAAAAGAAGAACATGCATAAAATAAAGCACTGTAATTTAAACACTGCATATTGCATTTTTAATAATAAAGCTGAGATAACTGGACAATGAGAAAGAATGTTTAAGCCATGTTTAAACATTACCTGTCAGTTTTTGAGACAGAGGCAACTGGAGGGGGAGAGGAGACAGTGTCTAATGGGGACTTCTGAGGTAAAGATGGAGAAAGTGCTGGGAGTTCTGGAATCTCAAAATCAACATCTGGAAGTCATTATAGTGTGTAAGCGGACATCGGACACGGATACCGAAATTGTACATTATTTATTTCATCCATACACTACAGTACCTTCAGGGAATAGGTTCTTGGAGTATTGTATGAGTGGTTCTATCACCATCACAACCTGGACCGAAGAGGCAGAAGCCATGTCTAGCAGGGAAGTCTCTCTGCCAAATAGTACATAAAATAAAAAATGATCAGAGATAAGATCATCGGTGCACGCAAAATAAAAGATATGAATAGACAAAGAGTGAAATGTGTTTGTGTCGCTGTGTAATACTAACCCTTCAATACGAGGCCACAGTAGATTGGGTCCAAGCACAATGGCAATATTACTAGGAGTCATCCTGTTCACTGCCTTATGTTCTGACAAACATGCTAAAAACTGGACAAGGTATCTGAAGCAGGGAGAGGTTTTGAGTGTTAGTCTTTGAATATAATGTCGTTCAACAAATCAAATATTTACCCACACCCACCGAAGATTACTGTAGTTTTCTGGTGGGAGTTTTTTCAATACAGCTCGAAGCCGCTCCAATTTGTCATCTAGTTCTTTTTCACTTAAAAGTCAGAAGTTAAAAACACAATTTTAGTCTTTATTATTGACATTGTCATTACAGATTCATATTCGGTTTTCCTTTTGAAATTTTACCCTGCTGCCTCGAACCATTCTTTATACAGTTCAGTTGTCATGAGAGGTTCTGGCAGCTCTCTCAAGTAAGACTTCAGTGCACCTGCAAGCAAATGGAACCCAATTGTATTCAGTTATGGCCTCCAGCCTCCACAAGCCATATCAGATATATTATACATATATCTCTAGGAGTATTTTATGGAACTCATATTTGTGTGTTTCAAATTTTGCCAGATATATTTTTCATTGGCGGTCTCTGACCTGCAACAGCATGAGGGTCGTTAAACTCGTCCTGATTGACTGTCCCGGCGTCAAGACTGCTCTTTAGCCTCTTTACCACAGAAGCAGCCGCTGCCAGCCTAAACAAGCCCTAGAAAAAGCCATGTAGTGTTCATAACAGGTCATGTGCAAGTAAAGAAAGCATCCACGAATGTTTGTGCTACTTTTAAAGTTTCAGCTTAGGTCTGCCTGTGTGGGAGAGTGCAAGCATGTGAATCATGTTTTCAGTCAGTTTTCACTGTGGCTAAAACTTTAAGATATCAGAGGTCTAATAAATTTACTGAATCCTTAATTGATCATTGATTTTTGTGGTGCAGGTTTCAGGATTTGTGTTACTTCGGTGGCTCACCTCTTCTCTGAGTGCAGTCTTCAGGAGCATGTTAACACACACCTGAATGGGTTCAGCAATCTCTTGGCCACAGCTCTCAAGGTGGGAGAGCAAAGCCTTGCCATACACTTTTCTTACTGAGACACCCACCTGGGGTTCTGTTTCGCAAATAAATACACACACATACACACAAACAAATACACATAAGCACACCTTTATTAATATGACGGGTTCTGGTCCATTTATGGCTTTGTATGCAAGCATTCATTCATTCATCTGCTACCACTATATCCGATCTTACCTCGGGTCACGTGGAGTCTGTGCCTTTCTCAGGCGTCTATGGGCATTAAGGCAGGATACACCCTGGATGGAATGCCAACCCATCGCAGGGCACACACACACTCACAATCACACATTCACACACATTCATACACACTAGGGGACAATTTTCCAAGGTGCCAATCAACCTACCGTGCATGTTTTTGGACCGGGGGAAACCAGAGAACCCGGAGGAAAACCCCCTGAGGCACAGGGAGAACATGCAAACTCCACACACAAATGGCTGAGACAGGAATCAAACCTGGACCCTGGAGGTGTGAGGCGAACGTGCTAACCACTAAGCCAAACCTCTAATGCCCCCTGTATGCAAGCATCAGTGTTTAAATTTTGATGTGCTACAGGACAGCTACAGGAAGCCAGTGGTTAGACAATGTTTTTTAGACAGTGGTTTTACAAGAACTCATCACTATCCCAAGGTCCAAAAATTATAGTGTGAGTGTTATTTTGTTGTAAATATATAATTGTGCTAATGTGAATCTCTTGACAGAATTCATACAGGTACACTTTTTAGAATAAAATTGTCAAATAAAGCATGAGAAGCAGTTATTAACTGAGGTGAACCTAGGGGAACCTTTATTGGTTCTTGGTACCAACCTACAATGAAGGATTGTCTGTGTCATGAATTTTTAACTCTTTAAAAATACAAGCTATCACAAGCACCACAGAGGAAGCCATTCATTCATTCATCTTCTACCTCTATATCCGATCTTCCCTCGGGTCACGGGGAGCCTGTGCCGATCTTAGGCGTCTATGGGCATTAAGGCAGGATACACCCTTGGATGGAATGCCAACCCATCGCAGGGCACACACACACACACACACACACACACATTCATACACTAGGGACAATTTTCCAAAGTGCCAATCAACCTACTATGCATGTTTTTGGACCGGGGGGAAACCGGAGAACACGGAGAAAAAACCTCCAGAGAGAGAGAACATGCAGAGAGAACATTGAGGAGAACATGCAAACTCCATACACACATGGCCGAGACGGGAATCGAACCTGGACCCTGGCGGTGTGAGGAGAACGTGCTAACCACTAAGCCACCGTGCCCCTTCTTCTGATATACGATAAAAACCTGTATCGATTCTTACAAGAAAATACAAAGAATAAAAATGCCACATAGAGCAGCACTGAGAAGCCCTTTAATTAACCCACATTTCAGTCCTCCTCACCTGTTTGGTTTTGATTTTCTTTGAGTTCACTGATATTTTTATTCAAGATTTCATAGGAGAGTCGGTGGTATTCAGCTTGTAGCTCTAAGAGCTAAAGAGAGATCACAGTAAGAAATCAGCTCCACAGAATACTTCAGTACCAGTGTTACCGGACATAATATACTCACGTGCATAAAGTAATTTGCATATTCGTCTTCTTTCCTGGAGAAATGGTAAAGATCAGCCGAATACTGATCCTGTTAAAAAAACCACTGTCAGTACAGTCTAGAAATGTCTATATATATATATATATATATATATATATATATATATATATATATATAAACTGCATTCATTCACTTGGGTATTAAATCATAAAATACCTTGATTGACTCCAGTTTTCTCCAGGATTCCTCCACTTCCTCCCTCAATCCATCCTGCTTAGCCTGGGGACCTGTACTCCCTTGAGCTCTGAGGACAAATGGGATATCTTAGGCTCCAATCTCAATTACTCTATTAAAACAACCTACTGAGCAGTAGCACCTACCTAGATCTAGCATTGTACCAATCTGTCGTTAGTTTTGCAAACATCTTCTTGTTCTTCAAAATCTCTGGAAGGTCTTCCTAATTATAAAGTGATAAAAAGAAAAAGTATCTGTTCTTAGTACTTATGAGCTCTGTAGATGAAACATGAGAAAAAAACGATGGTAGAGTTGCATGTGCAGTTACCTCACTGAGTTTATTTAGAGGCTCCAGAACATCTTTTTCCAGCTTCACCTCAAAGTCTGCTAATGTTTGTGCCAGAATGTTCTGTATGAAGCAGCACATTTCAAGAACTCTCCTGTACAAAAGTCACAACCAGCTGTGGTTAAAGAATCAAAATCTAGCTTTTTTGTCTCACAAGCCAGATCGTTTCCAAGATTCACAAAGGTATTCAGTGTCACAGAAATATATTAGTAGAAAGCTATTAGATGTAGTGAAGTTGCAGGAAGTTCAAAAAGCAATGTGGAAGAGAATACAGTATGTATAGAATATATTTTTGGAATGTTGGACCGTAAACTCTCACCTAATGGATGATTCTCCATCAAAATCTTTAAAACTCTCAGCCATACTGACAGAGAGTAACATAAGGGGGAGTTTTTTCTGAACAATATGGACGGAAGAAAAACATGGAAAAGTGGCAGTGTTAGAAGTTAGGATTAACAAATTTCAATGAATGTTTTTTTTTTAGGTTTTGGGATGAGGCAGTCAAGTATTTTTAAAAAGCGCTTAGTTTTAAGAATTCACATATGGGAAGACAGGAATAAGCAAGGCAGGGATCACCATTCGTCTTTCGGAGTCCAGCCCCTGCTGACTCTGCAAACAACCAGCCAACTTCTTATGGATGATCTGAGCTGCTTTCCTGGTTGGTTCCACACGTTGCTCCACCTTCACACAGGAAAAATCACATAGCAACCAAGCTTGCACCAGCTAACTATATGAAAGGGTGTGTACTTCTGCTGGTATGAAGCTAATGCAGTCTAAAGAAAGCAACTCAAAGTAACTCTTCATGAGCTGTCAAAATGACTCACCAGAACAAGATCCTCAGAGAGAAGGTCAGTTGCATCTTGTGCCCTAGAATAATAAAAGTGCTTGTAATATTAGAAGAACTACTACTACTAATAATAATAATCAGCATCGTCATCATAATAATAATATCATGTTATTGATATACAAACTATCATCCATAAAACACCTCTATTGTAGCTTGTGTTGCTACTACACTCTCCTGTCCCATCTGGTCCAGTAAAGTTCATGAGTTGTTTATGGTTCACTCTTAGCACTACATACCCCTTCTGTCGGTTTCACTGTAGCTACTGAGTAATTCATTTTTATTTAATCTATGACCATATGATCTTCCCTGGGGTCACGGGGAGCCTGTGGCGTCTATGGGCATCAAGGAAGGCTGGATGGAATTCCAACCCATTGCAGGGAGCACACACACTCACACTCACATTCACACTCACATTCACACACACATTCACACACTAGGGACAATTTTTCCAAGGTGCCAAGCAACCCACCGTGCATGTTTTTGGACCGGGGGGAAACCGGAGAACCCAGAGAAAAAACCCCTGAAGGTCCTTGAGTCCTTGGCACGGGGTGAACTTGCAAACTCCACACACACATGGCCGAGACAGGAATCGAACCTAGACCCTGGAGGTGTGAGGCGAACGTGCTAACCACTAAGCCACCGTGCCCCTCATTTAAGTTGCATTTAAGACAAATAGTGACATTCTCAGGGGTCATGAGGTCAAATGCAATGCATGTGAGGGTATCATATACCACATGTTTATTTTCAGATGACTTTAGTTCTTGAACTGTTTTCTGCAGTCAAAGGCCACTTTCAGTGTCACGGTCTTGGAATAGATGGAATAGTAAATGGATTTTTATTGGAATCGATTTGCACAATGTAGGAGCACAATCCAAACTATTACACGTAAATTATATACTGAAATAAATAAAAATTTTCCCCTGAAATGTATTTCCACAACGGAATAAACACAATGAGACTGTTTTAATTTGTTTTTGTGTCTGTATCTCTTTTGTGTTTAATATAGATTAAATTGTATTATTCTTTATTAGGACAAAATAATGTCATCACCGTAACCTAATAACAACCTACAACATGTAGGTTTCTTTCTATACTACATGTCTAAAAGGGCAGACCATTACAACCACATCCACATCATTTCCCCATGTCACCGCAATGTTGTATAGAATATCACACTATTGTACAGAAAGTTTCTGCATGCTGTACGATTTCTTTCACTGGAACTAATACCTGTTCCAGCATGACAGTAACTGTGTGCACAAAGTGAAAATATGGATGGTCAAGTTTAATATAAAAATAAAAAGTGGCCAACGCCATTCCCTCAAATTCAGTTAAATTTTTTGAGGTTAAACACTGACTGTGTGTCAGGCCTCCACAGGTGACATCACTGAATATGACCTCATTAATGAAGCCATATTACAAGGTCTCTTAGAAAGCTTTTTCAGAAGGTCGGGGGCTATTATAAGGGCAAAGCAGCTTGCTGATTTTCAAATGATTTAATGATCAGATGTTCAGATAATTATATAGCAATCTTTACTGTAATGATTAGTGTAATGATTACTAAATAAGACATGCTTGTTCCAGTACTTACTTATTAATATCAGCAGATCAATTTGTATATAATTAGAACACATTATGTGTTAATATATTAATATTTTATATACTCAAATTTAGTTAGGTGTATTCCCTATATTCGGGGGTTCAAGCTCCAGTATTGCAGAGCTGTCACCCTTGGTTCCTTGAGCAAGGGCCTTAACACTCTGTGCGCCAGGGGTGCCATATCATGACTGACCCTGCGCTCTGACCTTAGATTCCAAACAAGGTGGGACATGCGATGGAAAGAATTTCACTGTGCTGTAATGTATATGTGACAAATAAAGACAATTCTTCTTCTGATGTTCATGACTATTGAACAATATGAAAGTAAAAACATCTTACTACACTTACATATCACTCTTTTGCTGATTTTCACAAAATGCATTCTACCAGTAATAAAAGCATCATACTGCAATTCCTAGTCATATCTGTATTTGCATCTATATAAAATGCATTATTTTTAAATCATTAAATCATTTAAATCATTAAAACTAAATTATTTTCACTAGTGAAAAAGGTTAGGATGAAATACATGGCTACATGGTGACTGAAATGAGACATTATGGTGCACAACTTTGTATGTGCAGAATGAAATTGTTTCAGTCTACTAAAATGTATGTCCTAAAATTAGAGAGTGAAGCGTGTTGTGGTTAAAAAGCAGGCCAAAGAGAATAGTGTGGGGGAGGGATAAGGCAGAGACTACAAGCTGCAACACATATGGGCACACTAGTGTCAGTGTCATTTCATTCTGCCATCAGGTTAATCGGGCATATTGATTACTTATACCAGAGATGCTCTAATTAGGTACAGGTCACACCATACATGAGGGTAGGAGTAAAAAAGGAATTTAAATGTAAAAACTTTCGGACTAGTTCATGTTTCTAATCAGAGATCACCTTATGGCTGTACTAAGAGTGAAATGATTTGTACTAATTGTGCAAAAAGTTTCACTGAACTACATCTTTAAAATGAAAAGAGCATGAATTAAGTAGGTTGCAGAGTAGTGTTTTCAGTTTCTTTATTATTTTAAATATTAGAAAATCAGAAAAGAATGGGACCATTTAATTTAAGTATACTATTTGCCAAAAGGAAAATTTATTTTCGATTTGATTCGATTTTTTGGCTCTTTAAAGGCAAAAAGTTTGTTATGGATTGTTTGTACAGCTTAAGCTGCATGGAGGCTCAACTGTGCATTTCGGTTCTCATTAGACACACAAACAGCGTTTTTTACCACTGATCACACAGAATTGCTGTGGCCCAAGCCTTGTTGTTACACAACACATGCAAAATGACGTGAACTGTGACACTTTGGAGATTATTGTGATCTAACTGACATCGGCGGCTACGAACAACACATTATTACAAGTACACAACATGAGTACAAGTGAAACCACACATAGAAAGGATACCACTCCCTGTTTGTATGGAAATGCTGCTTGCACCACAGGTGCTCTCACCAACCGTTTGCTACATCGTTCTGTTTAAGTGCATAAGTGAAGTGAATAAAAGGGGAAAGTATTATATCTGAGAGACATGTCCATTATCTTCCTCTAAATAGTTATACTACTTGACATCTAAGATGAATATAATACAGTACATCAACCCATTTGTGATATTTAAATATTTAAACAAATGGGCACGTGGATATTTAGCCTAACAGGAGGATTGGGTAGGTTTATTGTGCTATTTCAGTTATATTCCTCCTGCTTATATCTAAAAAAAATGTTTAAATGTTGTGTTCATGTTCTTTATTACTTATGGATGTTAATAGACAAATGTTCAGCTATGTACAAACTGCACTCGTTGTTCCTCTTTAAACCTGTATTTTTTTGTTGAAGTATTGAATAACATTGTAAGCATCAGTTAGCAGGATGTAAAATGCACCATTTTCTTTGCACCGTGCACGCAGCCTACACATTAACACACAACATATTTCAGTCTTGTACATGAGCTAACTACAGCGCTTTCTATGTAACATAAACAACAGCTATTTGTTCAAGTTTCCCCTTTTTATCTCTCTGTGAAATTTCGGGATGGACTTCGTTATGCAAAAGAGCCCAAATTACGAATAACTAAAATACAACCGTGGTTTTTAGTCAGCCTTGAAGAAAAGACATGAATGGCCGCATGTCATTCGTCGAACTTCCCCCTGCACAGTTTGTCATCGTCTCAGTCAAAATACATTTTCTGGTCAAAACAATTCAATCAACAAACATTTTCTGGCCAAAACATTTGAATCAAATTGAATTCTCTGGCCAAAACATTTCATGCTGCTTATCATTTTGATAAATTTAGAGGACGAGGACAATCTCAAGCGTGCGATACGCATGATACTCATTCAATCAAAACAAGCAAAAGTAAACTCGAGACAAAAAGACACAACACAACACTAAACATTATCATTAGACACCCACACAAAAGTACTTACTTCCCCACATTTCCAAACTGCTTTAAAAGGCTAAATTGCTTTAGCATGGTTATGATGGTTCGCTTTTCTTCCCACCGCTTTGTAGTTCTTTTTCTTATTCACAGGCCAAAATCACTCTCATTTGATGCCTGATATGTCCATGTGATTTATGTGAAATCGAATACAATATGAGTTAAGTTCCCTGCTTGAAGCTCTCGACAAAACTCACAAATGCACACCCCTCAAGTCCAAAAAGAGGAAGTCAAAACATGAATACAGGGAAGGAGCTCTATGCATCACGCTGTGAAACTCTTTCAGTCATAAACTGCTACAGTGAAAACAGAACTGTGATCAGTAAAATACATCACCACTGGGTGCTTAGCTTTTACACAACAAGCTATGTTTCAAGGGTTTTATTGTTCTAACAGATATACCGAAGATAGATAGACAGATAAATGATATAATTGGAGAGTTAACTTGGGCCCGGAAACTTGCAACATATTGGATTAGTTTAAAATGTCATAATTCGTATTGCATTACCTGAAATGTAACCCATCATATGGCAGGAGTTAGATTGGCTTTTCCCCCTCAGTCACTTTAGACACAATGGACATTTGTATTTGGAGCAATATATGTATCATAATACAATAATACATATTTAATTCTTATATTCAAGTAATATACCACTTCTTGTATTATATTCAAATAATGTACCACAAATGTTAAGTGTTAACAATATAATGTCCAAATTAATTGTGTCTAAAGTGACAAGGGATAAGTGACAGCCACTCTAACTGCTGCTATATGAAGAGTTACATTTCAGGTAATGCAGTACAAATTATGAAGCACCTAATTACTAGGAACATTAATGGCTGAAAACTTGAGTGGCCAGAAAAAAATACAAAATAAAAAGATAATGATCTGTATGCTGGTATTTCATGGGAGCAATATGAATTGTACCGTCACAATTTGTGGGCCCTAAATATGGGCCAGAAGGGGATTTATAAACAAGATTGCCACCTACTGGCCAAATGAGAGAACCACCATGTGAAAATATAGAATACGTCAACAAAAAATATTCCATATTTTGAACATTCTTCAGTCAATGCAGTTGGGCTTCATAATTGAGGCTTCAGTTTAAAACGCATTATTTTTACACTTTGTACATAATGAAATGTGCAGAAATAGCCAAGGAATTGAGGGGAAGTCGCCTGCGGTATAGCCTTGTCATGGATCAACTAATAGGCGTTTTATTTTATTTTATATAATAGCACAGATCTAACGTCACAAGTAGTGATATAACAAATACATGTCACATGCAGATTAGGCACACATATTGCGTAAAAGTATTGTTATGAGAAAAAAGTAGTGAAAGTAATCTGAAATGGGGATAAAGAAAATCCCCTTGTGGTTATTTCTTTAAATACCAGTTTAATACACTACAAATAGCAAAACTTCACAGGTGTTCTTTACTGTTATTTACCACAATCACATGGCATGGGGAGGGGTGTAACTCAGCGGTTAAGGCACCGGGCTACTGATTGGAAGGTCGGGGTTCGAGCCCCGTTAACGCCGAGCTGCCACTCTTGGGTCCTTGAGCAAACCCTTTATGCATCAGGGGTGCTGTTCAGGCTGACCATGTGCTTTTCCAAAAAAACAAGCTGGGATATGTGAAGAAAGAATTTCACTGTGCTATAATGTATATATGATAGATAAACACTATTGTAGTATATCTGGGTGCAATAGAATCTGAGATATGGACATTTTAAGTGTTCCCATTTACACCAGTTTCTGCTTAATGGAAAGGGACTTTCTTAGACTTTATGGTCGTGTGAAAACGGTTGATTGGGAAATTCTACTCCATAGAAGCTGAAATTAAAAAATTACACCACATACACAGTTCCTGTTAAAGAAATATTGCACTGTCTACCACTGTCCATCTCAGGAATCCTCAAATAGGTTATATGAATAAAAACAAACAAACAAAAAAATAAATAAATAAAAGGGAAAAAAACAGACTAACAGAATCTAATTACATGACAGAACTCTGGCCTTTTTGTTTTATTTGTTGGCATTTTTCTTTTTCCTTTTTTAGTCTTAAGGCATTACTCTTCTAAATTATTTAGATTTGATGTGCTGTTAAATGCCATTTAGACCTCCTAAGTACTTGAGATAGATGTTCAACATAGGGGGTGTTTATAAAAGACTTACAAGTGCATTTAAAATGGCAACTATTTGACAATATCTACATAGGTATAATGTGTTTTTAAATCATTGTATCACAGTTTATTTTCAGTAGTATAACAGTAAAATGGCAAATTTCAACACATCATCTTGGGCTTCAACTTACGGTCGCTACATCATGTACAAACACTGTTTGTAGTTCATCAAAAAATGAAAGCACAAACAGAGAGGCCAAGATCTGTGAATGATAAGAAGTATACAGATTGAATAAAAAATGCATTGTTCTCAGGGGTGTAAAAAGTTAAACATGTCCCTTCAAGCATGGGGATTTTTCAAGGGATTGTGTGTGATCGGGCTTTCATCCACTTACGGAAGTTTCTTTTTTTCTTGATTTTTTCTTTTTCTTGCACATTAGCTGTTTTACTTCTTCTAGTGGGCCCTTTAGTGAGGCCCCTAACCCTCAACTGCTCAGTCGTCCGTAGTTCGTAGTAAAGACGACTGACAAAATCCCAGCCATTAGGTTTGCACAAACCAGTGCATTCCTGGTGCGTTATGAAGGACATCCAGCATAAAACCTGTGCCAATCCAAATATGCGATATGACCATGACCGCTGTGGCGACCCCTAACGGGAGCACCGAAAGAGGAGAAAGAAGAATTCATATGACGGTCGTTATTTCCCCGATTAATCTGATTAAAACCCTTTTTAATTTGACGTTTTGCTTATTATAACTATATAAAACCCTACTCAAGTTTATTTGTGTATAAAATGTACTTTAAAATGCAAGAGCCACATACTAAGATTAACTATCTTTTATTTTGACATAGCTGCTTCTTCGATTTGTGTATGCATTTGTACATGCATGGTGAAGTAGCTTTTGTATATCTACAGTTGTATTGTTTGAATGGTAATTGCAGATGGTTAATAGTATAAAGCTAAAAAAATATAGCGGAGAAATGCAACAAATGATCAGGCTTGATTTAAAAAAAAGGTGGGGGTGCATTAGTATAGAAATGCATAAGCATTTGGCTGAAATACACAACAGTGAATAAAAATATAACCTTCTTCCATTTACTACTGCTGTTATTTACTGCTTTTAGATTTAGTGTTTGTTCGCGCCGGTTTAATTTAATCGATCCGATTGCGCAACCTGATGAGTCACGACGTCACAGATCCACTGAGAAGTCCCGAAGTTAACAAACAACCAGTTTACACAGTAGCGCTTTAATTTTTTAATTTCAGATTTCTTTTGATATCTTTTGTTTTTGTTTCTTTCTAAAGTCCCTATTTTATATTTGTATTTATTTTCTCTTATCTTTAATAGTCTTGTTTTATGGTCAGGGCAGTTGCCCAAGCATTTCACTGCATATCATACTGTGTGTGACTGTGTATGTACCAAATAAAATAAAATTTTAATTTTAATTTTAATTCAACTATACCAGGGTATTTTGCGGCCCGCAGGACGATATGAAAGTTTAATTTTTCTGCGTGCCGCGTGTTTTATATGAATGGCACTTTGCCATCCATTGCACTTTGAAGGTTCCTTTTTTGTGCAACCTGGAGCTGAACGAACCAATCACAGTGGACTATGTGGCTCCCGGGGCGGGACATCGGTCGGGACTGATACAAGCAGAGAAACATTTCACAACTACGGAGGTGCGCGTGTAGCATCACATAGCCGTCACAGAATTACTACTTCTTACTGTATTTGTAATGAGCATGTTTGCCTTCGAGCTGGACGAAGGTAATGTTACCCGTGTTGGATTGTCATTTTAAACGGGCTGATTTTAAAGTTGATGGCGATATGATCGCCACTATCCATGCAGATGTTTTGTTATCATGACGAATCTGCAAATTAACGACCAGCACAGATGTTCCATTGACGATATCACCGAGGGGAGTGGACCTGCGATAAGGACACTTAGTCAGATCCCGCCCGCCCGCCGTCCCGCTTCGTGGTCAGGAGCCTCATCAGGGGCTTACCAGTCTCGGTTATAGACAACCGAATGTCGGTGCTAGTGAGGACGTACGGCTGAATCCATAGGGTTATTATAGAAAACAAAGCCAGTAATTAACTCTTCTGTGGGTGCATCCCATTTTTTTTATATAATAGATAAATAATGGTCCCCACTTTCCCAGCAGATCATTTTTTGAGCTCGATATCCCGGTACTTTCTACCATCTACAAATGTCTTGATGTCCATGTCATCATGAAAGACATGATTGGATCACATTTGTTATTAAAGACGTTTTTCTCCACCTTGAACTTACTGACGATCATCTTCAAGCCATACTAAGAGGCTCAGCTGCTTCCTCTCTCAAGCCAAACGTGGCTCAGATATGTGAGAGAAAGCGCTGCTCAGGCAGCAAGAATTAGGCAAGAGAAGTCATGTTCAGAAGAACCTTCTTCAATACTACATTTATGTTCAGAAGAACCCATTGAAGTTTTTTTTAACAAAGCTTTCTTTTATATAATGTTATCTCCACACATACGTTCAGCTTGGCTATTATTGAGTTTAATAATAAAATGCTCCCATGCATTGGATGAACGGGATGACACATTTTCCAGCCACCTGATCAACTCTAGAGCGAACAGGCGGACTAGACTCTATAGATAGTCACACTAACCCAGCAACCCAACTACTCGATAACATTCATTATTGCCACAATTCATTGCAGCTCCATCATCATCCACACTTGAAAAGCATAGGTCACAGGTGGTAAGATACTGTCAAACGATAAAAAGGACAAATACTTATTATAATGAATTTATTTTAATACCACAAAATCAAGTCGGGATAAACATCCAATTGCGTCCTATGAATGTTTGTAAATAATTCAGTCAAGGAGAACACTACAAATCTTTTAAACACGATTGAAATTAGATTTCTTTGCAAACTGAGCAGAATGTTTTATTTCCAACACTACAATATTGCTTCCCCTGATATTCGAGGCAATTCAAGTCCCACCAACACATTGAAGCACAGAAGACCCTGTTCAGACTCGATATTAGCATCCACCCTGAGGGATGTGATCACAAGGGGAAGACATGAACAGGTGTAAACATGTTCATACACGTGTATTTGGAGCATTGAAATCCCTGAAACCACTTATGGCACATACAGCCATGACACTTGTAGTGTGAATCAGATAAAAAGCACCTAATCTACTGTGTCATGGCCATAATTCATGAGTGTTTACTGAAAATGCTTTCAAGATACAGGCTGAACTGTCTGCCTACTTCTGATCACAATACCTGGTGTGAACAAGGCCTAATATACAAGAGGTAAGTTTATGAGGAAAAAGGCCATCTTCAGAAACATGTAAGCACAAGAGAATAAAGGGGGAAAGACAGAAAAAAAAAACATACATAATTTTTAAAGGATTAGGAATGAATATTAATACTGCTGACTTTTCATTCAAATGTAATAGATCACTTGTTTAATAAATGGTGCATTCCTGGCATTTGATATAAACTGGTTATATTTTGCAAGCATGCAAAAGAAATATAAAAAAAATTGGGGCAACATGATTTTGATACAACAGGTGGTTATTATGTACAGCTGATCCACAGAGAATTAAAAAAAAACACACACAGAAATTAAGTGAGAATTAAAGAAAGTGGTGTTTTACAAGTTTGCTAGTGTTTCTCCATTAATTATTCTACTATACTTACCAGGAACATGCCAGGTGACAAGAATGTAAGAATGCAGCCCTGGGTAACAATCCAATCAAAGCTTTATTAAAACATACCAAAAGAACAAATTTAAAGAGTAACTCCTGCAGCTACAAGAACAAAACACATCGGTGATATAGGGGGGTGGGGAGGACATAAAGACATTGTGGTCTTGCTGATTACTTCCTGTTTTAGGTACCAATAAGGAAACCAGCGACCTCATGTCTTTAACCCCAACTTCTTGATAAATGATGTGACTCTGTATGTCCAAACTGCTGCCTGTCTCTGCCTGGACAGTGTCTGGATACCCCTGAGCTGTCTCCCTAATTAATTTGGTCCCTACCCCTCCCACCCCCATTAACCAAGTCCTCAGAACAGGGACGAGATTAACGTTTGGACTTGGCCTCCTGTGCTTCCTTTTCTGGGGGTGGAAAAAACACACACAAAAAAGAAAAAATCACAAGGGGTAAAAAAAAATGCTTCCTGTCAGAAAACTGCAGGATCTTATTTATGGAATCTCTTGAATATTAATAACTGCACAGAGATTAGTCAAGTGCCCCTCACATACACTAATATCACTGACCTTTCCTCAGGTCCTCTCTCTTCTTTGCTGCATCTTCTCTCTGTTTTTTAATAATAGCCAGTCTGGCGAGGTCTGCTCTGGCTTGATCCGTCTTTCCTTCCAGATGCAGCTTCATGTAACGCTCCTTGGCTTTCTGCTTCTCAATTTCCTCCCTGAAACCAGCACAGTCATAAACACAGCAGAGTTAGTGTGCAAAGTAAAGCTGAAAGGTCATTCTTGATATCAAAACCAGCAAATATTCAGATGTACCTCTCTCTGCGTGTGAGCTCCTTCGGCGCGTCGACGTCGACCTCTGCAGCTTTCTTGCTCTTCTGGGAGGTGCGGTTTGGATTCTCAATTTCGATCAAACCTTGTACTCCATTTCTCTTTTGATTCTTTTACCACACACACACACACACACACACACACAAATTTTAGGGCAAAAAGCTCATCAGAATCAAACTATAGTTCAGACGTAGTTCATGCTTATTAGTGGATATACAGTTAGTAAAAACAAACACACTTACTCGCTCATCTTCACTACTGCTTTCCTCCTCGGATTCAGATGCACTCTCGCGCTCTACATCACCGTTTTCCTCCTGCCAACAAATGGGAACATTTCTGGACATCCAAATAAAATAAACTCCTGTATAATTTATTAATGTGACCCTTAAAACCCATAACTGCAGGTCAGTGTCGATAAGAGACAATAATAATAATTACCATCTCCCTCTGCGCGCGCATCTGTCGCTCGATCTCCTCAGGATTGCTAAACTGTTTGCCCCGACCTTTGTGGCCTTTTTTCCCTAAACGAAATGCAAATGACAATTAAGTAAATATCCCGTGAACATGCACCAAGTGAGAAAACACGTGACACACGCCTGAGAAAAGTCTGAATAATAACCGGCCGTTGTTCAAATTACGATAACATCTTAATTCTAATTGCTTACTAAACACATGTTCATGTTGACTGGTTTGTTCGTAGATGAAGTCAAAGGTTCTGATAAAGTGACCGGTTGAAGCAGGTCAATATTTTATTTTCCACAGATTAGCTTCTTGTTCATGATGACGCGATGAAGCGGCGGCGAAGCTAACACTGTTAGCATACAAGCTAAACACATGCACAGGAGTCGCTTACCTCCCCTCGGCATCGTTTCAAAGAAACTGGGATTCTTCGCGGGAAAACTTCGAATAAATACTAAATGCTACTTCAATGACTTTGAGTACACGCGAGTTTCACTTATAAATCCCAATAAACCGGAGAAGAAATCTGAGTGTTTTATCACGATCCTCGAGGGTGAGCAACGAACCGCTTCCTTACAGTGACGTTTGTTTTGCTTCTTCGGTGTCTTTAATAGCGGCGTTCAGAATCATGTGCTGCATGCCGTCCCCTGTAGTACGGAAGGGTGAACAGCAAGGAGACCGAGGCAGAACACGAGAATCAGAGTCAGGATCAGAAAGAGGTATATTGTCAAGTAGGTTTGCGCTTACAAGGAATTTGTTTTGGTTGACAGATGCCCCCAACTGCACATTTTTAATGTAGGATGGAAAGAAAAGTAAGGTGATGAAAGGATAAAGGTTATTGCACGTTTTTTATAAGACAAATCATTCATTCATTCATCTTCTACCGCTATATCCGATCGGGTCACGGGGAGCCTGTGCCTATCTCAGGCGTCTATGGACATTAAGGCAGGATACACCCTGGATGGAATGCCAACCCCATCGCAGGACACACACACTCACATTCACACACTAGGGACAATTTTCCAAGGTGCCAATCAACCAACCGTGCATGTTTTTGGACCGGGGGGAGGAAACCGGAGAACCCGGAGAAAAAAACCCCTGAGGCACGGGGAGAACATGCAAACTCCACACACACATGGCCGAGACGGGAATCGAACCCGGACCCTGGCGCCGTGTGAGGCGAACGGGCTAACCACTAAGCCACCGTGCCCCCTGAGACAAATCATTAAATAGGTAATTGTTGCACATAGAAGTACATTGTTATTGTGCATATTTCTATTTTCTGTTTCTATTTTGCTGACTGTCTGGTGCTCTGTAGCGTCGGCCAACAAGCATATGGCTTGTATGTGAGGGATCCAGAGTCATTTTCCGAGCCATTTTACACAATCTTGATGTATACAGTTCTTGAAGAGAGGGCATGGGAGCACCAATAATCTTTTCAGCCATTCTTTGTATTCTTATGATGTCTGATTTAGTAGCTGAGCCAAACCAGACAGTTATGGAGGTACACAGGACAGACTAGATGATGGCTGAATAGAACTGTTGACTTCATGAATATACAGTGTGCAGTAATCTAAAGTATTGCTTCTTGATTTGGGAGTTTTATAAGTAGATTTCTGTAAGGCTAAATTTAATTCAGTTGATTTGACTGCCACGTACATTAAGTCTTTACAGACAATATACAGCCAAAAACGCTTGTGGCAGAAGCACTTCTGATCTTACATTACATACATTAGAAAAATCTAACCTTATTACTTATTACAAAATCTTACTTGTGCTTACAATGTTTAACAATAAATGACAAATATATATAAATATAATATATTATATACTATATATAAATAACTGGAAGACATCCTAGCCAAGGTATTTTTTCTAAAGTCTGATTCATATGGATGTAAATGATTGTTTATTGTTCACATGAAGAGCATTTTCACAAATGATTTAAATAAACACAAACCTTTTATATGTCAATATCACTTTATAATAATTCAACTATTATTTGTAGCATTTGTAGTACATTCATGGTTAATATGTTTAGAGTTGCCCTCGACATCAGCATCCTGGGCTGCAGGCGTGTCCTTGTTTTTCTGGAGTTGAATGCAGCAGTAAGCCGCAATAGCAAGGAAAAGGCCGGCCACCATCAACTCTCCGCCAGCCATGTAGAAAATCAGCTCATAGTCTTTGTAAGTATCTACTAATCGTCCTGTATGAAAGTATATGGAAATATGGAAATAAGCTAATAGAAAACATTTCAATGACACTGTAGAATATGTTAATTACCTACATGAAACTGTGACTTACCAGCAGAAGGTGGTCCAATGAGCACAGCTGCTGCCTCTATAAGGAGCACTAACCCGAGAGCACTGGAGAAACCGCTTCTACCAACAATTCCCATTAGCACTTCAAATTGTAATGCACCAACCATTCCATAAGAAAGGCCAAAGAACACACAGAAGATTACTAATCCTGTGTAGTCTGTACTTCTGGCTGAGCAAACGTCTGTCAGGCCATTTAGAAGTAAGGCCAAGCTGAAGAAATAGGGCATTTTAGCTCTTACGCACTTTAATCCTGCCACCAGGCCACATGTGGGTCGAGCAAATATGTCAACAAATCCAATGATGGAAAGGAGAAAAGCAGCGTCCCTGTCAGGCACTCCTTGGTCTTTAGCATAGTTGACCAAGAGGATTGTAGGGACAAACAGACCAAGCACAACTATAAATTTAGTTATGATATAAATGATAAGTCCTTTGTCACAGAGCACACTGAAGTCAAGGAGCATATTTTTTTTTAGGCTTTTCTTCTGGACCGTCAGATTATTCTCTTCCACTTCAGACTTTGATGGGAGCATCTCTTTCAACTCATGAGTATTTGATTCCTCACTGGCTGCAGACTTCCGAACCTTGTATCCCAGTGGTCTCATAACAGCACCGCAGGTGCAACAGTTAAGCAACAGCCCTCCCATTATAAGGAAGCCACCTCTCCAGCCAAAGCAATCCAGGAGCACTTGTCCTAGAGGAGAAAGAGCTGAGAGAAAGACTGGGCTCCCAGCTGCTGCGAGACCATTGGCCAAAGGTCTGCGTTTGTCAAAATAATGCCCAAGCATGATAAGTGATGGCTGGAAATTTAGAGCTAGACCAAGCCCTGCAGAGAATAATATGTAGCAGTATATGATCAACTGGATATAGAGTTTAATGTCTAATAAATATTCCAAATATTACCAATTATACAGAGACCTGACTTCCCAGGCAGACCACAGATCTCTTCACTACTTGTAAATTATGTCATGTCCAATCGTTGAAATTTGAAGCCATATAATCACCTGTAATGACTCCAGCAGTGAGATAAAGTTGAATAATGGTGGTGGTAAACGAGGCCCCAATCATGCCAGCTGATGCTAGCAATCCCCCAATCAGCATCACTGGACGACATCCAAACCTGTTTACCATAATACTGGAAACTGGACCTTTTGAGAAAAAAGACAATAAAGATCATTTATAGGTTTACAAAGACTTGATCAGTCACTGAAAAGCAAAAAAATATATACTTATTTTTTTGTTATATCTTTTTTCACCTGAACCATAAAGCATGGCAAGCATGATAGAGGAAATCCATGCTGTGTCACTGTAGCCACAGCCAAAGTCCCACATCAGTTCTTTAAAGTACACACTAATGGCTTTAGGAAAAGCGTAGGAGAAGCCAGTGATAACGAAACCACCGAACAGCACAACCCAGCCCCAGCCTCCATCCGGAGGGTCTACTCTATTTCTCTCCAACACACTGCTTCCCATGTTCTGTCAAGTGACACATGAAGAGAAAGTACAAATATTTAAAATAAACAAATAAATAAATAAAATGTTTTAATAGTTTGTTGTGAACTTGTACACAGGAAAATTTACTTGTTGTTTGCAAAATATAACCAGTTCATGTCAAATGTCAGTAATACACCATTTATTAAACAATTGATCTATTGCATTTGAATGAAAAAGGATGGTCATATATACATAAGCAGAGATCAGTGGTTCAGTAGAGGCTGATCACTTTTATGTAAATGTACTTATAATAAAGATTTTAAAAGTATAATCATGTTATGGCAGTGCAAAGAACAAGATTTGAAACATTGTAAAACTTCTAGTTCTCTGTAATCATTCATTAATCTGTCATATTAAATCGGTTAATTTGTCCATATAGTCAAGATGAGATATATAATCTATAATAAAATAGAATAAGCGTTGTCTACAAGTAATTCAACATTAAACAAAAATGCTAAAAGAAAAAGAGAAAGAAAAGAGAAATTGTCTTACGTTATTCGCTATCTGAGTTGAGTAGGCCTTTTGAGACCTTTAGGAAACGACTTGATGTGATGACTCTTTCAGCTCAACGGTTCCGGCACATTTAAAAATTCCAGATAGAGGAAGAATTAACATATGTTGCTCACCTGTGTTCATTTTATAGCTATGATTCTTCACTTAATTGTTATTAAATAAAAATAATCCACAAACGTTCCTATTCGGTCAGGTTTACTAACTTACTTCGAACTCTAATCTCTCCATAATGAACCCACTCTGAGAAAACCTGCCAAATAAACCCCATGCTCTGTGTTCCTTGTAACGCCCTCTTAATCATTCTTAATTCCTTTTAAAGCTCATATTTATAGGGCATGTGCACAGGAGTGAGCTGTATTACAAAAGGCTTGTTTTGATCTGTGCAGCTGTTTGATGACTTGATCTGCATTGTACTTGTACTGAATGTTAAGTACTTCCAAATACTGAGTAGTTCAGACATGTCCATATATACCTGTATACACATTCAGTACAAGTACAATGCAGATCAAGTCATCAAACAGATACTCAATATATATATATATATATATATATATATATATATATATATATATATTATATAATATAGTTGAGTATATATAAAGCTGCCCCACCATGTTTCACAGTGATTTGATAATGAACTGCAACAATGCAAAAATGTCAACAATAGCTTTCTTCTTGCCACTGAATAGCCAGATTCGGATTGCTAGAGAGCATGACTAATAGTTGTTCCTGTGGACAGAGTTCTGCAGCTCTTCTTCAGGGTTCTCACTAAGGTTCTCTAACAACCATCTCAGCCATTAAGAAAGCCCAAGGGAGTGACGAAACCTAAGTCAGGGTGGGCTGCTTGTTGAAGTACTACCTTCTTTCCGATTTTATTTGTAAAAAAAAAAAAAACACCATGTATCATTTTCTCCACTTCACAATTATGTGATACTTTGTTTGGTATAAAATCCCAATAAATATATTTAAGTTTGTAGTTATAATGGACAAACATAATTATATAAATTAAAAATATTTATATATGTGAGAGATGAGCGATAGAGCGCTAGAGTAATAGAGACAAGAGTATTGGGACATTCCTACCATATAGTTTGAAAACTGTTATAAGAAATCTTTAGGCACACAACTGTACAGGATAAAAGCAACTCAAGCATTTTCATTAATGATTTGGGGGGAAAACATTTAAAACATTTGTGGGACTGGAAGATTTAGGCATTGATCCTGAAAAACAAACCAGTCACTATTTTCATTATTAAAGACCCCAAACATTCACTCTACAGTTACATTACATTTACATTTACAGCAATTATCAGACGCCCTTATCAGATGGACGTACAAATAGTGCTTTAGGTCTCCAACATACCTCATATATGAAACACACCTCATACATGAATTCCTATACATCTGTTTGCATATTTTATAACACACACAGCCCAAAATATTTGATTTTAGTGCTGCAGTTTATTTAGGACATAGAACAGAGCTGAATCGTCAGCCAGAACCTGAATCATTAGTCAATTACACTTGACTAATAAAATATTTCTTTATTGCTAATACAATGCGTAAAAGAAAAAAATGAAACAACTGCAGTTTTACAAAATAATATATATTTTTTTAATCTAGATTTTACAAAAGTTTCTAAAATTTCACAAAAAGTAAAGTTTTGTATTTAAATACTACAACTAAACATTTCAAGAATGCACAAAATACAATACACAAAATCTCAAATCCATGCGTCGCATCACTTCTTGTGTGTGTAATAACTCTTCATTCCGTCTAATTCTTTCTGTATTAGATACGACTCAGCTGTGGTTTCCGAGAGCTAATAGAGATGAGATTAGATTTAATGATATTAGTCTAATGAATTTTAATTAGATTTAACATATTATACAATTTTATACAAAATAATCAGATGTTATCTAACAGAAAAATATAGCAGTAAATTAAAGTTTTAATCTTAGATTTAAAAAAATTTTTTTAAGTCAAAACTGTTCAAATTATTCAAGAATAATATTGACAATGCCTGAAGCGAATGAGGCATCAGTGCCATGAGGCCATACTTCTCAAAGAATATTTATTCATTTATAAATTTAGTTTGTAGGGTTACAAAAAAACTGTTTTCGCATGGGATCAATAAAGAAATGTGATTGTGATTCTGAATTAAAGAAAATGATCTTGGGAAACCTGTAGACACGAGGTTTCTCTTTCAATGGATCTGAAAAAATAATCAAACCTACAAGAACTGAAAAGTATAAGCCTGTTCATTGCTTAGTCATTCATTAACCATTAAATTCCTTTTAGAAATTAAATATATGTCATAAAGTAATTACATCAATTGTGGATTAGGCGTAGCGGCAAACTAAAGAGTAAACTTACCATATCTAAAAAGATTTTTATCTTAAGCTTTAGAAGATTGTTTTCTTCTTTTAACTGTAGATTCCTCTTTTTCAGTTTCTGCACCTCCTTAAAGGATATAATAGGTCCTGACTCTGTGGCAAAGTGACCGAGATGTAAACACATCACCAACAAAAAGCCTTGAAATACATTGTTTTTTTTGTTCATCATAATAATGTTCTTACCCGTGGTCCACTGTCCGTCCTCAAATTTCAAGTTCTGACCGCCAATGCTCATCTCAGGAGTTCTATACTCCATTCCTAACTCAATATCTCGAATACATCTATCAAACTGTCAAAAGCAAATGCACAATGTCTGTGGATTTATTCAGTAATAATAATGTATATGTGTTTACTGTTATTAAATATTTAAGTATTATATTTAGTAGTTATATTATTACAATTAATTTCAAATAAGATGTATTACATAAATATATGAGAAATCTTACTGAATGAAGGTTGAAGAGAGCTGCTGATTTTCGGAGTGGTGTTCTCTTGGGGCTGAATGTGTTGCCAAAAAGAGGCATTTTGTGGTACCTGCCGTAGAAATAAAATAAAAAATAGTAAATATGTCAACGAGAATAAAAAAAAAATCTAAAAAGCTGACAAAATAATCAGGTCCATCTGCTGTAAAGATATGTGTGCCAGAGGTGCAATAATCAGTGACGCAGAGAGCTGCATGGGTTAACATTGGGCTTTAGCTAGTTGCAGCTAAAGCAAGCTAACTAGCTAAACCCAATGTTACCCTGCAGCTCTCTGCGTCACTGATTATTGCACCTCTGGCACACATATCTTTACAGCAGATGGACCTGATTATTTTGTCAGCTTTTTAGATTTTTTTTTTATTCTCGTTGACATATTTACTATTTTTTATTTTATTTCTACGGCAGGTACCACAAAATGCCTCTTTTTGGCAACACATTCAGCCCCAAGAGAACACCACTCCGAAAATCAGCAGCTCTCTTCAACCTTCATTCAGTAAGATTTCTCATATATTTATGTAATACATCTTATTTGAAATTAATTGTAATAATATAACTACTAAATATAATACTTAAATATTTAATAACAGTAAACACATATACATTATTATTACTGAATAAATCCACAGACATTGTGCATTTGCTTTTGACAGTTTGATAGATGTATTCGAGATATTGAGTTAGGAATGGAGTATAGAACTCCTGAGATGAGCATTGGCGGTCAGAACTTGAAATTTGAGGACGGACAGTGGACCACGGGTAAGAACATTATTATGATGAACAAAAAAAACAATGTATTTCAAGGCTTTTTGTTGGTGATGTGTTTACATCTCGGTCACTTTGCCACAGAGTCAGGACCTATTATATCCTTTAAGGAGGTGCAGAAACTGAAAAAGAGGAATCTACAGTTAAAAGAAGAAAACAATCTTCTAAAGCTTAAGATAAAAATCTTTTTAGATATGGTAAGTTTACTCTTTAGTTTGCCGCTACGCCTAATCCACAATTGATGTAATTACTTTATGACATATATTTAATTTCTAAAAGGAATTTAATGGTTAATGAATGACTAAGCAATGAACAGGCTTATACTTTTCAGTTCTTGTAGGTTTGATTATTTTTTCAGATCCATTGAAAGAGAAACCTCGTGTCTACAGGTTTCCCAAGATCATTTTCTTTAATTCAGAATCACAATCACATTTCTTTATTGATCCCATGCGAAAACAGTTTTTTTGTAACCCTACAAACTAAATTTATAAATGAATAAATATTCTTTGAGAAGTATGGCCTCATGGCACTGATGCCTCATTCGCTTCAGGCATTGTCAATATTATTCTTGAATAATTTGAACAGTTTTGACTTAAAAAAATTTTTTTAAATCTAAGATTAAAACTTTAATTTACTGCTATATTTTTCTGTTAGATAACATCTGATTATTTTGTATAAAATTGTATAATATGTTAAATCTAATTAAAATTCATTAGACTAATATCATTAAATCTAATCTCATCTCTATTAGCTCTCGGAAACCACAGCTGAGTCGTATCTAATACAGAAAGAATTAGACGGAATGAAGAGTTATTACACACACAAGAAGTGATGCGACGCATGGATTTGAGATTTTGTGTATTGTATTTTGTGCATTCTTGAAATGTTTAGTTGTAGTATTTAAATACAAAACTTTACTTTTTGTGAAATTTTAGAAACTTTTGTAAAATCTAGATTAAAAAAATATATATTATTTTGTAAAACTGCAGTTGTTTCATTTTTTTCTTTTACGCATTGTATTAGCAATAAAGAAATATTTTATTAGTCAAGTGTAATTGACTAATGATTCAGGTTCTGGCTGACGATTCAGCTCTGTTCTATGTCCTAAATAAACTGCAGCACTAAAATCAAATATTTTGGGCTGTGTGTGTTATAAAATATGCAAACAGATGTATAGGAATTCATGTATGAGGTGTGTTTCATATATGAGGTATGTTGGAGACCTAAAGCACTATTTGTACGTCATTCTAGATAATGGCTGCTAATTGCTGTAAATGTAAATGTAAATGTAACTGTAGAGTGAATGTTTGGGGTCTTTAATAATGAATAATAGTGACTGGTTTGTTTTAGGATCATGCATAAAGATTAGTCAATGTTCCAATGAAATTGACTTCCAATGTTATCTACATCTATGTATGTTTGTTTAGCACTTTATCATCCAGTCTTTAAATGTTTTCCCCCCAAATCATTAATGAAAATGCTTGAGTTGCTTTTATCCTGTACAGTTGTGTGCCTAAAGATTTCTTATAACAGTTTTCAAACTATATGGTAGGAAATGTCCCAATACTCTTGTCTCTATTATCTCTAGCGCTCTATCGCTCATCTCTCACATATATAAATATTTTTAATTTATATAATTTATGTTTGTCACATTATAACTACAAACTTAAATCTATTTTATTGGGATTTTAGACCAACACAAAGTATTGCATAATTGTGAAGTGGAAGGAAAATGATACATGGGTTTTTTTTTTACAAATAAAAATCGGAAAAGAAGGGTAGTTACTTCAACAAGCAAGACCCAAACCCTGACTTAGGTTCTTCACTCTCTTGGGTTTACAGCTGTTCTGTGAATGCCTGAGATGGTTGTTAGAGAACATTAGTGAGCAAACTCCTGAAGAAGAGCTGCAGAACTCTGTCCACAGGACAACATTAGTCTGCTCTCGCAATCCGAATCTGGCTATTCAGTGGCAAGAAGAAGCTATTGTGACATTTTTGCATGTTGCAGTTCAATATCAAAATCACTGTGAAACATGGTGGTGGCAGCTTTAATATACCCACTATATATATATATATATATATATTACTATATATATATATACGTATCATTGAGTATCGTTTGATGACGTGATCTGCATTGTTACTTGTAGCAATGTGTATACAGGTATATATGGACATGTCTGAACTACTCAGTATTTGGAAGTACTTAACATTCAGTACAAGTACAATGCAGATCAAGTCATCAAACAGCTGCACAGATCAAAACAAGCCTTTTGTAATACAGCTCACTCCTGTGCACATGCCCTATAAATATGAGCTTTAAAAGGAATTAAGAATGATTAAGAGGGCGTTACAAGGAACACAGAGCATGGGGTTTATTTGGCAGGTTTTCTCAGAGTGGGTTCATTATGGAGAGATTAGAGTTCGAAGTAAGTTAGTAAACCTGACCGAATAGGAACGTTTGTGGATTATTTTTATTTAATAACAATTAAGTGAAGAATCATAGCTATAAAATGAACACAGGTGAGCAACATATGTTAATTCTTCCTCTATCTGGAATTTTTAAATGTGCCGGAACCGTTGAGCTGAAAGAGTCATCACATCAAGTCGTTTCCTAAAGGTCTCAAAAGGCCTACTCAACTCAGATAGCGAATAACGTAAGACAATTTCTCTTTTCTTTCTCTTTTTCTTTTAGCATTTTTGTTTAATGTTGAATTACTTGTAGACAACGCTTATTCTATTTTATTATAGATTATATATCTCATCTTGACTATATGGACAAATTAACCGATTTAATATGACAGATTAATGAATGATTACAGAGAACTAGAAGTTTTACAATGTTTCAAATCTTGTTCTTTGCACTGCCATAACATGATTATACTTTTAAAATCTTTATTATAAGTACATTTACATAAAAGTGATCAGCCTCTACTGAACCACTGATCTCTGCTTATGTATATATGACCATCCTTTTTCATTCAAATGCAATAGATCAATTGTTTAATAAATGGTGTATTACTGACATTTGACATGAACTGGTTATATTTTGCAAACAACAAGTAAATTTTCCTGTGTACAAGTTCACAACAAAATTAACAACTTTTATTTATTTATTTGTTTATTTAAATATTTGTCTGTCTCTTATGTGTCACTTGACAGAACATGGGAAGCAGTGTGTTGGAGAGAAATAGAGTAGACCCTCCGGATGGAGGCTGGGGCTGGGTTGTGCTGTTCGGTGGTTTCGTTATCACTGGCTTCTCCTACGCTTTTCCTAAAGCCATTAGTGTGTACTTTAAAGAACTGATGTGGGACTTTGGCTGTGGCTACAGTGACACAGCATGGATTTCCTCTATCATGCTTGCCATGCTTTATGGTTCAGGTGAAAAAAGATATAACAAAAAAATAAGTATATATTTTTTTGCTTTTCAGTGACTGATCAAGTCTTTGTAAACCTATAAATGATCTTTATTGTCTTTTTTCTCAAAAGGTCCAGTTTCCAGTATTATGGTAAACAGGTTTGGATGTCGTCCAGTGATGCTGATTGGGGGATTGCTAGCATCAGCTGGCATGATTGGGGCCTCGTTTACCACCACCATTATTCAACTTTATCTCACTGCTGG
>JACRUU010000015.1:18959817-19162317 GCA_030449085.1 Kryptopterus vitreolus
TTAGCTGAATGATTTAGGAAAAATTGTAAAAAAGCATTCAGTATTCGGACTTTGTTCCTTTTTTTCTTGAATATAAAGGTCATCATGGCTCAGAGAGATCATTTTCTTACGTTTACTGCCCTTTTCTGCGACTCCACATAAGGCCCCTCACTCAATAGCTGTGACAAAGAGAGCAAACACTGCCCACTCAGAGAATAAGCGTGGCCTTTGGGCTTTTACTGCTATTTAATGTACTCGTGGAGAATCCCCACCAGGGGCGTTCCTTTTTTTTTCCCCCATCTATTTCTAATCTGTATACCCTCCTCATGGGACTGAAGCTGTCTCGCCAGGGAAATCTAATATCGATATGGATGTCAGTAAAACATTTAAGTAGACATACGTCCTCTTTATTAGTAAAGGGAGCTTTACTAAGTTTAAGGAAAATGGATAAGTGCATTATAGATATCCAGGCGGCAGCTGCATTGTTCTGTTATCCGTGACTGCTTTTGTGATTCATTTTGCCGTCAGAATGGCCTTTGTAGAGTCCGTGTGCATGCACGTATCACTCCCCCCCCAATATAGTATTTCAACAGACATGTCCTTGTTTAATTTTCTGCCACTACAATAATACTACGTGACTCGACACCAAGTTTTACGAGCGATCATAAAAATAACAGTTTTTATTATTTTTTTTTGTGCCTTGTACTGAATGTTGTGTGTCCTCAGCCAGGCAGTGGCTCCAGGTTGTTAACATCAGACCCTGGTTTTGACTTGACTCATAGCTGTCAGTGTTCACTATGTGGGACACAGGGTGTCAGCTCCTATAAGCTGCTTGCGGTGTAGTGACAGAAACACAGAGCTGTCCCCGGTTCCATTGTCCTGCCGCCGTCATTCTGATTAGACTCGTCCGTCTCTCCTGGTCCTGTCACTACAAAATGCTCTGGCGCGCTGTAAGCCAAGGGAAAAAAAAATTATGTTATAATTGTCTAAATGGTTACAAATAACATGAAGACAACCCAGCTTACCATGAACGTGAGTTCTGAATGTGAATTAAAAAAACACAGTAATCGTTTTCTTTGCTGAAAAATACATTCGGAGAGCATAAAAGTAAGAGTCATATAAATCACGCTTAAATAAAAATAGAATAGATGGATAGTATATATCGTTATTTATACATTTGAACATGGGTAGTCCGAATTGATTCGGCCTAGATTAATTAATTCATTAATTCATTCGTCTTCTACCGCTTTATCCGATCTTCCCTCGGGTCACGGGGAGCCTGTGCCTATCTCAGGCGTCTATGGGCATTAAGGCAGGATACACCCTGGATGGAATGCCAACCCATCGCAGGACAACACACACACACACACACACACACACACATTCATACACTAGGGACAATTTTCCAAGGTGCCAATCAACCTACCGTGCATGTTTTTTGGACCGGGGAGGAAACCGGAGAACCCGGAGAAAAACCCCCTGAGGCATGGGGAGAACATGCAAACTCCACACACACATGGCCGAGACGGGAATCGAACCCGGACCCTGGCGGTGTGAGGCGAACATGCTAACCACTAATAGGCCTAGATGTCATTTTGAAATTGTTTAACCAAAAAGCCAAACCTTGCATTTAAACTGCAACCATGGTTTTGTGATGAACACATCTATCCCACACATAAACCTAAACACACACATTCAAATTACATGCCCTCAAATTTGCAGTCTCGCTACATGTTCTTTCTGTTTAAAGTAAAATACGCGGTAGCTCTGGGTTACTGATCGAAGGTCATGTGTTCAAGCCCCAGTATTGCCAAACTGCCATTCTTATTCTTGAGTAAGTCCTTTAAAACTTGGAGTCCTTGGGGATGGTCCTTACCACTGATGACTTTGGGGCATTGTATCGTGGCTAAGCGTGCTCACGAACCCAAGCTTTCTAGCATTGTTGGGATATGCCCCCCAAAAAAAATCTCTTCTCAATATTTGCACACATAGTGCTCATGGTGAGTAAAGAGTGATCTGTTCACCCGATTTGGCACCATATGGACTGAAATACATCTGTCATGTACAAGAATACAGAGGTTTCTAAGATCTACTTGGCCCCTAGGATATTTATAGACACAGTCCACAAATGCATTGTTGTGAAATGCAAAGATTTATAGTTTGGCCTGAATTCAGTTGTGCATTCTCATGTGCACGGTGTGTCCTCAGGTCTCACAGTTCCATTGGATTTGATAATGGGGAAACCTCAGACTGTTGCCTAGACACGGCCGCGCACACGCTCGTCGAAGCTGGCAGTAATGAGTTAGTGATGCTAGTTAAAAGGAGATTGAATAGAATTTCATCTGCTCAGGTGATGATAAAGAAAATCGGAGAGCCCACGCCAGCGCCTATTCTGCAGAGGCTTAGCCTCGGACGAGCCCGGGCCTGAATTGTTTGTTTAATTGACTGAGATATGACCGCCAATCTCATCACCCTGCTGATTGACCCCTTTTGAAAAATAGATGACATTCTCTTATTGAGCTGAACCTGCAGGCAAATCATCATCTATAGCTTAAATCCTGTGGGTAAGGAGCTATTCCTAGAGACCTAGGGAAAATGCATGCTGTTATATTTTGTTATCAAATTGCACAGTGGCATGACATGATTCATGTAGTGCTTAATATTGTTGTTTTCGGGGGAAAAATATATACAGGGGCCTGTTCTATAGATGCATGCATACTGGTATGTAAATGGAAACAGATGCCCAATCTAATTCCCTGTTTCGGAAGGGTATATACTAGGAAAAGATTAGTAAAATTACTGATGCTTTTCATGTGCAGAGTCAGCACCAGCATCTAGTAGAACGTAACACATTGACTTTAATCAAGGAATCATGGGATGAAGGAGTTCTTCCAGTAGTAGCTATATATATATATATATATATATATATATATATATATATATATATATATATAATTAAAAAAAAAATTTTTTGGGGGGGGAGGGCTGTGTGATGGTCACTGTGATAACCACGTCACCCCCCGCCGTTGTCTATTGCCAATAGTGCAAATATAGTCTATTGCCGGTCGTGCAAATTTCTGTTACATTGACATGTATGGCTTTTTTCCGTTTTAGACTGGTGAGTTTCGGCACATTTCAGCCATGTATCTTGTTGGGAAACCAAATGTTACATTCCTAATCTGGGATTTTGGACATTATGGATTTTGAGAAATGCGACCCAAGCAATTTCGATGAATCCATTTGTAGGCTTTGTGGCAAAAATAAAGGCTGTATTGTGTTGTGTCATTGACGGACATATATATATATAATATATATATATATATATATATATATATATATATATATATATAGTATATATTATATATATATATATATATATATATATATATGTATATGTACTATATATATATATATATATATATATATATATATGTATATATATATATATATATATATATATATATATATATATATATATATATATATATAATTGTCCATATAGTTCCTCATAGTGGAGTTATATGTTAAAATTCTAAAGTCTCTGAAGTCTAAAAACTGACACCTACTAAAGCTATAGCAGTCTACATCCATGTTCAAAACAGGAAATTGAATTATAAACCAGAAGCCCAGACACTGAAGTAAATTATATTTTCTTCTCACAAACCGAATTTCCGATTAGCACTGGGTTCTCCACCTCACGAGCAGATGGGCAGCACTGACCTGAGACCTTTTATATCAGACATTGTCCAAAATGTCATTTGGATTTATGTCCATGATGGACTAAACTTGAACACAATGGGCTGATTCCAGAGGCACAGAGGCAGAAAGATCATTGTTCATTGGCAGGGCGAGCATCACATTGAACTCATTTTCCACCAGTCCATTTTGACCAGTGCAATCCGTCTGTGCAACTGGACCACAAGTGATTTAAAACGAGCGTCCCGGGAAGCCTTCTTTCCCTGGAAAGATTCCCACTTAAATAATATTCCGCGTTCACACCCATGCTCATTTCCAACCCTAAAACATTTGCCCTAATTACCACCACGGACTTAATCAAGTTAGCATGGATAAGAGTGTAAAAGTCTCTCTGTGCTAATTGCTTGTTCAACTCCAGTGAACTCGTGGCCCTGTAGTGTATTGAGGTTTTATAGATGCTAAACCTTTAGAACACCGACTGAACGTTTTTCACAGAGAGCGCTAATAATGCATTTTGCTCGATACATTACCCAGCTATATTTGCGAATGCGTTTTAATTTAAATCTAATTGTTCTCGTCTGTTTGTTCATTTCGGGAAAAAAAACACAGGGTATAATTGCAAGCAATGATCTACAGTATGCGAGACTCCTCGCCGTCTTTCATCTCATCTGTGCATCTTTCTTTCATTTGGATTTTCAGCAAGACCCATGAATCCAGACCATGGAGGAAGGGGAGATCCACCCCTGTGAAATCAGTTGATCACAAATCGCAGTGTAGTAAATTAAGATTGATTAAAATTGCCGGGACGAATCTCTCGGTGCTGTGATCAGGCTGAGTATACGGTGATTACGCGGACGAAGTCTCACGAGATACACCGAATAAGCAGCACTCTATCGCTCTGATAATGGTAGCCAGGTGTCGGTCGCAGTAATCTGACGTCCACATCCAAGTTTTCCTTTATCACCTGATATTATAGTAGCACACTGAAGTTTGTGCCTTTTAATGCATGAGCGTATCAAACAATGCCAATGGACCTCTTTTAACCGAATCTAAATTTCATGGGCCGCGGAATGTTGATTAAACGTGTAAATATTTTGTGTCATTTGTGAATGTTGCATATGTAAGTAAATATAGAAATAGCAATAAATAGGTTATGCTTTGTGAACCTCTCTTGGCTCCTGGACTCCTCTTTGAGAACTCCTGTCCCCAGACTCCACTTTCTGAGTTTAAACCAAATAGAACAAGAACAGTGGGCACAAAAGCATCCATTTTAAGACTGAGCAGGTTTCAAAGGTTTTTCCACTACAACAATGATGTATTGCTTTTTTATTTATGTTCCTACACTGGGTGTAAACCAGGCCCATAGGACTTGACTTACAGGCATGACTTTTAAGGATTATAAGAGTGTTAAACTTAGTAATTATAGAGATGAATGGATGTGATTCACTAACAAGACCTTAGAGACATGACAGCAGGCAGAGAGGTTTAGGGTGGATTCGCAAGCAGAATCCTGAGTTAGCAAGAGAGAGAGAAGAGAGAGAGAGAGAGAGAGAGAGAGAGAATGGGTGAGAGCAGGCAATCAGAATGCTCTCTATTCAGGGTTTAAAAACACGATAAAGATTTGCTAAACCAAAAAATTTTCATACTCTGAGGGATTCGATTCACACACTCAGCATTTTATAGATGATTTGACTCTAATACGAAAATACACCAAATATCCATAATGTGTTTATATAATTCCAGTTATTTTGTAGTTTTTTTATTGTAAAATTCACAATCACACATTTACAATTACATGGTCACTGACAGGAAGCAGAATCTGATCAGTCACATTCTGTTTGACTTTTTTTTTTAAAACAATACAGAGAATGGCGAACCAAATATACAGGTTATTCAAATAGACCAAAACAGTAGAGATAGACTCCGTCAAAGTATGTTTAATATTAGCAAGCGAAAATCAGGCACATTGTTTATACCCTGTATATGCAAAACCTCATTCAAATACAGAAATCATCTATCCAGTTTTTTAGCGAAGAACACCATTACCTATATTGCATTTCCCAAACAATTGACTACAGTGGGGGAGTTGAGATACTCTTCCTATTTAGGGAAATCTGATGAAACTATGAAATACGATTGGTCTGCTGTTGTCTCGCTGCTATAAAAACGTGCCTTCCGTGCCTAGGAGACTGCTAGCTAGTGAAGTATTCTGCTTTTCTCAGCTCTGAATATTAGTTCACTTTGTGCTTTTCAACTGTTAGAGCCATTGTCACCAACAGTAAATGCTTAAATCTCTCTTGTTTTTTTGATAGTACAGTAATTGGAAGGTAGCATGTCAAGAACGCCCCAAAAGACATTCCCTAATAAGACTCACTACAATCCATGCTGCACTGTTTGGAACTTTTTTTTTTTTGTTGGCGTTGAGATTTTCATTGAGAGTGACGACAGGATTATTAATGAGTTTATTATAGGGACATGTAGGATGATTTGGAGACAATGTAAGGAAGGCTCGATTGAGATGGATTGGGGTACATAGGCAGAAGAATGCTGAGGATGGAGGTGCCAGGCAGGAGGAAAAGAGGAAGGCCAAGGAGGAGGTTTATAGATGTGGTGAAGGAAGACTTGCAGGTGGATGGTGTGAAAGAGGCAGATGTAGAGGACCAGGTGGTGTGGAGAAGGATGATCCTCTGTGGCGACCCCTAACGGGAGCAGACAATTCTTTACCTTGTGATATTATTCTTCTGTCTGTACGTGTATGTATATATATGTATTATATGTATGTTATATATATATATATTATATATATATATATATATATATATCGACATTTATGTCTATCACACGAACATATCATCAGATCCAGTCGAGTGCCGCTAACCACAAGCCAGATTGCTCCTGAATATGTAAGTGCCATCTCCCCGCCCTTCTTTTCTTTGAATATTGCCAATGACAGATAAAACAGGATCTTTGTCTTTGTTAATTAATGTCATAAGGAGTGGGCTGCATTCTCCACCCACTTATATATATAGAGCCTCTCATTTCCTCAAGTGCCATCTGTTTTTTTTTTTTTTTAATTCCTGGTGTAAGAGAACAGGCGCAAGACTTCTGGAAGATGTATTTCTGCTTTTAGATATCACAGTCTTAGAAATAGTTTGAGGTGTGTGTGTGTGTGTGTGTGTGTTTTCTTCAGTTGATGTGCTGTCTGGGTAAGAGGCTTTTAGTGGTACAGCTCTAAGGTGCATTTTTGACATATTAGAGTTTAAAAGTTTTGAAAACAATTTTATTGACATTTCTCTCATTGCCATTTGTCATCATCTCCTTCACTCTAAAAAAAAAAAAAAAAAAAAAAAAAAAATAATATATATATATATATATAATATATATATATATATATAGATATATATATTTTTATATATATATATATATAGGGGCACGGTGGCTTAGTGGTTAGCACGTTCTCCTCACACCGCCAGGGTCCGGGTTCGATTCCCGTCTCAGCCATGTGTGTGTGGAGTTTGCATGTTCTCCCCGTGCCTCAGGGATTTTTTTCTCCGGGTTCTCCGGTTTCTCCCGGTCCAAAAGCATGCACGGTAGGCTAATTGGCACCTTGGAAAATTGTCCCTAGTGTATGAATGTGTGTGTGTGAATGTGTGTGTGTGTGCCCTGCGATGGGTTGGCATTTCATCCAGGGTGTATCCTGCCTTAATGCCCATAGACTCCTGAGATAGGCACAGGCTCCCTGTTTTTTTGTTTTTTTTTACATATTAGAACAGCTCCAAAAATTAATTGCTCTTCAACTGAATTTGCCACAATTTTTTTTACCAATAATTACATTTTCTTTGTAATAGATTCTCCTTTAATAAATGCTACACATCCTTACCAAAAAGATTTATGCCTTTTAAATGGCCACACTCCACTGGGTATTTTTATGTAATGTTCTTTTGATTATGTAGTTCATCTCCTACTCAATTTTCTCTTCTTCAGATCCTATAAAAAATAAAATAAAACACTAACCTATTTGAAAGAGTGCATTAAAAGAAACCATCATTTGAGTCACAGCTGACTATTAGAGGTCAAAATGAATCAATGAATTCCGACCAGTCAGTTTAAGGAATTCCACAGTGTTGTGGTATTGGAGCCTGTTAGTCACTTTATCGTCTGTATAACCACTGAGTTGTAGACCTGCCACTCTGATTGGTAAAGGTCACCTCAGGGAGTGAACAATACCAGTTTCAGCTTTAACCCTGGATTCATGAGAAAGCAATCATTATCCCCAACAGAGTGTTCCCTCAAGTACTCCGTCTCAAAGGAAAAGGCCGCTTTTGCTGCAGTATGAAATCTAGTCAGCAGTTACGAAGAAACCCTAGAGAGAGTTGAGTAGTAAAGAGCTAAAGTGGATGCAAACATTGAAAAAGTAGCCAGGTCGTGGTCAGTCTTTTCGGACAACCTTATGGTATGCCGTGTGCCACTGCAGGAAAAATGTATAGAGCCCTGAATTATACACTATTATGATGGCAGGCAGCAGTAACTATGTAAAAAAAAATAGTTACACAATCCTTCATGGAGTAGTGAAAAGAAAAAGAGGAAAAAACTACGTAGAGAAAATGTTCTTTACCTGAATATGATATTTGTGGGAGGCACGGTGGCTTAGTGGTTAGCACGTTCACCTCACACCTCCAGGGTCGGGGTTCGATTCCCGTCTCGGACATGTGTGTGTGGAGTTTGCATGTTCTCCCCGTGCCTCAGGGTTTTTTTTTCCGGGTTCTCCGGTTTCCTCCGGTCCAAAAACATGCACGATAGGTTGATTGGCACCTTGGAAAATTGTCCCTAGTGTATGAACGTGTGTGTGTTTGTGTATATGTGTGTGTGTGTGTGTGTGTGTGTCCTGAGATGGATTGGCATTCCATCCAGGGTGTATCCTGCCTTAATGCTCATTGACACCTGACAGGCTCCCAGTGACCTGAGGGAAGATCGGATATAGCAGTAGAAGATGTATGAATTAATGATATTTGGGATCATGATGGTGTGGATGTTACTATCCCTGCAAAAACTCCTCATATTGTCAAAATCTTATTTCTAGTCCAAAAAAATTCTTATTAGTCTTGTTTTAAGAATGAAATGCTATGCGAGAGCAGATTGGATAAGATTATTCTGTTTGTTTTAAGATTATTTATCTTTTTCTTTTCCTGCTAACTTAGTAAAGCTTAAAGTTAGTTATTTTACCTGCACACTGAGCATACGCTGCACAAGCTGAAAAGCTAGGAAAGGAAATAAAATCTTATTTCTAGAAAGTATGTCTTGTTTTTTGCCATGAAATCACACTTTTTGAGCAAAATTTCACTAGAAACAAGTGACAGTGCGTGTTTGAATAGACTGTTAAGACTAATTCTAAGACTTATAACCAAGTGTTTAAGGCACTAGGCCAGGGGTGGCCAAATAGTAGGAGGCTACTGCAAAGAGCCACATCATACACATGGGTACACATGAACATCATCCCATTCCTATTGGCGCATGTTGTGTGAAAGCTCCTAAAGAGCCGGCGTGAAACTAGTAAAAGAGCCGCATCCGGCTCGGGAGCCACGGGTTGGCCAGGCCAGCACTAGGCTCTGGAAAAGAAGGTTGTAGGGTTCAAATCCCAGCACCCACTAGAACTTGAACTTGTGTTTGTAAAAAGGTTTTTAAAAAAAATCTTGAAAATAGGGCTTTTTTTTAATCTATTTAACTGATCTAGTAGAATTTATTATCAATTAGATTTTAATGCTAGTTTAAAGAATTCTTACCAAGTCAATTTTGCTTACCCCATTGGCAGATTTTCTTCCTTGATTTTAATACACTTTAACTATATTTAAGTGAGTTTTACTTGTTTTAAGAAGGGAATTGTTTTGCGATGTAGTAGTATTTGTTAGAATTTCAGAAACTGAAATTTTAATCACAGGACTCTTTGCTCTCCTCTCATCTCCTCTCATCGAGGGGGTAGCTCAGTGGTCTAAGCCGCTGATCGGAAGATCCGGGTTCGAGCCCCGGTACGGCCAAGCTTGCCCCCCTCGTGTCCTTGAGCAAGACACTTAACCCTCTGTGCTCCAGGGGCGCCGTATCATGGCTGACCCTGCGCTCTGACCCCCAGATACCGACAACAAGCTGGGATAAGCTGCGAAGAAAAAATGTCACTGTGCTGTAATGTATATGTGACAAATTCTGTTCTAATCTAGAACAGTTTACACGGAATGGTGTGTAAACACAAAAAACATCCAGTGAGCAGCAATTATGTGAGTGAAACTGCTATTAGTTTAACTGCTATTAAACTACTGACTACCTAGATCAGAAAAGAACCATCAGACTGGTTTGAGCTGACCTGAAGTCAGTGGTGAATTACATAACTACTAAAACTGGCCAGATAAAGTTTGGATAAACAGTGCCTGATCCTTCTTGAGATCCCCATTTGTAATGTTTGATGTGGTCCTTAAAGCTTGTGACATCTGCACGATTTTATGCATTAAGCCACTGATTGGATAATTGCATTAAATATAGCAGTACGTGGCTTTTAAAATAGGCGGCGAGTCTGCGATACTCCATGTGTATTATGTATTATGTAATATATTGTTATTGATACTGCGTTCACTTCATCTACAGTATTTAAAAACGATTTAAGGTTGCCTCATACGATTGCAGATCAGCCTTTTTGTCTCCGGAGAGGTTAATGGATACAGTGGGAAGAGGTTGACATGCTCCATGCCTCATGCACTCAGAAATAAACTAACAGCAGATAATGAAATGAGTAATGGCCATGTGCTCCACCTGTGTGTGCTGACAGCTTCGAGCTCTCTAAAGCACTTCCAGTCTGCTAGGAGACAAACCTGATGAAATTCCCCAGACTAATCGACTGAGTTTGTGTGTGTGTGTGTGTGTGTGTGTGTGTGTGTGTGTGTGTGTGTGCGCACAAGAGAATGAGCTGACAGACTAGAAGATGGATATCGCAGTGTGATCGTAGTGATGGAAATCATGGCTTAGATAACTCAAGGGAATTGAGGGCCACTACTAGGTGTTGTGTGTGCAGATCCTGACAGCTTGGAGATGGGAATCACTTTACAAGATAAGCATTAGTGAGAAGTTAGACAGGGAGTGAGGTGTAAGAATGGGGTAGATTCCATAGATTCCAGAATCAGTAATGGAAAAGTGAACGAGTCATAAGACAATTCAATCAATGGTTCTAATTGTGTTTGTTTGGTGCTCTTCTGTTTGGTAGAAGAGCTGAAATTAAGAACAAATTGAAATATTGATATTTATGGTATTACAAAATTGTTTCTTCTGACTCATAAGTTCCTATAAGTTCTTTATTAGAGTTTTGTTTGTATCACGGCCAGAGAATCACAAACCTAGCATATATTTTGATGAACAATAAAGTGTTTGACTATCAAAGCAGCTGTCTCTCTTCACTATATATATATATATCACACCTCACACCGCCAGGGTCTGGGTTCGATTCCCGTCTCCGCCATGTGGAGTTTGCATATTCTCCCTGTGCCTCGGGGGTTTTCCTCCGGGTTCTCCGGGCCCCCTTCCCCCCCCCGGTCCGAAAAAAAAATGCATGCACGGTAGGTTGGAAAATTGTCCCTAGTGTATGAATGTGTGTGTGTGCTCTGCGATGGGTTGGCATTCCATCCAGGGTGTATCCTGCCTTAATGCCCATAGACACCTGAGATAGGCACAGATTCCCCGTGACCCGAGGGAAGATCGGATAAAGCAGTAGATGATGAATGAATGAATATATATATATATATATATATATATATATATATATATATATATATATATATATATATTAGTATTATTAAGAAAATAACATTTTAATAAACTACTATATATATATATATATATAGTTATTAAAATTTTATTTTCTTAATAATACTAAATTCTTTTTTTCCTAATTGCTCTTTAAAATATTTTATTAGTCACTTACTCAGCATGTGTTTCTGTTTACTTTATTTCTAGTTAATTGTCCTAATTAAATTTTTAATAATAGTAAAATATTGCTAGTTTTAAATAGATTTTTCCCTAAGAAAAAAAAAGAATGCATTAACCAGAATGCTTTGTTCTTCATTTTTTGCACTTGCTTAACATGTGACGCTTCATATTTGTTTCTTTTTGAGTTATGCATGGACATAAATAAAGGGTTTGTTAAAATGCATTCGCCAAAAAAAAATCAAAATCATAAATGGCTCTTTGGCGGAAAAAGGTTCCCGACCCCTGCCATAGTGTGTCTCCACATGTCCTATGTTTGGTCTGCATATGCTTTTTTTTTTTTTATCTGCCACCTTGGTAGGGTGCCATTGCACTCTTAAGTCTGGCTCCTGACAGCTCATGTAAAGTCCCTGCACATCTGACAGAAAGCTGCTCCAGGCTTCTATCAAGAAGGTCATGAAGTAGAATTCTCCATGGCCTTGGGATTGCAATAAAGTGAGAATCTTAAACACAAGGCACAAGCTTTGCTGCTTGGGTGACTTTTAAAAAACAGCTTTTACAAGGTTGACTTGTTACCATGACTGTCAAAAGATCACAATATGGAATTTTTTTTTCTTGGCCAACAGAGGTGAAAAGAAAACGAATGGATTTGTTGCTTTATGCCCGACTAGATGCTTCAGCTCACAGGGCTCTCTCTGCAGTAACCCCCTGTCATATTCTGCTATATGTTTTCATAAGTGGATCTGGGTTTTTTTGTGTGTGTGTGTGTATTACCCTCTAGCCACTGTCTACTCCTGGGTAGCTCAGACTTTCTCTCTGTGCCTAAGCATGCTTGTTTCCCTCCTGCTGCTTTTGTATTGGGTGGAAGGTGAATGCCAATAAGTTTTCTCTTCTGTTATGGGAGTAAAGTGTGACTACCCCACTGGCCATCCCCGCTGCTGTGCTAACTGGACCTGCAGCAATGCATTGACTGTCAGCCAGCCCCCTGACTGACTTCATCCTTGATTGAGTTATTTTCGGCGTTTCTTTCTCAATCAAAATGGTGGGAAGTGAAGCCACAGACAGAACCCAAACCTAGACAATCAATAAAACTGAATTAGGCGCCGTTGGCTTTTCACGTCGTGTTGTTTAGTACACCAATGCCACAAAGGCCGCATTGTTATACATCGACTGTGTGTTGTCTGCAAACTTGTCTACCTTTCCAGGAAGTAGTGATAACGAGAGATTTTCATCTAAGGCCTAATGCATGCAAAGCTGTTAGCTACAAATTCCCATTTGATGACTACAGCCACAGCTTGGTGCATGCTTGGTGTAATTTCAATATTTTCAAGCAAAGTTTGCCATATTGTAAGCCCTCTGTATCTAGTACCAAGAACAATATTAGGGACCAACCAGTGTTGTTGTACTATTTTCATCTGCAGCACATTCTTGAATTGTATAATCCAGGGGTGGGCAAACTATGGGCAAAAACATCTGGCCTGTTGGTCCTTTCAATCCGTCCCAGAACTGTATAGAACTGTCCAAATCAAATCGTGTTGAAAATGCCCGATTGCTGTATAAGAATAAAGTACTGTATAACCGCACAGCTGCACCGGAGTTTGCGCAGCGAGAACAATGGTTGGAGAAACAGTCCCCAGTCGCAATCAAAGACACACAACATGCATAACATCCCACTCCACCCAGCAACAGTTCACAAAACTGAAAGGTTCAGGTTACTGTTGGTACACCTCAGGTCTCCCATGTGGCCCTTTGGAAAATATAATTGTCCACCCCTGGTATAATCCATCAATTTATAATTAGGCTAAAACATATTATTGCTTCTATGAGTGTTAGGAAAAGCAAACACTGCGTAGTTCCTTGCAATAGACACTATAAATCGAATGGAATATTAAAAAAAATTTAATTCTATATATTCAATCTAATAATTATGTGTTTCGTGCTTTTTTTAATGGACTATACCACCAGATGCTTTTCAGGGCAGACAATCCACACTGTCAGAATCTTCCCTGACAATCCTTTCTTCACATTTCTCTCATATTTCTCTTAAGCCATATGATAGACAGTTCTTGGGTTTATTCTTGTAAAAACAAAAAAAAGAAGAAAAAAAAAAGAAGGATGTGGGCATTCTGTGTATTCGTCAATATAATGTGTGATCCTTGTGTGCGATAGGCCATTGTGTGTGCACACACCCATGCCTCCATCAGACAACCGATGGCAAGCAATCGAAATCAGATGGGTCAATGAGTCTGACATGAATGTGACATTTTGAATGTCGTGTAGTGTGCACTCGGCTCGATGGAACTGCCATTGTGATCACACCCCCGCCCGCTCTGTCCCTGTCACTGTTTAATCACTAACCCGAGGCATGTAAAGTTTACATAACGATCGTTGTTGTGTCCGTCTTGTTTTATTTCGATCTCGACGTTTAAACACTTTCTTGGTGCTCTTCATCTGCTCTCTCCAGGTTGTGATCCTGGCAGACGGTAACACAGACGGTTTCCTCTACCAGAAGCTGCCTTTCCTCTCGTCGTTGGTCCAGCAAGAGGGTAAAGCCACTGCGTACGTGTGCCAGGACTTCACCTGTGCCTTGCCTGTCACATGTCCTCAGGAGCTCAGGAGACTCCTGCTAGAGTAATGACTGATGTGCTGAAGTGGCATTAGAGGTTGTCGGATTGCTTTTTTTTTTTGGTACGTTTTTTTTTCCCAGGACTGTACAGATGGTAAGGGAACTGCAGGGGATTGATTCAGCTTTTACTAAATGCATTAATTGCTGCAGGGAATATATCAGCTGAATGTGCTTAATAAACCAGCATGTTTTCATCAACCTGTCTGCACCAGGGAAGTGATCCAGCTTTGGTGGAAACCCTCCCCTGCTCTTCCACAATAGTTTTAAGACACAAAGATATTGCACCTGCATCAACTGAGCTCCAGTGTAAAAAAAAAAAAAAAGGGGTCCTGAAAAATCCTCACTGAGTCGCTTTAGTCTAGCAAAGAGTCTGCGTTTTGTGTGCCTGCTGCTTATTATCTATTGATGGATAGAATTTAACATGAAGACATTCTCTTAGTATGGGTGGGATTCATAATTTAAAAGACGCCTCGAGAGTCGCATTACTGTAATACAGCTCCGGGTTTCTCCACACTGACGCAAGCGGCGTGTAATACAGACAGACCAAATGAAGTCCTTTTGTTCAATCTCATTCTTTTTCAATATTAGGGTCATTCTGAAATCTCTCCTACTTTTCCTCCTCATCTCAGGTCTGGACTTAATGTGATTAATTTGAGCTCATTTGATATAAATGGATAGAAGGCAAGACAGCGTTGAGGAAACAAAGAGGAAACAAAAGCAAGGAATTAGAAAACAATGAATAAAACTCTGGCATTGTGTGTCTGCCATCATCTTCTCACCATAGAAACGGGACAAGAGGCAGGCAGAAATGCGGCTCTAGCCATGAATAATAGCACAGAGAGTCGAACCAGACAAATTTGCCATCAGTAGGCACTGATTGTCACTGCCAACTTCCTCCCTGGCATCCTTGGATCCGCTGAGAGCCACATTTTCCGATAAATGTGAGCTGGCAAACAAGGCTGCAAAGAAAGCAGGTAAGGAGGGGGGCTGTGCTCTAGTTCTGTCCTGTCTTCTCATCAGTCAGTGCTCGTCAAGAATCGGTTCATCTCAGCTTTACCTCTCATCTTCCGCGTCTGTTTGTTCCAGCTCTTTTGCCGATGGGATGAAACCACATGTGCTTCGCTGATGCACATTTCATTTGAAGTTTATAAAACACTGAAAGTTTCCATCTGAATAAACACAGCGGATAAGGGAATATTGTATGTTTTTGGGGTTTTTTTTGTCCTATCTACTTTTTTTTCTTTATTAAATCATTTGGTTCCCCTTTTTAATGGCATAGGTCATAAAATTTGTAATATCATTTTATTTTATTTCATGCCTAATTAAAAAAACAAATTGTGATTCAAACTTTTCTCAGATCTCAGCGTTCAGGCGTTAGAGCCATTTGTGTCAATGTGGCCCGCCTACTTTGAACTTTTAGGCGAAACTGCAATAATCTTTGGGTAATTATTATTAAGCTACGTCTACTGAACATTTCTACACTGGTTTTGTTCTGATGACGCAAAAACATATGACTACAGTGCACAAGTAGGTTTTTAACATAACAAAGTTTTACAGAAAAAGTCAACTTTGCAGCCTAAAACCGTCAATGAGGAATGTCTCCGTAATGACCTAACAATTCTGGAAATATACGAGTTGTGAGGGTACGATACATTTTCGACGAGCTATGACCAAAAATGTGCAAAATTGATTTTTTGGGATTATTGCCCCCTCCACCACAACGTTTAAATGGCTTGAGACTTTGTCAGCCTCTCCCCAAACTGAGCTCTACCATCTGTCCAAATTTCAAGTCTCTAGGACTTACGGTTTGGTCTGCACGATAACCTTTAGTTATGGCAGAATAATAATAATAATAATAATAATCACGCCATTGACAGTAGGGTTTCTTCGCTATGTGCTTGAACCCCTAATAATAGTAAAATATTTGCTTATTGTTTTAAATACATTTTTGATTCAAATTTGAATACATTTTAAAATTATATTTAAATAATATAATTGGAATCAAACTCGTCACCGAGCAGCTAATCATATTTATCTACATACATACATACATACCTACCTACCAACCTACATACATGCATACCTACCTACCTACATACATACCTACTTACATACATACATACCTACCTACATACCTACTAACCTACCTACCTACATACATACATATACCTACCTACCTACATATTTACCTACCTACTTACCTACCAACCTACCTACATACATACATACCTACCTACATACCTACCAAACTACCTACATAAATACATACCTAGCTACCTACCTACCTACCAACCTACCTACATACATACATACATACATACCTTCATACAAACATAAATATAATGTACAAATGAATAGCATTAGACATAACAGTAATCTGTTTCTATCATGATTCATCTGCTTGTTCCCCCATGCTGTTTTGGGAAATAGCTCCAGCTTGTATTGTGTGTAACAACAACAAAAAAAAAACACAGTACTGTATTTTACCACTATTATCTGCAATGAATAAGCATCTTAGTTTTCTAATATGGCTTAACCCTTTTTTTGAGAAATGTGTGCCAGTTGTACTGTAATAAAGTACTGTGTAAGGTAAGCACAGAACTGACACACAACACTAGATATGTAAGGTTAGAATATTTATTTATTTTTTTATCCTTTATGTTCACTGTCCTAACGCAGTAGTTTAGCCTTACTTTATCCGCAGGCTTGAGTGCGGATAAAGTAACTACAGTACCCTTCAATGCTTCTAAACTCAAACATCCCTCATATCCCACCCAGGTTTGGAGCTGTGGAAGCGTAGGTCCCCTGTGAGATAATTACCATGAGTGGGTTTAAGATCAGTGCCTCCTTATCTTTAGCAGCTTCTTATGTAATCAGGCCCATGAGGCATTGTACCTGGCGCCATTCCTCCATCCAAATGTGGGAATGCAGCCTCACTGAGAGGCTCAACATGGGATGCCTGATTATAATTTTTTTTTTGGAGAAAAAACAAAACAGTGAAAAAGAGTGCAATAATTACAATTTCCTCTAAATGTTATATATAGTATTATAATTCATTGGGAATTTGTACATTTTGTGTTGGTTCATGCAGGAAAGCTTGTATTTTCATTGATCTTGACCACAATTATTCACTTTCTTCCCCTCCGATAGTACATTTAGCAAGACAACCAACCATTGTCTTAATTTGCTGTTCTATTTTCTTTTTTTATTCACATCATTTCAGTTTGATTGTCATTGAGTTCAAAACCCAAGGCAGAAGTAAACAAATGAGGAAATATAACCGTTACATTTTATATCAGTCGGTGTAAGTTTATTCCTAATAAGTGAACAGTGACAACTCCCTAAGATGTTATTAGGAGGAATCAGACTCATCGTTATGTCCAGCTGAATGTCCATTCATTATCATCCCCTCGTTTAGAGCCGTTTACTCCTAAACCATTATAGCACTCGGTTTATAATAATTACAGTCCTCGTCGTTTTTCATACGTTTAATCCTCCTCAGTAACATCGTGGATCTTTTCGATGCCAGGTACCTCATGGAACTGATTTGCTATTTATTTACTCACTATGTTTCGCAAGATAAAGCGAATGAACAAAAAAAGAAGGCGTTATTATCCACGTCTCTTCATGCATGTCATGTAGATTCATAAATATAAATGTAGACGAGAGGAAGTGACTTGGACTGCGGTCAGACTTGAATAAGATGTTTGATGACTTTAGACCCGACTCCAACAAAATAAAGCGAAACAATACATATACAAGTTTTTTTTTTTTAAACATCAAATAAAGTGTTTATAAAGAAAACGAATAGAGACAAAACAGACTGGGAACATGTTTCCAATGATTCTTAGCTTCAGTTATAAAAACTGCGCCATTATCAACGACAATAAAATTGCACGTGGGGAAAATATCACAGATGGAGGTTGAACTGCACTTTTGTTTTGGTTTAATATTCCAGCCTCGATGCACATATACTTGGGAGGATCGAACCCGGATCCTGGATTTGTATTTATTTATTTATTTATTTTTTGCGTTACAGCTAGTGATTTCTAGGGCTAAACCCGGAGCTCAGCCAGTGCCTGGGACACTACTCTGCGTTTCAAATGAGGTTCGGTCCCACTAGGTCTTCCTCTTTTGTATGTCCCAGTATTAATAATTAATGCACAGGCTACAAATGCCCTGAAACGCAGAATGCTATCTGTGCCTCCCATGTGTTTATTGTATAGCCATAACTGAAAATAGCCTTGGAATGTTGATTGTGGTTATTTTCTTTCTTGTTCCATTTGTGAGCCAAATCCTATGGGGAAAAGAACGAGTGCATGATAAAGCGACGTGGATAACAGGACTGTCTAATTATACGGGATATAGCATACGGATTTAGGGAACACCTGTAGATCAGCGAAAACGGTCAGTAGGGTTTAAACGGAGAGAATAGTTTGAACAATAGTCAAAAATATCACCTAAATATAAAAATATCAAGCAAGTGTCAGTTCTGCAGGTGGAAACCCATTGATGAATATAGTAGCATAGTGAAGCATCCCATAATTCCCAACAAATTAACCCTTGAGAACATGGATTGTCTGCATTGATGTGGCGGAAGATCGTCGGTCAGCCAATAAACAGGAATCTGACGCAGTAGCGGACCTTATTATTAGAAGCATGGTTTTTCCATCACACACTTTTACAAACTGATGTCCGATTTATTTATTCCGGCATGTGTTTCTTAGACATTTTCCGCTCCTCACGGTCAATTTACCGTTAACTTCTTGTACCTTCCACGTTTCCTTTGACCCTTTCAAACCGAAGCTATTGTGGCAGCGTAGGGGAAAAAAAAAAAACATACGCAACTGAAGAAGTGCATCACTCTATATGGTTCCTAAAAGGAACCTGATGGACAATCTAAAATCTCTTTACAGAGGGCTGTAAGATGTACCTTTACTTTCGAAAAGAAAAAAAAAAAGTGCACTGTGTTCTTGCAATGCTATTTATTTTGTCATACCGACATCACAAGAGCCTTTCCTTTTGTCAACATTCTTGACTTTTTTCCCCCTTTTTTTTTTTCTTTTTTGTAGACTTGTTAGCATGTGTGAGTCAGTCTTATAAAAGAAATGCTCCCAGCAGTGCAAAGCCTTCATCAGACTTTGTGTAAAGCAGGCTTGGAGAGATTTGCTGGAGAAGTGCAAAAGGAGGTTAGGCAGCCATTGATTTCTTCCTGCGTGTGTCTTGTGGCATATCGGCTGATGATCGGTAGGGTATCTGCCCCATAAGGAGGTGGTGGAACACACTGCTCATGCCATGTTGATTATAGATCCATACTCTATTGATCATTTGAGTGGGAAGGTAACGCTCTTTCTCTCCAACGAACAAAATGAGCGTTCATGTTTCATGACCTGTGAGTCATGACAGAAACTTTTGATCGGCCAAAACGTTGCAGGTGAGCTGGCATGTAAAAACCTCGAGGATTGTGCGTTTTTTTTTTTTTAATAGGAAGATTTAACAATGACTGTAGAAACTTAACGCACTGCTGACAACGCTTCAAAGAGCTCCAATAAAACCTATTATGACCCGTTCAAGGGTTTAATTGCCTGAACCGTTTTTTATGTCTTGCTCTACCTCAGAGTTAGTCAGTGCCCTTTTTGCCGGTTCATCGCGCTACCCCAAAATGCCTTTTGCAGAGGAATGTTGCTGTCCCAGATCTGCTCTTCCCAAGGGATGCAATTAGCTGTCCGTCCCCGTTTGTTGGGACAAGCTACGCGCTCCGGCTGCATGTAGCTAAGCAGCTAATGGTTATTTGATCAATAGCACAAAACCACTTTTAATGTCAGTGTCTCTACCCTCGGTTGCTTTGATTGCCCACATACGTGCAAGCCCCATGAGAACAAGCGCAAGCTTTGAAGCTCGCTACCTTATATCATCACTATGATATGATTAACATCAAAGGCATATGAGGTGTATTTTTTTTTTGTCATTTGCGCAATTATATAAAGAGAACTCAAAAAGGAACAGGAAGGATTCTCAAACGAAACAAAAAGTTTGCCGCTACTTTCTGACCAATGCATGACTTTGATTCATCTTCTACCGCTTTATCCGACTTCTCTCTCGGGTCGTGGGGTACCTGTGCCTATCTCAGGCGTCTTTGGGCATCAAGGCAGGACACACCCTGTATGGAATGCCAATCCATACTAGGGACGATTTTCCAAGGTTTCAATCAACCTACCGTGCATGTTTTTGGACCGGGGGGAAACCGGAGAACCCAGAGAAAAACCCCCTGAGGCATACACACATGGCAGAGGCAGGAATCAAACCTCCAACCCCGGAGGTGTGAGGCGAACGTGCTAACCACTAAGCCACCGTTCCCCCCTACTACATGACTTATAAAGTATTATAGTGGTACTGGTAGAATGGTTCCCTCTGTAACTATATGAATGCTCTGTGACAACATAACCCCGCCCCTCCCCTTCAGCCATGCTGCTTGACCCAGTGTCACTAATCGGCAGCAGGCGGAGTGCGTTTTCCCCTGCCGCACTGATCTGATATTAGTATTCTCAGTTGCCTTGTTCAGAGAGACAGGCATTGATGGAGGTGATACCGAGGACAGGAGTTACCCATCAATATTCAAGAGTGGAGAAGGTCAAGGAAATGGAGGAGAGCAAAAAAAACGCCGGGGACTGTGCTTATGCTGTAAATCCACTTCACTGAGCTGCCTGTGTAAGATGTGACATTTCATAGCACCCTGAGTGTGCCAGCTTGAGGGGAGCTATTTGTCATTTTATCACTCGCCCCAACCGACTAATGCCGTGTACGTGAACAACTAGTCGTTGACGGCGTGGCTGGGGAGGGACAAATCATCTGTGACAAATCAACCCACTCAGCACTTTATGGTCAATTATGTTGTATTAAACTGTTCTTTCTTAAAAAGAGACTCGTCGTAAAGGGACCGTTTAAATCCTAAAAGGTGCTTTTTTTTATTATGGTGATAATCCAATCCAAGTGATTGGTATTTTGCCAATCACTTGGATGTTCCCAATGAGGTTTGTTCAAATTATTCATGTCATTTGAGGATCTAGGAATTGATATACAGAAATAATGAGTAGCATTGCTTCCTGGTTCAGTCCTGGCCTCACTGTAAGAGTGTCATATGGTCTCATTATGTGTGTGTGTGTGTGTGTCGCCTCACACCGCCAGGGTCCGGGTTCGATTCCCGTCTCGGCCATGTGTGTGTGGAGTTTGCATGTTCTCCCCATGCCTCAGGGGTTTTTTCTCCGGGTTCTCTGGTTTCCTCCCCGGTCCAAAAACATGCACGGTAGGTTGATTGGCACCTTGGAAAATTGTCCCTAGTGTATGAATGTGTGTGTGCCCTGCGATGGGTTGGCATTCCATCCAGGGTGTATCGTGCCTTAATGCCCATAGACGCCTGAGATAGGCACAGGCTCCTCGTGACCCGAGGGAAGATCGGATATAGCGGTAGAAGATGAATGCATGAATATATCTGTGTGTGTTTTTCCTCTCGCTGTCCAAGAACACTGTGGTAAGTGTATTATTCTGTGTATGTTTGTGATCAGCATCCCATGTGGATTGTATTCACGCTTCCAGGACAGTGTTATTATGATGAGGCTTTTGGGATCCACCACGTCTTTGACCAGGAGTAAATGGCTACTGAAGATGTATGAACCAAACTGACAGGAATCTATTAGTGGAAGATTGGCTGCAAATGCGGTAAGTGCATATTAAGTGCGTGAATAATGCCTCCATTTGACTCTTAAGTGTAACTTAAATATGGAAATATAATTTTTTTTTCCTCACACCAGGACTTTTCCTTACCTTCTCAATGGCTTAATCAAAGTCATATTTGTTCTTCAAAATCCCCTGCTGTTTGAATAAGTGACATGAAGGAAGAGAAAATTTCTGTCTAAATCTTTTCAAACTCCCCCATCTAGGTGAAATGCATGCTGCAATGTATTTGGAAATATTATATTTCCTGTGTTTCCTTAGTGAAGGCAATTCCATTTTCTCTATTCAACTTCTAAGATGAATAAGGAGAATATTGTATCACACAAATATAATAGTTCCCTAATATTCATTCATTCATCACAGGGGAGTCTGTGCCTATCTCAGGTGTCTATGGGCATTAAGGCATTAACTTGTGCTTATTTAACTTCATTCAAAAAAATGACCCCTTAATATTGTGGCAGTTTTTCGAAAATGCAATCATTCATTCATAAATTCATCTTCTACCACTATATCCGATCTTCCCTTGGGTCACGGGGAGCCTGTACCTATCTCAGGTGTCTATGGGCGTTAAGGCAGGATACACCCTGGATGGAATGCCAACCCATCGCAGGGCACACAAACATTCACACACACATTCACACACTAGGGACAATTTTCCAAGGTGAAACCAAGGTGAACCCGGAGAAAAACCTCCTGAACCACGGGGAGATCATGCAAACTCCACACACACATCAAAAGAGCCACTGTGCCCCTAGTTCCCTAATATGATATATATAAATGTAGCAAGGTGTTGGATTCCAACAAATACTGTACAAGTGAATTACTGTATAACTGTTTTGTTTTTTTTTTGTTCACAAGATATCTACAGTAACAATTTACAACTGCTGTGAATAGAAAAGCATCTCAAATAGCACAGCATAAATGGGCTACAACAGCAGATGACTGTTGGGAAGGTTACTTTGGAAATGTAATAGATTACAGATTACAAATGACCCTATTCAAAATGTAATAAGTAGTGTAACTTTTCAATTACTTTAGAAAAGTAAAGTAACTGATTACATTTGATTAGTTTCATTTGTCCACTAGGTGGCGCTTTAAGTTAACATTCTAAAACGCTCGAACAAAATCGGTTCTATTTTTCGAAATGAAACTGCAGCAGATTGTCATCATTCAGATCACATTTCAGTTGAAAAGCATGCAGTAGTCTGAATAATCTTTAACATTGTCACAAGTCACTGTAATTTAATTACGCTTTTTTTTTTTCCTCCGGTACTATAATGAATCACTGTTACATTTATTTTGTAATTACGTTACGAAACGAAAGAGGCACGGTGGCTTAGTGGTTAGCACATTCGCCTCACACCTCCAGGGTCCGGGTTCGATTCCCGTCTCGGTCATGTGTGCGTGGAGTTTGCATGTTCTCCCCGTGCCTTTTTCTCCGGTTTTTCTCTCCGGGTTCTCTGGTTTCCACTTCCACCCCTCCCCCTTTGATTGGCACCTTGGAAAATTGTCCCCCCATGAATGTGAGTGTGTGTATGCCCTGCGATGGGTTGGCATTCCATCCAGGGTGTATACAGCCTTAATGCCCATAGACGCCTGAGATAGGCACAGACTCTCCGTGACTCCCCGAGGGAAGATCGGATAGACCTGTAGAAGATGAATGTATGAATGAAGTTACAAAACGCCGTTATATGTAACCAGTCAATCCCCAACACCGTCTATTTCTAGTCTTGATCACAAGAATCTCCGGCTAGATTGTGCACATGTACACAAAAGTGATTTTTCATTTGGACAGTTAACGAATGAAAAAAGAAAAAAAATCAACTGGTCTTTTTCCAATTTTCAATTGTCCAATTTCATGCGCTTGAATAAATCTAGAAAAATAAAGTAGAACCACAATTTAGCTAAGAGCAATAGATCTAAAAAGAAATAATAATAGTGTAAAAAAAAAAAAATAAATACTGTATCCTAAAATGCTGGCATAGGTAGGCGTATCAGCTGCTTGTTTGAGATTTTACAAATCTCTGGATCTATTTAAAGCACCGAACATCATTCCTTCTCAAGAAAGTTCCTCCGCCGACACTGAAGAAAGAGGTAAAAAGCGAATAAGTGCTTTATTTTGATTGATATCTGACTATAAAAACACCCCCCCCCCCCCCCCCCCCCCCCCCCCCCCCCCCCCCCCCCCCCCAGAGCATTTGATTGAAATCTTTTTCCACATGCCACAACTACAGTTGAGACAACAACCGATCAAGACGGATCAGAATAACTGTAGATTGATTTCCACTGACACTTTTGCCCTGAAGTGAACTAAAACTGTGTAGCAAAATGTTGCCCACTGCACAGCAGCCACTGGTGTTATATCCCAGACTAGGGTTTCTGCAATACATCAGATTTGTCATTTATTTATTTATTTATTTTTACTTGGCACAGCGCTTTGAAAGCTTTGGTATTTGGTATCTAACTTCTTCATAACGCCTGATACACATTCGCACAGAGACCACACTAGAATATGCAGAAGCACTAAAGATGAGATTAATGCCTCACTGATGGTCTCACGAGAGGTTCAGATTGATGAAGCCCTGCGCATAATTCAGATTGACACGCAGCCGAATATAAAAGAGCTGACATATTGGTTCATAAAGTGTATGACGTCGTACCATATGTGGGATTTATCGCTAAAACAGAGCGCAGTGAGCGTCGGTTCTTAACAAGAAAAAGCCCATTGATGTAGTAGCAAATGGTTACAGGAAATGCTTACCATGCAATAGTAGATGTAGAGGTGCAGTGCTTAAAATCCGTGTAAACTTGAATGCAGATTATAAGCGAAGCCTGTTACAAACACTGCAGTTTCGACATTTACAGTGTTTAGCAGGCGCCCTTATTCAGGGTGACGTACAAATAGTGCTTTAAGTCTCCATCTGAGGATAAATTCATTCAGGTAGGGTTGATATAAACTTGAGGTACACAATAAGCATAAACATAGCATTTTTTTATGGATTCTTGGACAGTGAGAGGAAATAGGAGTTAGGATAGGTGTTGTTGGAAGTGATAGGGGTCTTCAGTTGTCGTTTGAAGGTAGTCAGTGTCTCTGTTGTTTGGACATCCAGGGGAAGTTCATTCCACCACCTTGGTGCCAGAACAGACAAGAGCCTTTAGCTGATCTTACCTCTTACCCTGAGAGATGATGGAACCAGGCGAGCAGTGCTAGACATTCTCAGGCAGCGAGGTGCCTTGAATCAGTGTTTTGACTCTGATGCGTGAGAGCAGCTACAGGAAGCCAGTGGAGCGAGCGTAGCAGTGAGGTGGTGAGGCTGCTCCATTTTGAATTATTTGCAGTGGACGAATAGCGTTCTGAGGTAGAACCTGCCAGCAGAGAGTTACAGTAGTCCAGTCTCGAGATGACCAGAGACTGAACCAGGATCTGAGCAGCCTGTATGGATAGAAATGGTCGAATCCTTTTGATGTTGTAGTGAAAGTGTCAAGAGCGAGTAACGTTAAAAATATGATAAGAGAAAGATAATTGATTGTCCATAGTTACCCCGAGTTGGCGAGCAGTGGTCGCGGGAGAAAGTAGTGAGTTGTGGAGAGTTATGCTGAGATCCTGAGCAGGAAATGAATCACCTGGGATCATGAGCAGTTCGGTTTTGAGTTGAGTTGATAAACACTCATCCACAATGCTATGTCTGATAGACAGGCTGATATCCTAGTAGACTCTGTTGTATCTTCCAAGTATGAACAAGTAATATGGTGTAAGAGTTTTTTCTGTGTGTCAGTGTCAGTGTACATACTAGTGTAGTCAAAAGTATCGATATATCGGAAACGTCTGAACGGCACCAATACTAATTTCCCAAAGTATACATACAGACACTAGTCAAGCTTTTTTTTAAAAAAACACCACACAATGTAACTGCAGTGCCTGTCCAGTCTTGTTCCCTTTGGTGTAAATAGCATAAGTGAAGCTAATAGAAAGATGGTGAGTACAGCGCCCCCGCAACCGGCTTTGGGTGTTAAAAACACGTCAGGTGTGCTATCTGTAAATATTTTGGATATGAAGCATGAACATGGAAATGAAGATGGACATTTCCATAGGAAAACCGAATCTGAAGAACCCAAGCAAGCTAATATACGTGTGTTGCTACAGAGCAGTGCTGACAAAAGGCGCTAATAACACCACAATACTTCCTTTTATCACACAATACGCGGTGGTGAGTTTATGTTGAGGCAACAATGGCGACTGAAACTGAACGCATTATGCTGCAGCTGTAGGTGATAAAAGTCGAAAAACAGTTACTTGTAGTCAAATTTACTAAAGCATGTTTTGTTTCTTCAGCGTGGACTTTAAAAATGGCGGTACAGAGGAATACGCCGAAATACGAACTCCAAGCCGACCATGCTCTGTGTCAACGTGACGACGTGAACCAGTGGACGTAGCGCAGCAGTGGGGTGGTGTGGGAGAACTTGGGCAGGCAGGTTGAACCAGTGGAGTCGGTGGCGTAGAACCAGTGGCAGTGCAGCAGTGAGGTGGTGTAGGAGAACTTCTGCAGGTTGAACCAATGGATACAGCGCAGCAGTGGGGTGGTGTGGGAGAACTTGTGCAGGTTGAACCAGTGGACGTAGCGCAGCAGTGGGGTGGTGTGGGAGAACTTGTGCAGGTTGAACCAGTGGACGTAGCGCAGCAGTAGGGTGGTGTAGGAGAACTTCTGCAGGTTGAACAAATGGATACAGCGCAGCAGTGGGGTAGTGTGGGAGAACTTGTGCACGTTGAACCAGTGGACACAGCGAAGCAGTGGGGTGGTGTAGGAGAACTTCTGCAGGTTGAACCAATGGATACAGCGCAGCAGTGGGGTGGTGTGGGAGAACTTGTGCAGGTTGAACCAGTGGACGTAGCGCAGCAGTGGGGTGGTGTGGGATAACTTGGGCAGGTTAAACACGAGTCGTGCAGCAGCGTTTTGGATCATTTGCATTACTATATCATTAACTAAGATGGCCTAGTATTGTTACTGATATGAGTGTTGTCTCGTCATTCTTAAAGCTAATATAATCTGACTTCTGAAATCTCAGAAGTAAATAAGTGGTCGAATGTAAATTAACTTGTGCTTATTTAACGTTATTAAAAAAATATTACTTAAATTCTGCAATTTGTCTTAAAAAAAAAAAAAAAAGATTTACCCCTTAATATTGTGGCAAATGCTATCGAATAGCGATATTTTTCCAGGTATCGTATCAAAGTTTCCAGTATTCCAGTATTGTGACATCACTAGCACATACATTAATGCAGGGATTCCCAGGTTCAGGAATGGAGAATTTTGTGTTCTTACACACCTATTAAAGCAACAAGTAAATTGAGTCACGTGTCTCTGTGAAGGGAAGTGCCAGCCTGTTTATTTTCGAAATTTGAAAGTCAGACATAGTAGAACAGGACAAAAGTCCTTTTTGTGATATCTTTCCAAACTCAAAGCAACACCTTGTATATGTGCTGCACACATCCACGCTGTTATTCAAAGAATGCATGGGGTAAGAGGCTCGATGGTAGTGAAAAGCTTGTATGCGTTTCATCATAGTGCTTTTTGTAACCCTTCTAGCTTTCTGTGTTTCCTCCATATCTGTCATCTCTACAGCACTCTACTACAGCTTTTATCCCACTGGTGAAGTAGTACAGAGTAGTACTGCAGATCAAAGCAGTAGTAGTGTCGAGACAGACGCCCAGGTCTACATCTCTTACCTGTTCACTGGATTTATTGCTCAAAAAGAAGGACAAAAAAACCCCCCATGAATCCAGTGTATAACCTGGGCAACTTAAAAAAAAAAAAAAAAAAAAAGCCTGTGCTTCACGCTTCATTGATTTGAGTAATAACTATAACAAATACACATGAGAAAGTCGCTTCGATGCATTTACATACTAACGGCAGTTTTTTTTTTTTTTTTTTTTTTTTTTTTGGTCGGATTGTTTCCTCGTCTTCGCGGTCGGCGGCATCCTGACTCATTTAGTTTGATGGGTCTTGATCATGATTTAATTGCTGTTTATTTTGCGCGGTGTCAAAGAACTGCAATCAAATTGGAAGACGAGATGAGCAAATGCTTTATTAGTAGATGCTACATCATGTGTGTCCCATTTCCAAATGCGCTGGAAAATTAAATGAGAGCGCCGTCATTGTATATCAGCTTTATTACATCGCGCACCGTAATATTTATATTTTTTTCCCTTCAGTATATAATTTGTTATTTTAGCATTCATTAGGTACATTTACATATTTTATTTTCTAGAGCTAATGTAGGCGAAGAAACAAACGCTATCGAGATCAATGGGGGATGGTGGAGAATAAGGGTTCGACTTCATCATGGTAGTTGTTGTAAAATCAATCCTCCACTACATATGTAACATTAGAGCACTGGGTATATTACACATGTCAGTGCTAATAACCCAGGAATACATGCTTATTGAGCTTGACCCTCTTTCCCGCTTGACATATTTCCACTTCAGTTTTTGCACACACTTGCAATTCTGTTCATGTACTTGATCATTTACAGGTACACCTGCTGACCTTTTCATCGGAGAACCTATTTATCAATTACATTCACTCCTTGGGGTTTAAAATATGATTTATTACTGTAATTCTATTACCTACAGTATGTTTGCCTAGTGGTGTACGATGCACTGGTGGTGGGCTGCTTAGCTGTTTCTGACAAGGCGCACTATTCCGGGTCTATACTATGCAAACAAACTCATTGACATTTACTATATATTATATTTTTATATACTATGAACAAATATAGATTTTTTTTCCTTTTACTAATACTAACTAATTCCAGTGTTTTATATCCACCAGAACGCAAAATCACTTCCTTACACTCATAAACAGAATGATCATCTTCCAAAAATCTATACCATGTGATACATGTGCCTGGCATGCATTAGTGCGCTTATGAACAGATGATGAACACAAAATAACAACCGTCTGCGTGTATTAATGGCAGTAAAGGAAAAACAGTCTGTGCTCTGTAAAAAAAATCCCTTGTTTAACGCGTATAAAAGGAATAAAAGATAAAAAGTAATTGTCTCAGAGCGGGAAAATGTCGATAGACAAGCCTAGGTGAGCGACTCAGTCTATTGTTCATGAGGATCAACCGCTATTGGTTTTAGGCAGCGAGGGATTCCAATTTAAGACGATCTCTTGGGACAACACAATCTACTGCCTCTTCGTCTTACTTGCATTTAATGCATTTTTTACATGGGCAATTTGGTGCGGTTCATTTATCTCATATGTACATATAATATCTGGGAAAATGAATTGCGTCTATATGTTACATTATTTCTTATTGTTTTTGTTTCGATTTTATTTATTTATAGTCGTATAAAATATGATTACTTTAAACAGTACAAATGCACACATGCTCTGTAAGTCTCAGCCCTTCTATTGGAAAATATATTGGAAAAAATGTTCACTAGTGGTCTCGGGTGTATGTAATGAAAAACCCATGGCAATGAATGTGTAATTACTGTGTGAGAAGTGAAATATCATTTCACATGTACACACACACATCCATGGGGCACGGTGGCTTAGTGGTTAGCACGTTCGCCTCACGCCGCCAGGATCCGGGTTCGAGTCCCGTCTCGGCCATGTGTGTGTGGAGTTTGCATGTTCTCCCCGTGCTTCAGGGTTTTTTTCTCCGGATTTCTCTGGTTTCCTCCCGGTCCAAAAACATGCACGGTAGGTTGATCGGCACCTTGGAAAATTATTCCTAGTGTACGAATGTGAGTGTGTGTGTCCTGCGATGGGTTGGCATTCCATCCAGGGTGTATCCTGCCTTAATGCCCATAGACGCCATAGATAGGCACAGGCTCCCCGTGACCCGAGGGAAGATCGGATATAGCGGTAGAAGATGAATGAATGTACACACATCCGATTTTAGGCATACAAATGTAAAACATTGTTTTACTAGACTATTCTTTTTATTATTGCTTTTTATAGGCAATACTATTATTCTATATTTTTACTTCAGTACTTCAAGTAAAACATTTCTACTTCAATTCTACATTCATTTATTTTTTTAATACTTTCATGTGAGTGCCGTTTTGTTGTCATTTTTCCACCGCTTGAAAGAAACAGGACACTAGGGTCCGAGGCCGAGCCAGACAACTAACACACATTTGCAGAGTGGCCGGAGAACACGCTCTACTACAAGCAGACATGGGCTGGCCACTCTAGCCCTTGACATTTCCTTGACATTTGTTGACATTTCTGGACACATGTAAATGGGAGAAATGAGAACTTAACCAAAAAACTCGGCAAGAATACTGATGCCCAAATGTCAACATGCAGCACCATCTGCCCGCTCTGGCTCAGGAAAGATGAGCAGATGACACGGATCTGGTCACTTCCAGGTGAAATAAATAAATAAATAAATAAAAAACCTGCGCCATTGCGGCAGGACCGGACACGTAGACCTTATCTACGGCATACGTTGTACATCTTTTAGCGCAAAAGGCATTCTTCTTGCATGCGCTCGAGTCATTACGCTGCTGAATTTAAACCCTCGCTCCGGCGTGAATGTGATTGAAATCGTTTCAGAGACTTTAATCTGGCTACACTCATTATTGTTAACAAATGTTACAGAATGACTCACTCCTCCTTGTTGGATGTATAGTCCAGATGCGTGCATGCGTTCGACTCCCCAGAGACTTATTGTCTGTAAGACGGGATCTGACGATACGGTTAAAAAAAAAAAAGAAAAAAAAACACGTCTCGAACCAATCATGATCTCAGAGAGAAAAATCACTGCTTTTGGAAAAAAACTTCCCTTCTCATATCACTTTCGTCTGAATCTCTGCCTGCTAGCTACTTCACCAGGTCGGACTCTGTGGGATTTATCTTCATTGATAACATCAGACCCTTGGGGTAGTGTAAGAGAGCGAGCTGTTGATGCAATGCGTTTTTCGCCACTTTCTCACTCGGTGTCCATCAGGATTCAGAGGCAGTGCTAAGGTTAGCCACAAGGGAGCTTTTTTTTTGTTTGTGACGCCTTCATAGGTACACTATTTATTTTGTATGTGATTTATTGTTCCCTCTATTAAGGCCAGCTATGACGTCTTCGCTATTTCACAAATAGATAAGGCTTAACGTGATCTGCTTATTACTGTACACTTTTGACGAACGATTTCTCTCCTTCTCCGATTAGCCAGCAACAGCTTCTTAGTTTACTTGACTCGACTCTTACCCAAAGTGCTTCACGTTTACTGTATAAACACACGTATAATCCAGAAAGAGCTGTGCACAATTATCCAAATGTCACCAGTACGCGTGCTTCCTGCAATTCAAATGTTTAAGCAAGGAGAATATTCGGGAATTTATAAAAATAAATACCTTTTGCGTTAGACAGGGCCAGGCCAACAATATTTGATTTGTCCACCTCCGAGACCGAGACAAAACATACAGGCTTATGGGATGTGTAATAGAATGTGGGGTCTGGTTGTTTAGTGATTTCAAAAACCAATGATAAAATGTAAACATCAGTCCTAAGAAGCCCTTCTTGAGAAAACCCTTTGCCTTAACGTTACAATATCATTACAGCGGTGCTGTGGTCGATCACCGGCTGTGGGAGATGTGTACTCGCAGGTAACAAGTAATAACTCTTACGTGTGGCTTGTTATAACCAGTCTACGTAGCCATGTCTTTTTGAGCTTTAATTGTGTTTCGTTGATGGAAAAACCTAAATCTTAAGAACACAGTTTAAAATGATATGTGAGTCTTCCTTCATATACTCATGTGCCAAGATTCTATACATATATGTTCCACTTTGAGTACACAGTCTGGTTCTTTTACTGGAAGAAGTTTACTTATATTACAAGTGAACATTTACTTACTTCATTACTTTTGCTTTGTTCTGTTGACACTTTGCGTTTCAGTACCAGTATATTATTTTATTTTATTTATTTATATTGTAAATGTTCCAGAAAATCACCTTTCTAATGTACCCGTTGATATTTGACTACCTCAAATTCAATGTAACAGTGTGTAACTTAACGCTACAGGGTGGACCACACACAATACATACATATGCACAAGCACACGGAGGCACCGACAAACATTAAAACGAATCCCTTTTTTTATGTTACGACCTTAAACTCACTGCAAATTCGTAACAACTTTGACAGAGAGAAGAAGCTGGCAAATGATGTGAAGGAGCAGGTGTAAGTGCGTGTGTGTAATGCAGATTATATGCAGCACCTATAACATCTGGTCTGGGCTCTCTGAACTGCTTCCAATTTACATTCCTGCATGGTGATTTCAATCAGTGCACTTTGATAAATCATACAACAATTTACATAAAGGCAGGCCCACGCATAGAACCGCGTAGTCACGCAAGCACCAGTGACCCTATCTGGCCTGTAGTCCAGCAGAATGAGAACAGATGGGCAGCTTGAAAAAGCACAGGCAAGTGAAAAAGAATGAGGGAAGAAACACACCATCCACTTGCTGCATGGTGTGTAACCAAACAGGCATGAAACATTTAAACGGTTCAGAAGTCAGAAACCTGAATATTTTATCAGGCAGCGAGTAAACAATTATGACTGAAGGCAGTTATTAGTGACTGTACATAATAGTAACTGGGAGGAAAACCCCGTTTGCAGGTTTTCAATGCCACATGTGTCTATGCGGCTGACTGAAATTCTTGCTAGATCTTTTTGGTGTTACAGGAAATATGTACTGATGTACAATATATATGATTTGTATTTCTATTTCCGAATGTGTTCACTCACCCGTTGAAATCCTTGAATCCAGGTGTTTCAGTCATTCTTACAGATGTGTAAATTCAAGCACACAGGCATGCAGTCCGCATCCACAAACGCTTGTGAAAGAATGTCCGGAGCTCAGTGGTACCATGAGAAGATGACACCTGTGTGCAGTAAGTACTAAATGTTACTAAACATTACCTACTAAATATTCCATAGTCAGCTGTTAGTGGTATTATAACAAAGTGGAAGCGATTGCGAAAGACCACTCAGGGGCATAAAACAGTGCGGTTTTGGCGGATTCTGAGATAGCATAGTGCACACAGGTCATCAAAGTCAATAGCTATAGACCGTCAAACTTCATGTGGCCTTCAGATAAGCTCAAAAACAGTGCGTAGAGGGCTTCAGGGAATGGGTTTGAATGGTTGAGCAAAATCCACTGCATGTGGTGTAAAGCTTGCCATCGCTGGACTCTAGAGTAGTGGAGACTTTTTTCTGGAGTGATGAATCACTTTTCTCGCCGAGGACTTGTCTGACTGCTCGTCCCCTAAGTTCCAGTGCTTTTAATATGCTTGGTATACTTCAGCATACCAAGACATTTTGGATCTTTTCATGCTCCCAACTTTGTGGGAATATTTGAAATGCTGTCAATCAATATAAGTACAATAATTGACTGAGAAACATTTCGCAAGCGAGGCAACAGATGGTGTTTTTTCTCAAAAAAGGTTTCAAGATTCTTCAGTGTATCTACTCTGGTACTTCCTAGGTTCCATGTGTAACACAGTGTAGCGTTGGATTACAACATACTTTTGGTATGTACTACAAGACAGACCACATAACCACACGAAAAAGACAAGCCAATATTTGGTCACTATGACCTTTAAAAGCTGTTGCTTAGTTCACTGAAAGGGCGCCGGCAAGGTTTATACCAGTAAAAAATGCTTATTAAATAAGCATATATTCAAGACATCACATTAAAAAAAGCAGTTGAGTCGATGTATAGCAATCACCTACAAACTATGCATGGATAGATTGTGACTTTGTATGAAAACAAAATAGACATTAAAAACACTTATTGCCCCTCCAAATATGCATTATGAACTTTATCCCTACCCATAAATCTCAGACCCCCTGTTTACAGTCTCTGTCAAATAATATTGAATATCCATTGAGCAGGTCTAAAGATTGTGTGGGCTTGTAGTCTCTTTAAGATGGACATGATCTCTGACAGATGCAAGTGGGAATGACATACTGTATCAGTCATTTATCTGAACACAGCCAAAACCTAGCTCCATCTGTACAGACGAATGGTCACCCCTGACGTTGACAGTCAGGAAAGGGCCAGATCTATTTTTGCCAGAAGCTTGTCAGTACAGGTGAAGCTTATGAAAGGAGCAGGATTGGCCCCCTCTCCTTTCATTTAGAAAACCGCAGCTGAGTCCCATTACAGCCCTGTACCTCTCTCGATTGAATTAGGACAGAGGCAAAAGGGTCAAAAGTCAATATAGTGCATTGCCTATCACAGACTGCACACTTGTTCAGAGCTCGGTGTGCCTTAAGTTGCAAGTTGCAGCAGAAAAGCATGAGACTGAGGTGATTTTCTTACAAAGAATCAATTGGCAGATAAAAGTCTGTATTACTTTCTTTGAAAGTAACCGCATTATCCTAGGAGGATGTTGTCTGGGGCTATATGCCCCTGGTAGGGTCTCCCAAGGCAAACCTGAGGGGACTAGGGGACGGCTAGGGGTCCTAGGGGACGGCTCAGACGAAGAGCGGTTCCAGACCCCTTATGGAGAAAAAATTTAAATCAAGGACCGTAACGTCGCCCGGTATGGTGCAGCCGGGGCCCCTCACTGGAGCCAGGCCCGGGGTTGGGGCTCAAAAGCGAGTGCCAGTTGGTTGCGCCTTTACTCATGAGCGACATGGGGACACTATGCGTGGGCCCACCACCTGCAGGAAGGCTCATACGGGACGATGTGGTTCAAGCAATGATGGTCACCTCGCTGGTGGGGAAGTAGCCCGAGCTTGTGCGGGAGGTTGAGAGATACCGGCTAGAGATAGTCGGGCTCACCTCCACTCACAGTCTGGGCTCTAGAACCATACTTCTCTAGAGTATGTAGTAGATCACAAAGAGAGTTTATAACCTCCTTTTGTATTAAAATACTATATATATATATATATATATATATATATATATATATATATATATATATATACTGACTTGATAAAACCCAGCAAAATACCTTTTCTAACTAAGAATGATAGCAGAAGATTATTAATGACTTTATCAGTCTAGTATAGTACTTAATGTTCATTTCTTGTAGTGTTTACAGTGGTGTGAAAAAGTGTTTGCCCCCTTCCTGATTTCCTATTTTTGTTCATGTGTGCCAAACTAGAATGTTTCAGATCATCAAACAAATTTAAATATTAGTCAGATATATTCAGTCAAAGGACACATTTTTTTTTTTTTATATTATTTTCATTGTTGTACATAATACTGAAGACATCTAAACGATGTTGAAAGAACATGTATGGAATTATGTAGTAAACCAAAAAGTGTTTTAGCATTTTAATTTTAGATTTTAAGGGCAGTTTGGTAAACTCATGGCATTCTTGTAAACATAAAACAGAAATTAAAGGTTTTAATTGAAATACAACAATTCTTCATGGATGAGTGGACCAAAGTTTAGTGTAGTTTAGGATTTTGTTTTCCCTTAAGAATAAAAACTTTCATTTAAAAACTGTTCATTGTGTTTACTCGTACTAGCTTTAATTAATATTTAAATTGGTTTGATGATCGGAAACATTCAAGTGTGACAAACATGCAAAAAATAGGAAACCGGGAAGGAACACTTTTTCACCCCTCTGTATTCTAATTCAGTAATGTTCAGAGAACTGATGCTACTTCACTGATCTTTTCTCTTTCCTAAGGACACACACAGATTTCACATCACTTCCTGTTTATTTGTGCTTTATACATTTAATGCAGTAAGAATGAAAAAGATTGTTCTTTACCCGTTCCTAATGAGCAAGCCGGTGGCGACACAATTTCATGTTTAATCAGTGCTTTACATTTCTATTATATAATATAAAAACAAGCATCATTTCCATCTGATAATTAAACCACCCCAGAACCAGTTAAAATATGGCATTTATAATAAATCAAAATAATTATATACAGTGTTAAGTGTAGGTCGGTTATGAAATTCAATGTTAAAAAGTTAAAAATTGCAAGTCGTTTGTTTTAAGTGAAGGTAAGTAACTATTTTCACCCCCTTATTAATTGCTTTTGGAGAACGTAAAATGGGTTCAGAGGGTTTAGACTCGCAAATATATATGTTTATAACAGCAAATATGACTGCATGCATTAAAATAATGATATAATTGTTTTAATAAATAACTTGCATTCATTAAACTGCCATAACACCGAATACATTTGAAATGCATTTGCAACATTCATCAGTTAAAAGAAAAAAACATAATGATACTATATATAGGGGGTACGGTGACTTAGTGGTTAGCACGTTCGCCTCACACCATCAGGGTTTGGGTTCAATTCCCGTCTGTGTGTGGAGTTTGCATTTTCTCCCCGTGCCTCTCCCGTTTCCCCCCCGGTCCAAAAACATGCACGGTAGGTTGATTGGCACCTTGGAAAATTGTCCCTAGTGTATGAATGTGTGTGTGTCCTGTGATGGGTTGGCATTCCATCCACGGTGTATCCTACCTTTATGCCTATAGACGCCTGAGATAGGCACAGGCTCCCCGTGACCCGAGGGAAGATCTGATAAAAAGCGGTAGAAGATGAATGAATGAAATGATACTATATATAAGTTGTTTTTTTAATACATGCAATAATATGTCAAAAATCATGACCTTTCTCAAACGCTATGAATGAGCTGTCATTTTGTGTAATGGTAACCCTATAATGGTATACGGGAAATGGCCACTACTCTTGTTACTTCATGGTTATTTGCTATCAGTAACCCTGCTGTCGTCCCTGGTCATGTCTCCATCTAAGACCCTGGTGGTTTGTTCAGTCCATTGCTTTGTTCAAGGTGATTCATTTCATGGCCAGATGGCGTGGTGTGCTTAATGTGATTCTGACAAGCCTTGCAAAAAAAAAAAAATCTTACCCAGTTAAGGTGAACTTATTTCCCTGTGAGACAGGAAGTTTTTTTCCATCTTGCCTGCTGAAAATAGCTGTTTCCGATAGACTCCTTTGGATCAGGATATTTGAAATGGAAAAGTTACAACTTGTCGATTACTTTTGGTTTTTAGTAATATGAAGAAAAGTGGAGCATTCAAAGTACAGTATGCAGATACCATTAAGGATTGTATGAATACAATCATGCCATTTGGCAGATGCTCTTATCCAGAGCAACTTACAACTGAGGGATAAGGGCCTTGCTCAAGGGCCCACTGGTGATTGTGGGATTTTAAACCTGCGATTGTACGGCCCAGAGTCCAATGCCTTGAGTTACCACCTCCAATAAATAAAGGGTTCGAGCCTTGGTATTTCCAAGCTGCCACCCTTGGGTCCTTGAGCAAGGCCCTTAATCCGCTGTGCTCCAGGGGTGCTGTACCATGGCCGACCCTGCGCTCTGACCCGAGTTTCCAAACAAGTTGGGATATGCGAAAAAAAGAATTTCCCTCATGGGATCAATAAAGGATGTCAAATAAATGTTAAAAATAATTGTGCCACCATACATCCCTGTTTCCAATGTAACGTCCACTGAAGTCTATTACTCAAAGCATCGTACATAATTGAATGATCCTAATGTAATGAGTAATGAATTCCAGGTTTCCTAAAAGGCTAATGTTAGAAAAAAAAAGAATAACCTTTTAACTCTTCTAGGTAACAAGATCCTCGAGTTAAGGATTAGTCTTAGCTGGCCAACTGTGGATGCATAGAAACTCTTGTTTTAGAGTCCTACGCTGTTCCCCAAATAAGAAGACCAAAGTGCCTTTAACTATTCTACATTTAACCTTTTTTTTAGGTGTATTCTGATGTGTATCTGTCTCTGTCAGAATAATATGACTCCCTAGAGCATCTCAAATGTGTAATGTATTGGGAATTCATAATATCTGCATATATTAAATAAATAGATGTTGCGGTTCTTGGTTGTTTGCACAGTGAATTCCAGACTTCTGAGGCTGGGTCTGGGATGTTTGCTACCCCTGAGAGGAAGATTTAACCGCAGCGGGGTAGCCTAGCGTATTCCACAGAGCACTGGATTCACAGAGCATTGACTAAAGGGATCTGGAGGAAACTTACAAAGAGAGATGAAAGATGGTGCTTTGAGGCGCCTCTGCTCTGTTTCTTCTTTTCTGTGCCACAAACAAAAACTCTGCCAGTCTGTTTGTTCTCAAACATATCATCCTAATTAACAGAGGAAATCATACAAAAACCGAGGGCATCCCGCCTCCAAGGTGATGAACCAAACAAATACTCTTGCGGATGGAGTGCTGAGGAAGTGTTCGATGTAGTGGCTGTAGAGTATAGTGTAGTGCTAAACAAATGCTTCCGCCTGCACTGCAAAATAATAAAAAAAATATGCCCTCTTTGAAACAAGCAAGATTCACTTATATCTAGTTAAAATGTACTAAAATTAAGCAAAAACATCTGCCAATGGGGTCTAAATACTGCCAATACTGCAAATATCTATCTATCTATCTATCTATCTATCTATCTATCTATCTATCTATCTATCTATCTATCTATATCTGTCTGTCTGTCTATCTGTCTATATGTCTGTCTGTCTTTCTATCTATATGTCTGTCTGTCTGTCTGTCTCTCTCTCTGTCTGTCTGTCTGTGTGTGTGTGTGTAAATATTTAGATAAAAATACTTGATAAAACCAAGCAAAATGCCTTTACACTACTATGCTTGATTGTGGCATCTGGTATTATTATACTATTTTCATGCAAAATTTCAGCATATTGATGAAGATATCATAACATAAAAAACTCACCACCAGAATCAGCAAAAATTATTGGTTAATTTTATAATAATTATTGGTTGAAAATTATAGAAAATTGTATAACAATTATTGGTTATTGGTATAATAATACATTGGATGCAAACATGCTCTTGGTGCTCTTTGGTGTTTTAAATAGAAGGACATTACTAAACATTATACATCTTTTCTGGGACATTTAAGTTTAGAAACATAGCTCAGGGAAAGAAGAATTAACAAAAGTTTTACATTCCAGCTTTTCCCAAGATTATTTTCCTCATTATCTAATAGCAGACCCTAAAGCTAAAGTAAATCGTATTTGCTACTGTTATATGGGAGTAAGCGTGCCCAATGCAGTTGCATGAGCAAATCCAACACTAGGTGACCTGAAGATATTGCCTCTGGGCCATACTCTTATCTGCTCTTTTCACAGAATGTGTCTCCTGCTGCAGTTCCCTGTAGCATGTCACGGTAATCAGAAGATCCCTAAAAGGCTCTTTGGCTTTCAGACTGGATTTTCGGGTCACTGTTCGCCGCTCGTAATACCGACTTCCTCATCCTCGCATATAACAGGGAAACATTCCAACAGTAAATTGAACTTATTAAATTGAAGACTTGTTTCTATATTGATTGATTACTTTATTATAAACAATTAAAAAAAATAGAATGTTGCTAATTATGTTAATATATAGCCCGGCAAAAATAAATGGAAACATACAATAAGTGGACAAACATTTGAGGATACATTCACTTTTATAATAAGCTCCACTTTTCTGGGAGGATACATGTCTTCTGCTAGATTTGTAAAGAATTTTACTCCTTCAGACAAATTGTTAAAGGTCGTCAAAAGTTAGTTTCATGCCAGGAGTGTTTTAATGTTTTGGCTGAGTACTACGTTTACCACAACATCTTTGAACAAATTGTGCAGATGGGAGGCACTGTACGTTGTCCGATATGGATGGCAACATTTGATTATATGGCAGATTTATTTGATTTAAGTAATAATTCATTCATTCATTTGTTCATCTTCTACCGCTGTATCCGATCTTCCCTCGGGTCACGGGGAGCCTGTGCCTATCTCAGTCGTCTATGGGCATAAAGGCAGGATACACCCTGGATGGAATGCCAACCCATCACACACACTCACATTCACACACACATTCATACACTAGGGACAATTTTTCAAGGTGCCAATCAACCTACCGTGCATGTTTTTGGATCGGGGAGGAAACCGGAGAACCCGGAGAAAAACCTGCACGGGGAGAACATGCAAACTCCACACACACATGGCGAGACGGGAATCGAACCCGGACCCTGGAGGTGTGAGACGAACGTGCTAACCACTAAGCCACCGTGCCCCTTATTAATAATTATTATTTGATAATAATACAAGTATTAAGCCTTCGTTTATGATGTATATTGTTATAAGGTAATATATGTATTTATAATGTATGTATCATCAGGTTGTACAGGTCAGTGTTTTACTCAGTCACAACTACATTAATAATATCCCCTGTCATTTTCTACACACATTTTAAACATAAACAAGAAAAGAAAAGATGTTTGTATTTGTAGGGAGTTCTTGTAAGAAAAACACCGCCTTTTTGTCTTTTATTGCTAAAGCTGATTAAGAGCCAAACGGTGTCTTTGAAGTCACATTAAATTGCAAAGAATTGTAATGAAATTGAATTTTCCCAAACACCTTTTCAATTCATTTGATGAAAAGAATGTCCACATGCTATATTTCGCACTGTTTTGGTCTTCTGCAGTCTGAAGCACTGTGATGTTTTATTATAATGATTTATTTTAGAACGAAGGGTCAAACCTGCTCACACTCGTTCTCTTTCTTCCAGCAATATCATTCTTTTCACCCCTTCCTCCCCGGTTATGCTTGCGTAAATGTTTTTCACCATAGGTGGCAGTGTGGTAAAGCCTCAGTGTGGTGGTCCTGCTCTGCTGGTAAGTACAGTGTCATGCTCCATCAACTTGAAAGTTCCGTTGCCGGTGTGAAATGAATCATAAAACTGTTTCAGTTCATTCAGTTTGCCGCGCTGTGTTCTGGTATGTTTGGAATATTCTGTTTATTCCATCTCCATCAGACTTGTTTGTTGGGACTACCTCGCTTTCCCCCTTGTGTTATTATGCTGGGTGTGCAGTCACGACATATTTGCACCAGATGCCCAAAGACAGTAGACTGCTTGAGTGCATCAGATAACATTCCAAACAGCGAGTTGTTATTTATGTATGCATGTATTTATTTATTTACTTTTCTAGTGTGCACGTGTTTTAGGAAATTTCAGGATGTACACCATATAACTTTTAGCATTCAGAATATAGCCAACTATGCAAAAATAAATATCTACGTCAAGTACATTCTTTATTTGCAATTTATTCATTTAATTTGATATAATGACCACATTGTAATAATCAATTTATTGGTTTTGCACCCTTTTAGCCCTTTCGTCCCAGAAGATACCTACAGAAGACTCCTTACTAATAATGAGCGTTATCCAATCATAAAAGTGTCCAAATCCAATTAGAATGCTGCGCTTTTTATTGGCTGCAAGTAAACTATACAATTCCAGATGTGCCTCGTTCCCTCGGCGGGTCGCCGGGTTGTTTGGCACTTGATCCAGCCTATTAAAGCGGACTCTGACTTTTGGCTGCTTTTGATAGGCTGAGGCGCTCCCGAAAGGGAGGAGACTGAAAACTAAACCCAAATCCAGCTGTGCGTTGGTATGGATGGGCGCTTTCGTGCTCCAGAGCGTTGTTGCCGACTCGAGGAGAGCGTTGAGGTTTTTGTTTTGGCAATGATGGACAACGATTTGGTCTAGAAAACAAGCAAACAAACAAAAACAAAACCAAAAACTGTCCCCTTGTTTTTCCGTTTGCATCGCCGCACTTTGTGGAGCCTCCAGAACCCGGTCTGCGCATCTTCAGAAAAGAACATGAAAAGATCGTATGCATTTGTAAACATAGTGGACCCTTTGGATTGTATGCCATCGAGGTTTCAAAAGAACAAATGGTAATTACGCAAACAAACAAACAAAGGGAGAAAAACAAACTTCGTCTCTGTTTAACCTGATGTTCCATGAAAGAGTGCGCGCTCGGAGGAGAAACAGTGGAGGAGCAGACCGCTTTCGGACCCTTGCTTTGCTCGTCGTTGCCTCACGCTTCTCCGCGGACTTGCGGGCTTCTTCTTCGGATTCCCGACGCTCTGTCGAGCAGAAGCTTCTCGCGGGGAGACGTCGCTGAGCTCTTTGGAGGGCATGTGGCTCTTGCGCGACGCCCGGAAACGCGCCTGCGCTCCAAGCATCACCTGGAAGCTCCGAGCGCGAGTCTGACTTTTCCCCCTCCAGCTTTCTGTCTTCAGGCTACTTTTTTTTGCCTTCGGAAACGATCATGCGATGAGTGACTTCCGTCCGGGGTTCAAACCACAAGCAATTAAGCCTACAGGTAAGAAAATGTTGCGCCATATGACATCCAAACGTGTCTGAGTGTGTGTGTGTGTGTGTGTGTGTGTGTGTGTGTGTGTGTGTGTGTTTGTGTGTGTGTGAAGTGCGCGTGGTGCCCGTTTTATTCATTCATCATTCGTCTGGTTCGCGCGTATAAAACAATCCCCGGAACTGATTTAATATAAAGCATTGTTAAATGTGTTGTTTAACACATTCCTAGTTGTTGCGCGTTTGAACAGACTGCACCCAAATGCCTTTGTTTAACACGATTTTTCCTACAAAGGTACCGTTAACTTATTGGCAGCGTTTATTATTTTAAATAATAATAATAATAATAATAATAATAATGACTAAAATGTTTGCTCCTGCTTCTCCTACTGAAAACCGTTTGGTCCTAATAACAGGTTACATCATGTATCCGCTTGAAGAATACTCCCACTTATATCCACTCGAACTCGTTAAAAATAGTTCCAGATCCCGGTAAAATACTACATCTATTACATAGTATAACAGTAAAACACAAGACAAGGAGGGGAAAAAAGTCCTTAAAAAGTCAAGTTTTTTTTTAACAAGGAAAGACGCACAGATCATTCGCCTCATTATTTATAATTAATTATGATGTGTATTTATTTATTTTTCTTTAAATCACACCTGTCAAGGAGGTGAATGATGGCTGAGGATGGAGGAAATATTTCCGAGGAACACCCAGCTGGGGAGGGAGACGCTACACCCTCGCTTCCCAGGACCTTCATCCGGCTGAATGATTTGTCTGGTGGAGGAGAGCGCGGAGCCGATGATGAAGTTTGTGGTGGGGCAGAGAGGAGGGAGAGTGCGGCAGGCCCGCTGGCCGAGGAACCCGTCTCACCCGAAGAAGGTGAAGAGGCTTTGCCCTATCCGTCGCTGGCACCTGTCGTCTTCTTCTACCTGAAGCAAACCACGCGTCCGAGGAGTTGGTGTCTGAAAATGGTCTGCAATCCATATCCTTTTATTCTCAAAGCACAAGTTCTGTTTTGCCTCATCTGACTCGGAGTGAAGGTGTGCTCGCCGGGCCATACACACACACACACACACACACACACACACACACACACACACACACACACATGTGCAGATATTGTAGACGAGTATAACACATGTGACTCTTTTTGATTCAGATATAAGTGTGAACAGGTGTCAAAAATTGTGCGTTATATAAATAGCCATGTTATTATTTGTGTATGCTTTGAAATGAGATGCTTCGTAAGGCGCATGCATATTTTGAGCTCCGGCTACGATGTTTGATTTCGTCTTATTGGATCACTTACAGTGTAGAATACTAATAATGGATATTGGGCATTCGTGGTTTTACTGATCGCTCATAATGAGTTTTGAAGCTTCAGGCGTGTCTGTCTCTGCGAAGTCAAAACGACAAGAGACGAGACACCAGATTATATATGCGTTTTGTCTGGCACAAATATCATCACAGTAGTTGGTGACTGCTCGGATAATGCTGCATTCGTGCGTACGTCTGACAGACTAGCCGAGGGAGGTCATTGTACCTCATTATCCAGCAAACTGGCTGTCTTGTCTGCGACTGTTCATGAAATCTCCTCAATTGTCAGGGTCACAGCTCTGTTGCCGACTGGGTGTTTTCATTGTCGTGAACAAGGGATTACAGTGGACACTTTGGATAAATCAGTGCCATTTTTCGCCTACTTATCCCTGATCCGCGTATAAGTTTACCGCCGTCTGCTTTTCCACTCTCTGCATTAAAACGCATTTTCTGGGGGCCTCTGTAGAATCGCCTTTCACCCAACCATCACCTTTTAGCATCTGAACTGTACCTGCTCGGTTGAGAGCGTTAGTCAGGCTGCGTAGGAATCACAGCTGCTTTGCTGTAGTGTGACTGTCTCACAGGTTTCCACAGAGGCTTTTCAATGAGACACCTGCTGTCTGGCACCACGGCTTCCTCCTCAGCACAGGAAAATGAGGAACATTGCCTGTTACGTTATTTGCATAATACACCACTCGTGGTTGAATTCAGAATTTTCCACACTAGGTGTATATTAAGAATGAACGACTACAAAGGTTCCAAACAACTGAAGATCAGGCAAGTTGGTGAATGGAATTCAGGGTTTTGCGAAAGCGTTCGGGTTTGAAAAGGTCCAATTTTGTTGTTTATGTTGATGCATGTTTAAGTAATTGTCTTTTAAGCCGGCAGAGATAAAGAATATCCATTTTCTTAGTGGTGGCAGAAAAGATGGCGTAGTTTGTGCGGCCCATGCATACACCCAAACTCTTTTGCGATTTATATATGAGAATTAGGGGGGGGGGAAGCATGCAGGAGGGGGGGGGCTGCGTCTTTCGTGTAGGTGTTCTGTTTGGTTTGAGATGGACTTGCAGCAGTTTCTCCAAAGGAAAGAATGCGTTTTTGGACCGGCAAGCGGGCTGGACCTGATTGTGATGTCTGGGTGCAGATGCTTTGTTTTTCTTCGCAGCGAAATATGATCGCTCTTGCGGGCTCTGAAAAGCTGCCCAATCAAACACACTTGTCTTACTCTTCGCTTGTTTCTCAGTCGTCCTCACGCTCTTTCCTTCACCACAGAAGCCTACATCCAGGCAAAATGGCTGTCAAAGGCCACCACTGGCTTCAGGGGGGAAAAAAAAAAAACCCAAAAAATACGTGTGGTTCTTTTGGCCTCAGCTATTACAGAGGTATTGGACGTCTGGGATTCCTCAACGATAACAGGGCCTGTTTGCTTCGCCACATTTCCATATCATTTAAAGGCCACTGTTTTTCCTTTCGCTTCCGAGGGCCCGTGCATTTTGTCTCTGTGAGAAACAGGATCCAAAAGGGACCTCATTAACTGCGCTATAGGAAATTCATTGTCCCACATTCATCCTCCTACTCAGACACATAGGCAGTGTGTTTTGCGCACGCGAAATGGTGGAAATGGCGTTTGAGAGTGTGTTGCGTATTCCAACTGAGCAACTCTCTCAGCACTTAAAAAAAAAAAAAATATATATATATATATATATATACACAAATTCTAATTGAAATCTAATTTAACACTCTAGATTTTCATTCAGCTATTGGGTTGTACAATTTTCATACTTAATGGGCTTTCGGCTGTTTTATTGGATATGTACCATGATCGTCTAGATGGTAAATATCCAATAAAACAGCCGAAAGCACATTAAGTATGAAATTTGTACAACCCTTTGTATCCCTTCTCTAAAACTCCAAGATACAGATACTATGTTTACATCAGTCATTACTTCACATGGACATTTTCGATGTTTGGCATCAATGTGTTGATGTGATCTGTGGCACAACTTGCGAATGATTAATAAGGAAGGCTTTTATTGAGATGTCCAGTGCAAAATAAACCGTTTACTCCCTCCGTCTATTGCATAAAGGTCAGTGTTTTCAAATACTTTTAGAATGTAGCTATGATTGATTAGACACTCTGATCACAGGAAACATGTAACAAGTCTCTGGATTCGCTGTAGAGGAAGGACCCTCGCTTTCACTGCTATGTGTTCATGCGCTATATAGTTCCCAGGGTTCAAATGTTTATGATCGTTTTTTTTTTTCTCTCAAACCCTAAACGAAATGCATGAGTTTCAGTGTTCAAGTAATCCTGTATAATTGTCGTATGCTTTCCTGATAACTTACGTTTGTTTGTGTCGGAGCGCCGTTTGCTCGTCGCTATCGCTCAGTTCCTTACAGCATGTTATAGCTGTCGTTTTTCAGTCCTGTCGTATTCAGGTTGCGGTGCGGCTTGTGCGAGAGAGACGGCGTGCTTAGTGAATGATGTCTGGAAAATCGTCGCAAATGGTTCTACAAATGACTGGGAAATGAGCGTGGGGCAGACATACAGGACCAGGGTAGACAGGATTCCTTTAGGTGTCAGAACAATCCTCGTTGCCTTGCGGGCAGTTTCACTCCGACTAAAAACGATAGAAGCATAAAGGACTTTTGAATAGTTTGGAAAATTGTTTCTAATCATTCTTTCTTTCTGTTTTTTTTTGTCTTGCGTCTACCTCAAGAAATAAATAGATGTTGGCTTATCTAATCCGTCAGTAAAAGAGAACATGAAGCGAACACTTACTTAAGCAGTAGAAAATGTCTGGCCTGCCTGCTCACAAGTCTGGAGCGTTTACCGAATCCAAACTTTGCAAGGAGCATAACGACTATGTATTAGTAGTGCTTCTTTTCAGTGGAAATCTTTCTGTTAGGGCCTACCTCTTGTATGTTTACACATATGCAATTCATAACTGCTATAATAACATATATATATATATATATATATTTATATATATATATAATGTGTTAGATTAGGACATGGAATCGAGCAATACATAATGTAGACATAACGCTCAAACGATTTCTTATTCGCTTTGCCAGAGCGTTCCGGAAGCTCCCGAACCCCGCGTTGTGTGTATGTGTGTGTTCTCCTGTCTGTGTGTTTTGGCGCTGACAGCAGGACATCTTCCTGATACCATCAGGTTGTTGTACATCTCCACATTTAGTGTTTGAAAACGTTGAATACCACTGCCTCCTGATCTGACAAACACGGAGACGCTCTCCCCACCCCTCCCCTCTGTGTTTACTCGTTTTGCATTTAAGGGAGCCGAGCAGCACTGTACCGGATCTCGGAAAGCGCTTTGCCGCGGCGCTAATTAAAAGTTCTTGTCTTGTCGCACAATTCCAAAGCAAATGCTTTATTTTGTTCCAGGGACATGATTTAGAGCTGGGTGATTTTTCAGGATGTGGAATGTGGAGCTTGTAAAGAGGTCTGTTCATTAGCAAACATTCCCATCACGAGTGCAAGATTTTCATTCTTTTTTTTGAAAGTGCTTCAGCTGTTGGCACCTCCTGCGACTGTCTCGGCGCTCTCATAATATCACCAGCGCATTCAGCTTGGCAGCTTTGCGCTTCTTATGCATTGTTACTCCTGGTCTAATTGGTACCTCATTGCCAAATGCTATTATTTTGGTGATTTATGAGAGACGGTTTTTTTGACTGCTGCAGCATTCATGGCCTTAATTATTGCCAATTAATCACAATCAAGCAGTTAATTCCACATTTATTCGAACAAAAAAAAAAGGAAAAAAAAAAGTCTAATAGGGTTTTTTTAAACCATTCTTGTCATGCAGAAAAATGCCATTACTTTCTGTTTAATAATTCATAATTCTATCATTCTTTTTTTTCTTTTCTTCTCCCTATAACACATATCAGGCAGGAGATCATATATGCCAAGACCCTGAATTAATGCACAGAGGCTCATTATGAGGCCCTGTCAAAGCCAGTCATATATAAGGCCGGAGTTTAAAGACGAAGGGTAGATATAATTACACATCAGCCAATCTGTACTTTAAATTACTACTGTTTTCATGTCTTGCTAAGTTCTCAGCAGATGAGCGAGCTGCTATATTTAAATCTAGCGCCATGAATTCTGAGTTTATTTCCTTTTATTTCCACCTTTTAATATGAGACGGATTGTTTATCTGTGCCATTTACACTTCCATAAGAATGTGTGCTTCGTTGGCATGTTCCCTGACCAGCCGTTTTAATGCGAATGCCGTTTTTATTTATTTATTTATTTTTATTTAGATATTCAAACAGGCATAATTATGTAGCGGCAGTACAAAGCAATAAAATCAGGTCTTTAGTTAATGTTTACATCCAACATCTGAATGGAGAAAATGTCATCTTTGTGCATGTTTCTTAGAGACAGATGGAACAGTGCGAAAAACAACACAACAAAAATAATCCGGTGAGTGGCAGATTCGCAAGCAGACACGGTTGATGACTGCAAAAAAACAATGAGTGTGAGCCTCTGCGGCCTCGGATTCTATTTCGTAATCCCAATCTGATGATTGATGTGGAAATGAACTGAGGCTCTTGATTGGTACTGTAATTATGCTTTGCGTGGTAAAATAATGGGTAGAAGTTTTAAATTTGTGAATAATTATATATATATATATATATATATACATACATATATATATATATATACTATATATATATATATATATATATATATATATATATATATATATATATATATATATACTGCAAAGACACACATAACTAGGTCACAAGGTTCCCATTTTCTCTTGTGACAGGCTGCAAAGTAAAATACAGTACATATAAATGTGCTTATATCAGGTTAAAAAGGTCTTACATTGAAAATTCATTTTCCCAATAGACACAGTCATAAACACGTGTTGAGCTAGAGTAGTTGTTATGATTACACGTTCTGTTTGTTCTGGTGAATGTTTATTTCACGTTTACGGAAGGAGCCTCCACATCAAGTGGAGCTTTCAGGGGATTATTGCGCTGCGGGGAAAGTCTGCAGGGCAGATGACTTTGTGGTTTGTCTGTAAAATGACAAGATGCATTTTTTTTCATCTTCAGAATGAGAAAGAATGAGAGAGAGAGAGAGAGAGAGAGAGAGAGAAAGAAAGAGAGAACGACTGTTTATTGCTTTTTATCATGTGAAAAAGGAACTGGCTTGTTTAGTGGCCAGCCATAAATGCAACTATAAATAGATTGAAGGTGGCATATGTCTTCCTTTAATAAATGTAAAGAGTATTTTAGCTGGTAAATGACTGTGGTATTAAAGGACTAAAACAACGGGTGGAGGGGGGGGGTTAAAATGGTGTGTGTGTGTGTGTGTGTGTTAAAAAAGGTGTAGTGCATCTGTTCAAAATCAATATATCCATTCCGCTTTGCTGTGAAAGCTGCTCCATATGATAAATGATATCTAGCTTGTAAAACAGCATTAAGAAACGTATACTGTACGTATCGTGAAGGAAACCGCCATATTATAGTAGAAGTGACATGCTCATTCTGTTTTGTTCATTTTCAGATCGTTCCTTACTTTCGTTTGATCTCCCACTTCTCTGTTTCGCTCCTTTCTCCTTTTTTTTCTCTTCTCGCTTTCTCTCTGGGCTTTTCCGTGAGATGTCTGTAAGTTTATGTAGGAATCAGGCCAGGATTTTCTTACCAGCTTTTTCTCATTAGAGAATTGGAGGAGACTTGGACTGAGAGGAATGGCATGGGAGAGAGAGAGAGAGAGAGAGAGAGAGAGAGAGAGAGAGAGAAGGAGTGCACGAATTGGAAGGTGTGGGATGTATGTTGGCCAGCTTAACCAAATTCCCATATGGCCTCTGAAGCTTGTTACCTCTACCATTTCTATTCACTTTCTCTTTGTGCTGTGACCAGTGAGACTGAGCCTCAGCGATCCTCTAATGCACGTTTCTAGGGCAAAAGTAACAACCTCCTATATAACCCAGTCACTGTCACAGTGTCAGACGCTCACTCAGAGTGCCCTGGCCTTTTCTGCTGTAGATCTGATGTGACTTTCTCCTCTTTATTGAATTTACACCTATTTTATAGTAAAGCTATTCATTTTCCACCCATCTGTTTTGTTTGTGTGCTTTTGTGTGCAGGCACTATATGAATGTGTGTGTGTGTGTGTGTGTGTTAGTATGTGTGAGTATGAAGCGGGGTTGTCACTACTCAAGAGGTGAGGAATTCCTGATTGTTTATCAATCTCTGCTGGCATGTCTAACTTGCCTGACTTGTCTGTATATCCTTTTTTTTTATCTCCTTTCTTGGTCATGCTCAGCTGCCAAAGGGTTTTAGGTGGCAGTGATAGACCCCAGGACTGACCAGCACTTATTTCTAGCCCACATCCCGAAAAACAGTTCATGGCCACATGTTTTCACAAAGCCCTAAAAAATATCGGAATTCTCAGCCTGGTTGAATGAGGAAAGAGCATCAGAAAATAACATAATTAGACATAAAAGTAGAGATCTGGCAACAATCATCAATTAGAGCAAAGGAAGATGCATTTATCCTATAGACATTTCGGAGGTGAAATGTCTTTCTTACTGTTGGGGGATACATTCCATAGCAACTACATAGTAACTTTAGCAATTGCCATATGGGTTGCAGCAAAATAAGACGTCCAGGCAAGATCAGAACGTCGAAGACATCACTATCACCATTATCAAGAACTTTTCACTGATAGATTCTTGACGATGATGTCATCTATCTTTTATTTAATACTTATCAATCTGTTGGAAAACAAAGATCGGTGACTCCCTAGAGTTGGGTTTATAGCTCCCCATGTTAGTATTATGGACATTTCGCCTTGCACTCCATTCTGTGCTTAGTATTCAGAAAAGCATTAGAAAATCCAGTGCTAAACTCCATGTGCACCCGATATTTTGACTAAAAAAAAAAGAAAAAGAAGAAAACGCTAGTTTTAGACTCCACGCTATGAATATTGTATAATGTGTATTCAGGCAGAAAATGTTAGCATGCTACTTGTTCAAACAGCCAAACAAACACTTCAGACATAAAAAATAAGCTATTGACCATATCAGCCCTCGGCATGGCCGATGGTACATCTATTAACACAAAAGGCAACTTATTTAACTTGTAGTAAATGGTTCTGCAGCAGCACAAAAACAACTACCGTAAATTCTGGACTATAAGCCGCTACTTTTTTCATAGGTTTTGAACCATGCGGCTAATAATAAGGTGCGGCTATTCTGCAGATTTTTCCCGACCGCTAGGGACTCTAACCGGAATTAGAATCAAAACTAACACAAAATAAATGCAACAAAGAAGAATGCGCTAGTTCCTCTTTAGCAGATATAAGTGGGTAGAAGCGGATAGAAGGAGGACAAACTCTATCTTTACAAGGTTAAGGTGACGTGATTTCACACACAGGAGAAATGAAGATAAATACTGTAAATAGCGCTTATTTTCTCTTGGTTCTGTCCCGTTTTAATCAGCAAAGTTGCTGCTCGGTGCTCTCTCTCTCCTCCCTGCTCTTTTCCCCACACACGCACACGCGCACACACACACACACACACACAATACAGCCTCAGCGGTTCTTGATTTTCCCTCTCCCGATATAAGCCCGGTTCACCCTACAATCCCCGTCCAGGCTCGTAGCACATACCTAGTGTCACGGACACGGACGCTCGATATATGTTTATGCCTAACCTTTGTCTGTTCCCGATTCCCGGACTTCCACGTCCGCCACCGCTCCTGCTCTCCGGTACTCCCGGTACCACGGCGCGCAGAGCGCAAGGCTCCCTAGCCTGTCTGGCCGCTCCGTATGATCGGCGTCTCCTGAGTTCTTTATTCTAATAAATCCTGTTTTGTATGAATTCCGGATCTCCGCGTCTCTGTGCAGCGTCCACCGTTACACCGTGTTAAAATACAGGTTAGGAAAGGATCTATTTAGGTACATACATGTACATTTACAATTCAAAAGCGGATGCGGCTTGTATGCAGGTGCGGCTTATTTATTATTTTTTTGGGTTTTTTAAATAGATCGGATGCGGCTTATATGCAGGTGCGCTTTATAGTCCAGAATTTACGGTATTTATAATGTTTTTAATTGTGAAGAGTTAAAGCTGATACACTATACGGACAATATGTGCTTCTTCCCCAAACTGTTGGAGTCACAAATATTGTATAGGATGTCTTTGGATGCCGTAGGGAACTATTGGCTATACTGACAAAAGCACATGAATGACTATTCCAGCTATCTGTGGTTCCACCCCTTTTCTCTTCACTTGAATTCGAAACCTGTTCCTGCATGATGATGTGCCGGCCCTTGTGAAAAAGGGCCGGCAAAAAGACTACGTTTTGTGTACGTAATATCTGAAAAGTATATTGATGACAATATTTCTCAACACAGTTAAGTGCACGTTTTAACAATGCAAATTTGTGCTAATGCCTAATTAATGTAATTCTACATTTTAAACCTACATCTTTTTATAGTGCTTTAATGAAGTGTGCTTGTTTCTTGGTATTGACTAATAGCACACTAACTGATTTAAATATTTGATTTTAAGTAAAATGCTTTAATGTGCTGTAATTATGTTTAGTCACTGTATATTTAATTTGCACTTTGTATTTAATTTGTATTGTCAACTGACATTATTTGCTTGTCAGTCACTGAGCAGTGCAGTTTAACTATACTTGAAAGACAAAAATACATATCAATATGCAATAAATTCCCACTTAAGTGGTTAAAAAAATCACTCACTAATTGCTTTTTAATAGAAATGTAATATGCGATGCATTTCAAATTAATTACAAATAAAATGCACCTAAGCACTGAAAACATTACAAATAATGAATAAGTGTGCGTTCTTATGTAGTGTATTATTTGCGCAATAAGTACACAGTATAAAAGTGCACTTTTTTCATAAAGGGTGATGCATATAATGAACACTATAGTGACATGGTTTGGTTACAAGCTATTGTTATTTCCACCATATCCTGTTGAAATAAAGAGCACATATAAAAGAAATATACATTTATATTTATAAAACATGAGCATATTTAAATAGCGAATCGAAAAAACGCATAATGGAAATGCATCAAATTGGGACATGTATCGCAAAAAAAGGTTTTTACGCTCGCATGAGGTGTTTTTTTTTTTTAGACGATGCGAAAAAGGAATAATTCGCAAAACTGTAATGGAAACTTTTTTTTCGCATTTCACAGCTCAAAACAAGTGGACGCATTCAACGCAATCGCCTTGCCATTAAAGATTGTATAACGTGCCTACGTCTCCAATTACAATTGCTGCGATATAATTAAGCTAGCTTATATCTGTCGCCATTTTTTGAATGTCATCACGAGAGGACGAGTTTTAGTCGCATGATATGATTAATGGAAACATTTATTTATCGACGTTTAGAAAATGACAAGAACAAGAATATTCTATGCTCCGTTTATTTCTGCATTGCCACCACTTAATGGCAACACTAGTATACAATTGTTTAACAATAGCTACAACAGAGGCGTATTAGTAGCGTATTTAACTTAACTCTTAACTGTAGGGAGGTGATTAAGGTGGTTAAGGTGTTGGCCTCTGGACCGAAAGTTGACGGGTTCAAATCCCACCACCACCAAGCTGCCACTAGTGGGCCCTTGAGCAAGGCCCTTAACCCTCAATTTCTCAGTTGTAAGTCGCTCTGGATAAGGGCGTCTGCCAAATACCGTAAATGTAACTCGATCTTCCAATCCAACCCATATCTTTACAATGTTCACTATACGCACACTGTTGTGAAAAAAGTGCATTTTATCATACCTTTATAAAGTGTACTTGTAGCTACATGAAACGTTTCCATTATGTGAATGAAGATTTTGCAAAACAAAATGTGTGAACTTTTCTGGCGCTGCATCTCTGCTCACTAGTGAACGTCTTTGTGCTGTTGTTGTGTTGTGTTTCTGTTTTTTCAATTACCATCAGTGTCCTACACACCCTCACACTGGCGTGTCGATACGCCCTCCCGTAGGCACACCTATTTAACGTCATATTTATGTTTACGCAGCCGCAACCTGAAAACTAGATGGTGAAAGAGAGGGGGGGCGGAGGGTATGTGAAGAAATCTTCCCAGAATTCCTCCTCTGTACACTAATTACAATGTAGCACTTCATTGCTTTTTACCGGGACGTGTTGTGCCCTCGCAGTGGCAAACAATACGCCGTGGCTTGTGTGTTGCCGTTCCTGCGGGAGTTGACATGAAAACGATGGTGACATTTACACTTCCCAAACCATTATTGCTAGGGACGGAAAGGTGATGCCACTGAATCTAAATAAGCAGGAAAGATCGTAGAGACACCTCACCCCTGAATGTTATGTCTTCACCTGGATCGCTCTTTACCCTTTCGGGCCGATATTCTTGATGAGCTTCCTTATGATTGACATTAAAAAAAAGGGTAAATGTGGCAGAAATAGCATCGCTAAATATAAAGTCCTCCGTATATACGAGATCACGCCATGATCTTTTTTATTCCCTCCATCGTCCGCCGTTTGAACTTCCTTGTTGCTTTTTTTTGGTTCAAGGATATCACCGGTACGTGGTCATTTGGAGCCTTGCATGCAACAAGTGTACAAATCAGTTTTTGTGATCTGGGTTAGATTAAGTGTTGCAGTCAGGCTTCCCCAGAACACGTCTTAATTTTTATATGGTTTCAGTTTTCTAAACCCCAACCCCCTATGCTTTATTGGAATCCATTGTGGGGCTGTAATTTAGTTGGAGGAGTTATGTGTGTGCCTTGGAGAGGGAGTTGCAATGTTCTAATGCTCTATGTGAGAGAGTGTGTGTGTGTGTGTGTGTGTGTGTGTGTTGAGAGAGAAAATGACTGAGAGAGGGTTTACTGGGGCTAGCCTTCTTGCCTCTATGTGCTGCTGCTGTCACACTGAGTATGAGGAGGGAGTCCGGGGTGGGGTGGGGAGGAGGGGAGGGTGGGCGCTGGGTTTTGCAGACACAGTTCTGGTGTTTTTTTTTTGGGGTTTTTTTTTTTGTGTGTCTCGTTAACATTTTCTGTTCAGGATTTCCTACAAGATGTGGCTACAAAAACAGTTCCAGACCCCCTCCATCTCTCCTACTTGCCCCGTCCTTCTGTCAGAAGACAAAAAAAGAGAGAAAGAAAGGGGAAAAAAACAAAACAAAACTGGGCGTCTGCTTTTAATTTTCAGGAGAGCAACACCATACTGGAGTGAGTCCACCAGGTCCTAACTCCCCCTGCTATTTGGCAAAAGCATACCCTCGAAGTTATTGAAGGAAAAAATGAACAGAGAAATGAATCCAGGGCCTTTTTTTTTTTTTTTTTTTTTTTTGGCAGGAGTCTATTGTTGTGAGAGTTTTTATTGTGTACCTCTTCATGGGGTCTGATTTCAGTCCCAGTGTGCCTAGGGTAACGCAGAGAGTGTCATGCGCTATTCTGGGCTTGCCGTCTAGCTGCACGTTTAAAAATATTTGCATTTTGGTTTCTTGGGAGAGTAGAATCAGATAAGATAGTTGTCAGGAAGTGAGCACATGAAAGTAATTAATGTTTTACCTCGCGAAAACCAGTGTGCTAAAGATATATATCGGCTCTTGCTTTCTGGCCCTACAGTAGTATGGATTTGTTTTTTGTTGTTTTTTTTTGTGGTCGAAAGTTCCATTTATTTTAAACGTATTTCATTGTGGCTACACCGGAGTACTCCTGGTTTAGTGTTTTTAGAAAAGAAAAGCACTGATTTATTTTCCCCTCTGGTATCATTGTTTTTTAAAAATCACCCCATTTATTTGTGCATCTGTTATGCGGTAAAGTGGATATGGATATAGCTGAAACAATGATGTGGTACATGATGATCTTTGGAGTGTTGCTCCAATATTCAGTCAAAGTGAGATCATTTCGACAAAATCAACCGTATGTTAAAGGTTACCATGTTGTTGTTGTTGTTTTTTCATTCTCAATGAGAGTAGAAAATGTGCACATGTAATCAAAATGTTTGATTGGACGCAGTATTTAACTATATGTACTTTGCAAACCTGTAACCTATCCACATAAGAGAAGTATACTACGTGTCCAATATGTGAACGTTAAATTTGTAGCTGCCTGGCAGGCGAGTATTTTCGGAGTGGTTGTTAATACAGTGGCCACAGTTTTATTAATTAAATTTATTAAGGAATAAAAAGACACCTCATAATTTTGCCTTGCTACTTTAGAAGTTGAATCGGCCGATAAGGGAGCATTTGCATATAATGATTTTATATAACAGCGGAAAAAATAACCCAAAACTGATCAGAAAGCAGGCTAGGGTCTGGGGATGCTTAAAGAACATTAAGAAGTCATTAAAAATGATTTAATGAACAAACAAACTAACTTAAAAATGGTCTATCATGAGGTCAGAGAGGTTTTGTTATGCAGGTGTATATGCGTGTGTGTGTGTGTGTGTGATCAGTTCTCTGGTGAGTGTGAATGGGTGTCGTGGTGTTGTGTAACATAGTTGTAGACTGGATTTAATTCTGGAACATGCAGTAAGACAAAGATTCTAGTTTGAATCTGTCGTAAGGTAAAGACTACAGATAAATGTGTTTTTTTTCTGTAGAGATTAGGTTATTTAATTAGTGGCATATTCATTTAATGCATATTTTAGTTCATTTAGTCGGGGATGTTTGAACAGCTTTTTCGTTTTCGAACACTGAACAAGCTAACCAGAGCGTCTATTTTCGAGTTCAATTATTATAGCCAAATACCGTAGCCTAGGGTTTTGAATAACCAAAACACAAGACTGGTTAAGTGCATTGGAGCTTTCATTTACCCAGTGGGTTTGCTAATGAAGTTATAATTCCATCCAGCCCTGCACTTACTGAGATTAGTCTTTGGCTGACTTGTTTTCAAATCGTGTCCAATGTGTTCATGATCGTTTCATGGACGATGCTTTTGTGCCACAGGGTTGTCATCTCAGATCCCAATGACACTTGTGGTTTTGCATTGAAAGAAACTGCTTTTCTTTTGTCCCCCCCCTCCCATCAAAAATAATCATTCAGAAGATTGCATAGAGCAAAGCGTATTTTATTAACGCTGTTTTACAGCTGAGAAATCATTTTTCTGTTTTTTTTTTTTTGCTGGTAGACACATGACTACTGAAACTAGCACTAGTACCACCAGGGTAAACTTGATTTTGCAACACTACCCTTTATAAAAGCACGAGCCTATTATTTGTAAAGAATCGGTGAGCTGACAACAGCCTGGAGATTTGTTTTGACATTTGACTTGACCAAAATATTCATAGATAATATCATTTTTTTTTCAAATCATAAAACAAGCAAACAGCCAGTCGGAAAAGGGGTAGAATAAAAGCTACAGACTTGTTGTGGTACACACACACACACACACACACACACACACACACAATGTCCCATGGGAAGTAAATGAGAAGCTTGGCCAGAGAGTCTGTCATACCACACCATTTATCTTGTCTTGTGGAATGTAATCATCAGAGTGGTGTTCGGTGAATTGGGAAACACCCAGAGGGCTTCTGCTTAAAGCTGGACCTTATTGTGTATCGAGCGAGGAACGCGGTACGGGATAGGTGATCAAGTTTGAACACACAAACACAGAATTCAAAAGTTACTTATATCACACTTATTATATCTCTGGAGCTCGCCTTGCTTTAATTTTGCAAAACATAATGCAACTTCTATTATCATTTCATTATGAATTTTTCTAACCCTATGACCACCATGTTTTATATTATTATTATTATTATTATTATTATTATTATAATTCATTCATTCATTCATCTTCTAACGCATTATCCGATCTTCCCTCGGGTCACGGGGAGCCTGTGCCTATCTAAGGCGTCTATGGGTATTAAGGCAGGATACACCCTGGATGGAATGCCAACCCATCGCAGGGCACACACACTCACACACACACAGTCATACACTAGGGAGAATTTTCCAAGGTGCCAATCAACCTACCGTGCATGATTTTGGATCGGGGGGAAACCGGAGAACCCGGAGAAAAAAAAAAAGAAAAAACCCCTGAGGCACGGGGAGAACATGCAAACTCCACACACACATGGCCGAGACGGAAATCGAACCCAGACCCTGACGGTGTGAGGGGAACGTACTAACCACAAAGCCACCGTGCCCCTTATTATTGTTATTATTATTATTATTATTATTCCTAGTGCCCCCCCCCCCTTTAAAATATTTTCCACATTTTCCAATCAGGAATACAAGACGAGTGCGGAAAGAGCGAGGTCGCAGAGCACCTTTGAAACAAAACGGCGTTCCAGATGAATGTTGCTTCACCGCGACCACTAAACGCATCCTTTGAAGTTGTGTTTAATCAGAACCTGCCTTGAACTATGGCTGCAATTGCATCTTAGCTCGGCGCTAATATGATAGCGCACAAAGCAACTGGGTTTAGCAACTGAGACTAATCACCTCACCTTCCACCTCGAAAAAGCAGCTCGAAGTGAATATAACGGGCATCAACCGAAGTCTTGGTTTTAATGACAAAAGCACTCTGCAAAAACAAGAGCTGTCTCAAATCAAGCATGAATGTGAATTATTTAGCTGGTCTTTTCCCTCTAGGAAGTCTGAACACACGGAGAGAAGGACAGTTGAGTGAGCTTTTGGCAGCGGCCAGTGGCACTGCAATATGGCAGGGTTTTTCCCCATTTTGTGGATAATAGTTTGGTCTGGGTGTTTTGTATTATTTCATTTTTATTTATTTATTTATTTTTGCAATATTTCAACTATGAGTTTAACCTTCTCCTTTACGTCTCTATTTCATGCAACCTTTGATCTGATCTGCAATAATGATAAGCACTTATAAAGGATTCCAGCTTTCAAAGTGGTCGCCCAGACCTCTCTCTCTATCTCTCTCTCTCTCTCTCTCTCTCTTTTCTCTCAGCCGACTCTCTCTTTTTTAATCAGTTTTTCCCCTCCAGAGAGTTCCAAGTCTGGCAACCTTTGGAATGAGTAGACATATAATACTGTACATTGAGTATTTTTCCTTCTGCTATTCTCGCTACTCACCCTACCCTAGCCAGGGTTGTCATGGAAATCAGTTCTCCTTTATGAAAAAAAAATCCTCCATCGCTCCTCCTGCTTTCCTCCTCAGTTTTATTTTCCGTCTGCTTCGTTTCTTTTTCCTTTTTACCTCTCCGTGTCTTTGTTGCTATGGTTTCCTTCGGCGTAGTTAAGGTGTGACAGTCCTCCCATATGTTGAGTTTTGTGCTGCCCGTCAGCCTGACATCTCCATTGACCATCACAGTTTGACAACACACCCGGGAAGGCGCTCAGCTGGCAGGGTTCGCAAAGCGTGTGCACATTCACAGCTACTTCATTTTACACTCAGGGATTGAACAAATCGGGGGACCGACACAAATTCCCTCTCTTTTCAGATTATTCAGCTTCTTTCTTAAATATTGCTTTTTTTTGCTGATCATCTCTCAGGAGATCACCTAATTAGAAAGCACACATGGATTCTCTCTTGACCAGTTTACACTAAAAGACTATTGGGAATACACATCAGTCTCAGTCTGCATAAAGGATTTTCAATATGCACGAACCTATTCCGGTCTTTTTTCTAAATATGATCATATTAGTCATATGAAGTTGTTTTGTCTGAATAGTCTGTCTGAATAGATTAGGCGATAGTTACTGACATTGTCTCTACACCGTATCTTACTCGGCTTCACTGCCTCTCATTGAAGTGTATGTCAATATGCAACTTTTTATTGGCAGGCATTATTTCTTTTTCTTCTTCTTGCAGTCTGTGTGATGCAATTTCTTTTTTCCTGACCAGGCCATATCCCATTGACTCCCCTTTGGCCTCCTCAGATCGCATTAATTCAAATCTAATAGCTAGTTGAAAAAGCGGAAAAGTGAGTGGTGCAAATGTGACCTATGGAACTATGGGAGGATGTCAGAGGAAGACAATACCTCCACACACACTTCAAACCACTATTATCTGTAATGACAGTTATCTGAAGTGTGTGTGTGCCTGTGTGTGTGTGTGTGTGTGTGTGTGTGTGTGTGTGTCTGCATATTGAATGGGGGAGGGTGTTTATTTCTCCCACACACCCTTTTGAGCCACTAATTTAGCACAGATGACTGGTCGTCTAGGATGTGGATATGGAGAATGTGAACCATATAATGACGAGCTAAGCCATGCCTTGTTTTCGAATGTTATACGTTATTAAGTTTATTTGTGATGTAATGCCGTGCGCATGAAAGCAATGACATTAATATAAATCGTTATGAAATTTACCACATGATCAGAGTATTTTCTTCAGTCCTTTCATTCCTATGGAAAGAGCTGCACAAGTAAGACTTGGGTCTGCCAAAATGATTTCACCAAAGAGAAGATTTAAAGGACCACTCATTAAGAGTCACATTGTCAAAATGTGACTGTGCAAATATGAATATAGAGGTAAATGAGTATATACAATGATTGTTTACGTTATTGTTCTGAATTGCCTTCCACTGGCTTTGAAGGACGGAAACAGACATAGCAGCAGATGCTGGAGCATAAATTACACGTCAAGCAGGATAAGATACAGTACTAGAAGAAATCTCTTCCTTTCATCCTTTCCGTACTGCGGCTCTGGAAATGTTGCCGATATATGAATTAGTTTTTGCTCAACAATATTCATATGAAAAGCACTTGAAGGTATTAAACCATCGCGTAGTAGGGTAATTCACTCATGCTGAGAGGTTTTCAGCGCGGGAAAACCGTGGTAGAGAGGCGAAATAAGATTTTGTTTAATGTGACAAACTTTATTTGGAACCGGATGTCTTTCCTCATAACGCAGTGATGCCTACTCCAGTAAAAGACCTGAGCTATTCCTAGCTAACCAGTACAAATACTTTGTTACTTTGCTATATCTATATTTTACTGAAGTAATTTTTCAGCTGACTTTTTACTCCTTACATTTTCACGCAATTATCTGTACATTCTAGTCCTTACATTTTAAAAAATAACCTCGTTACTGCTATTTAATTTCGTCTAGTTTTCATTCTCATATACATATACATATATATTAGGACATAACTTGGATGTATAGGATTTTACAGTACATCAGTTGGACTGAAAATCCAGAGTGGCAGGCGAATACAGCATAATCCTAAAGCTTTACTTTGTTCTTTTCTGATGGTGTTCACAGCCATGCTGATTTCAGGCCACACTTTAAATAGAGAAGAAGCCTGGATGTAAAAAGAATAGCATGTAATATAATGTAAAAAGAAAAGGTTAGGTTAGGGATTGTTGCTGCATTATTCAAAGTCTGTTCTTGTACATAAAAAACATGCGTAATTTAATAATAATGGCCTTATGTACATACAGAAAACAAATGTAAATCGTAATTGAGAATCATTCATAAAATTCCAAAGGCCCTCCCTTGATACTGTAATTATTTTGTGAATAATGAAGATGTATTTTTCTTGTCCAAGGTGAGCCATTTCTGTCCAGTATAATGAAGTGTGGATGCAGAAGCAATTTGCTTTACAAAGCACACCTATGGGAACTGAAGATCTCGGCTGTTGTTTGTATCAGTCCTGGCAGGCCCACCACAGTTTTGGGCGATGAATGCAAGGGCGAGTATGCTAACCTGTGTTCCTCAGCCGCCCGCAGATGTTGGCAAACTCTGGATTCAGCAGAAGTGTCGAGACGGTGCTATCCATCATAAGCCTATGAAAGTGGGCCAGTGTGTGCCTTGCACATATTTGCTATTTGTCTCAGAATCATGGTCCTGTTGAATTACTGAAATCTTAGCCTTCCTAGGATAGACTGATTGCGAACATGCCGCATGTTCTGTGTGAATTGCTTTGCGCTTTACAGTGACTGCGGCGTGTCGTGTCTGTAAGCCATTATATAGAGACGTATAGAGTTGAAGGAAAATGGGTGGCCTTTTGCTGAAAACTCATCGGGCAAAATTGCATATTGAAATCTTGTTGAAAAGCAGATCGGGCCTTGCAAAGCAATTTTAGTTCAGATTTATTTATTTATTTCATTATTTTTTGGATGAAAAGATAAATAGAGAAAGTTTAAGAAGAACCACATTTGGAAGCCATCTTCCACTGGCCCAGATAATAGAATATATATATATATATATATATATATATATATATACACAGACGTGGACAAAATTGTTGGTACCCTTTGGTCAATGAAAGAAAAAGTCACAATGGTCACAGAAATAACTTTAATCTGACAAAAGTAATAATAAATAAAAATTCTATAAATGTTAACCAATGAAAGTCAGACATTGTTTTTCAACCATGCTTCAACAGAATTATGTAAAAAAATAAACTCATGAAACAGGCATGGACAAAAATGATGGTACCCCTAACTTAATATTTTGTTGCGCAACCTTTTGAGGCAATCACTGCAATCAAACGCTTCCTGTAACTGTCAATGAGACATCTGCACCTCTCAGCAGGTATTTTGGCCCACTCCTCATGAGCAAACTGCTCCAGTTGTGTCCGGTTTGAAGGGTGCCTTTTCCAGACTGCATGTTTCAGCTCCTTCCAAAGATGCTCAATAGGATTGAGGTCAGGGCTCATAGACGGCCACTTTAGAATAGTCCAATTTTTTTCCTCTTAGCCATTCTTGGGTGTTTTTAGCTGTGTGTTTTGGGTCATTGTCCTGTTGCAAGACCCATGACCTGCGACTGAGACCAAGCTTTCTGACACTGGCTAGTACATTTCTCTCTAGAATTCCTTGATAGTCTTGAGATTTCATTGTACCCTGCACAGATTCAAGACACCCTGTGCCAGACGCAGCAAAGCAGCCCCAGAACATAACAGAGCCTCCTCCATGTTTCACAGTAGGGACAGTGTTCTTTTCTTGATATGCTTCATTTTTTCGTCTGTGAACATACAGCTGATGTGCCTTGGCAAAAACTTCGATTTTTGTCTCATCTGTCCACAGGACATTCTCCCAGAAGCTTTGTGGCTTGTCAACATGTAGTTTGGCATATTCCAGTCTTGCTTTTTTTTTTATGATTCGTTTTCAACAATGGTGTCCTCCTTGGTCGTCTCCCATGTAGTCCACTTTGGCTCAAACAACGACGGATGGTGCGATCTGACACTGATGTTCCTTGAGCATGAAGTTCACCTTGAATCTCTTTAGAAGTCTTTCTAGGCTCTTTTGTTACCATTCGGATTATCCGTCTCTTAGATTTGTCATCAATTTTCCTCCTGCGGCCACGTCCAGGGAGGTTGGCTACAGTCCCATGGATCTTAAACTTCTGAATAATATGTGCAACTGTACTCACAGGAACATCTAGTTGCTTGGAGATGGTCTTATAGCCTTTACCTTTAACATGCTTGTCTATAATTTTCTTTCTGATCTCTTGAGACAGCTCTTTCCTTTGCTTCCTCTGGTCCATGTCGAGTGTGGTACACACCATATCACCAAACAACACAGTGATTACCTGGAGCCATATATATAGGCCCAATGGCTGATTACAAGGTTGTAGACACCTGTGATGCTAATTAGTGGACACACCTTCAATTAACATGTCCCTTTGGTCACATTATTTTCTGTGTTTTCTAGGGGTACCATCATTTTTGTCCATGCCTGTTTCATGAGTTTATTTTTTTACATAATTCTGTTGAAGCATGGTTGAAAAAACAATGTCTGACTTTCATTGGTTAACATTTATAGAATTTTTATTTATTATTACTTTTGTCAGATTAAAGTTATTTCTGTGACCATTGTGACTTTTTCTTTCATTGACCAAAGGGTACCAACAATTTTTGTCCACGTCTGTATATAGATATAGATATATATATATATATATATATATATATATATATATAGATATATATATATAAATATATATATATTACAGCCACCACAATTCATCTACTCTATTATCTATAATTAATGTCTCATATGTTAAATAAAATCTCATATGTTGCATAAAGAAAAACACATGGGACTTTCGGCAAAGTCTTGTGGCACACCATGATATATTCATTCATTCATTCATTCATCTTCTACCGCTATATCCGATCTTCCCTCGGGTCACGGGGAGCCTGTGCCTATCTCAGGCGTCTATGGGCATTAAGGCAGGATACACCCTGGATGGAATGCCAACCCATCGCAGGGCACACACAAACACACTCACACACTCACATTCACACACATTCATACACTAGGGACAATTTTCCAAGGTGCCAATCAACCTACCGTGCATGTTTTTGGACCGGGGAGGAAACCGGAGAACCCGGAGAAAAACCCCCTGAGGCACGGGGAGAACATGCAAACTCCACACACACATGGCCGAGACGGGAATCGAACCCGGGCCCTGGTGGTGTGAGGCGAACGTGCTAACCACTAAGCCACCGTGCCCCTCATGATATATTCATATTCATAATTATATTTACATAATTATGTTCATTTATTCCATGGACTTCAATAATCCACGAAGAACTATTTTCTCCTATTTATGTTACACATTCTTGATATGATGACGATAGTTATTTGCTAAATACAGTTTTGCGTTCTGATTTTTCACTTTACTAGCAGTGTCAGAATATAAGTGATGAGAAAAGCAGTGCTCAGTAAGTTTATTCAGCACTAAAGATAAAGCCATTGTTCAGTTGCCATGCCAGACAGCAGCCACATACTTGCATCTGACACACAGTTAAGTAACAGAATCTTGGTGTTCTCTGTGAAACCGTTATATCTAGACCTGAGATAAAAAAGACTGTGTGGCATTGGGAACTGTGATGGTGCAGGCGATGTGACGTAGCAGGCAGCTATGTCGTGTCATGCATTTAAAAAAAATTACCTCAACAGACTAACAGTGAGAATAACACTTCATGTCAGATTTCATAGCACAGTCATCTGCTTTTTTCTCTCCTTGTTAGGATTTTTATCAGTTCACACATTACGTTTACACTGGAGGTTTTACAATACAAAAATGTTTCATTTAATAACAAAAGATGGTGCTTTAGAGTAACACGTTTCCAATACAACAAATATAAGCATTGCCCTTAATATATATATATATATATATATATATATATATATAATATATATATATATATATATATATATATTATATTCCCTTGAGGAAGGCCCTAAGTTCTGTATCATGGCTAACCCTATGCTCTGACTGCACCTTCTATACAAGCTGGGATGTGTGAAGAAAATTATAAATAATTTCATTGGGCCGTAATGTCAAATAAAGGCTATAGTATTTATTTATTTATTTATTATATATTTATATCATAGTGTGATGTCACACTTAAGCCACCATGCCATATCAGTGCTCATTTATGTTGGCTTTATGCTGAGTACATCGTGGTATTGAGGGCATAAAAAATTCTGTGCGCTTTGGCCTCAGTACAAATCTTATTATAACTAACATTTATATCAGGTTTAATGTTCTCTGCTTCAGCCTGTGCACGTTCGCCCCTTTTGGGTCTTAGCCGCAGTTTAAACTCTCAGATCAGGTTGCGATATGGGGAAATACCTTCGGCCAACATTTTTGTGATAAAAACCAGTGAAAGGAGTGATTAAACAGAACGATTGCATTGTTGTGGTGTGAAGATTACTACAAATGAAACCGTTTCTGATTTTTACTGCGGGAATAAATTGTTTTGGTGTTTTCTTGGCTAGAACGAGAAAGCAAGAGCATCTAATTGCTACATAGCTCGTCTCTGAGCAGTGTAACAAACAACAGCATGTTCTTTCTGTCTACCTCTGGCTTCAAAATCACGCTTTTCCGAGAAGGTCAGAAAATAAAATGTTTTTTTTTTTTTTTGTTTTTTTTTTTTTTTTAGATTTAGACAATCCTTCTCTTTAAAGTCGAGATTTCAAGAAAAATGTGCATATTTTGCTCCTATATAACTCCTATTTGCGTGCTGGGTATATTTAACCCATCTCAAGTGTAGTTATTTTTATTTATATTTCTATATACTCATTGAGCAGTTCTTTTATTTTCTTTTTTGCTCTCAAATTCTCTTAATTCGTCACTAAAAGATGTTACTTTAAGCTTCTTCATTACACAATTTTACACACAGATTTTCCAGGTGCTGTGAATCAGTGACTAAGATGGCCAGAGAACACTAAAGTTCTTCAAAGCAGTTTGCATTATTATCCTAGAAGTAGGCTTTAGAAGATGCGTAAATTATAGAAACAAGGTTATGGTGCGTGTGTGTGTGTGTGTGTGTGTGTGTGTGTGTGTGTATGTCAAATTTTCAAATCAATTTTAGTTGTCACTTACACATACATACATAGTACAACATGCAGTGAATAAGTGCTCTTACGACAGCCCAACATGTAAACATAAAAAGGAAAAAGAAAGAAAGAAATAGTGCAGACATTATAATAATTAATGCAAAAAAAATGGAATAAAATTAAAAAAATAAAAAGAGTGTGGGGGGCACGGTGGCTTAGTGGTTAGCACGTTCGCCTCACACCGCCAGGGTCGGGGTTCGATTCCCGTCTTGGCCATGCGTCTGTGGAGCATGTTCTTCCCCTGCCTCAGGGTTTTTTTTCTCCGGGTTCTCCGGTTTCCTCCCGGTCCAAAAACATGCACGGTAGGTTGATTGGCGCCTTGGAAAATTGTCCCTAGTGTATGAATGTGTGTGCGAATGTGAGTGTGTGTGTCCTGTTTCGGGTTAGCATTCCATCCAGGGTGTGTCCTACCTTGATGCCCATAGACACCTGAGATAGGCACAGGCTCCCCGTGACCTGAGGGAAGATCGGATATATCTGTAGATGAATGAATGAATGAATGAAAAAAAAATAGTGTGTAAGTGTAAGTGACCAGTGTAAATTATCCAGCGAAAAAGTGACCAGTGTAAAAGTAAAAGTGACCATTGTGCAATGTGTGTGTGTATGTGTATGTGTGTATATGCATGTGTATAAAGTTATGTTGGTCAATGGGTCAATTTTACTAGGTCAATGGATTCATGCTGTTGGTGCCACATTCTCACCTGGACCAAAATAAGATTCAGGCTGCATTGCACTTTTTCTAGTCTCCAGTTATACTAAATCTCTTCTTACTGCACCCTCAACTTTGTGTTCTAATGTTTTCCTCCTGTTGTGGTCCATTTACCAGGGTTGACGTGCTGCACTTTTCAAGATGTACAGTTGTTGAGATTGATTATCTGAGGTACTGTGGCCTTTCAGTCAGCTCGAACCAGTCTCTCCCATTTCATTCTATAGGGCTTGCGCTCACTGAATGTTTTTTTCTGAGTAAACTCTAGAGACTTTTATGTGTGAAAATCCCAAGAGATCGGCAGTTATAGAAATACAAAAACCAGTCCGTCTGGCACCAACAATTACGCCACAGTCAAAATCACTGAGATCACATTTTTCCCTCAACTCAATGGTCAAAGCTGCTACTCCATATCTGATACATTATTTTGATTTATTTAATTGCCTAAATGAGTAGATGTGCAGATGTTGTAATATTTCAGTTTTTCACAATTTAAATACGTAACATTCTGGTTATTTACTGCATGTTTAAGATCATTCAATTACCTCTCCCCCTGCCCAACACACACACACACACACACACACACACACACACACACACACACACACACACTTCTTAAACACACGGCACCAAATAAATTGCAGCAAATCTGGTAAACACATCACAAATATTTGGGAAGCCTACTGATTGTGGTATCCGAGGTCAGAGAAAGTAGTCGGCTCTTTCTCTCGGTGGAGTGACTGTGTGCGGTGTGCTGGCTAGAATTTCACACAGCTTTCCATCTAATCGATTCCACCAGCAGTCAGTCATGAGGGACGGTGAGCTAGCAGCACAGTGAAGCTCATACTTCCTGCTTGTTTCATCCTTATTGATGTGCCCCAATTTAATACTACTGAAGACTGATGTGCCATTTCTCACCTCATTGGGAACGTTTTACTTGGTTTGCTTTCTGGATTTTTTTTTTCTTTTCATTTTTAATTTCTTTGTGTGTACTTACTTCAGCTCCTATCCTTCTACACCCTCTCTTTTTCCTCTCCTGCACCACTTGTGTTTCGCCTCTGCTGCTGTATGCTGCAGAGGCATGGGAACCAGGAGCATCGGCTAGTGAGTTATTATTTGTTTGAATATGGTGGTATAGATAGTAAATATCTCAGCAGTTGCACAATTTCAAGGAAGAGGGATCCTGTGCAGTGGCACATTGGTGGACTCAAAATAGCATGGCTGGTTTAGCCCACTCATCATCTCCTCCCTACAACACACACAAAACCGCAGCCGTGTGCCCTGTTCGTGCGCTTATAGAATGGTGCAAGGTGTCACTTGTTAGTCATAACGCTATAGCTTGCACACACACACACACACACAAACACGTGTATATATATATATATATATATATAATATATATAGATATATATAGATATATATATATATATATATATATATATATATATATATATATATATAAACAGGTGTGTGTGTATATATGTATTTATCTATATGTATGTGTATATATATATATAATATATATATATATATAATTATGCTGTTAAAACCTTGCCTATCCCTATCTGTGTAGTGTTGTTCACTAGAGGCCAGTGATGATGTCTAAGCAGTCATGAGAATGATTTCAGCATGGGCTCTCTGGAGAGGTCTGTGTATTGCTCCTGTCTCTTCCCCCGGGGGACTTGCCCTGTATGTGGCCCACACTGCTATCTCTCCACATGCTGTGGGATTTCGTCTGTTTTCTCTTTTATGAATCTATTTATGCACTTCTGTTCTCTTTGCAAGACAAACACAAGACAAAGGCAAATGCTAAGCCTGAGAAATAATACAACAATGAAGCCTTAATTAGTGATCCAAAACGTATTTATACCTTTTAGAGGCTTTTTCATGTACCTCGATATCTACACCATACATGTATCTATACCTGGAAGTATACCTAATATTCTAGACTTTAAAAGAGTATTTAAAACAAGTAAGGTTTTGATTTTAGGTTTTCATTTCTATTTTATTTTAAAAAATGAGTTTAAATTTCTGCGTTTAAAGAGCAGGGCATCATTATTGACAGAATAATATCAGTATGCCAGTATCACCATATAATATATTATATATTATCATCAGAGACATATACACTGTTAAAATGTTTGCAACATTAAGTTAAAACACTTATAATTTTATAAATATAAAAAATATAAATGGAAATATATACCATAAATATCATGGTGTATAGAGTGTATGGAAATCTTGACTACGAGTGTAGTACTGTATGTTCTACAAACAACATTTCCTCTGGTTTTGTCATGCTCATTCAGCATGCCCCATACGCCGTCTTTTTTTTCTGTTTGTGTCTGGGAGTGTTTCCTTGCCCTTTGCCCTGACCACTCGGCTGAAGAACCAGTCTTTCTCAGACTGACGTCATTTTACTCGTCTGGTACTGATGTGTCGTCAGGGGTTCAGAGGCCATGCATTCAGGGCTGTCTGGGGGATTCAGAGTCTTTTCTGTATGATTTCCCCTAAATTCATTAAGCAGTATAGGAATTTAAATATACCAAGAACTGATATCAAGACCTGATATATTTCTCTTGGTATGATGTGTCTGTTTTACTTTATGCCACACAGGTTTATCTCTCTGGCCTTATCAGAATGTCTTTTAGATATCACTTTATGAGCTCCACACTGCATAGTTTGTTATTGCTGACCACTGGGACAATTCAGATAAGACAAGTAGACTGGAATGTCGATGACCAGACACTCTAATGTATTTAGTTGACTGCTTATTGCATGTCACAAACACAAACACTGCTTTATACATTACATACTACATTATTCAAGATAAGGTAGGGCACATACATATATGCATGGCTTGGCTTGTGTTAACTGCTGAGTTGCCATTAATAACCTTTCTTTCCGATTTTATTATCAGGATGTGTATAATTATCTACATTATTCGCATAATTACACTACAGTTGTCCAGGAACTGTCAACTTCCGCAGCATGTAACTAGCTGTGCTACCTGTGTAACATGGAACCCAAGCAAAATGTCAAGTTTAAAACCAGTCTGTAATTTAACAAATTATTTAAAGCAAAGCTATAGGAAATGGCCATGTCCTATGCCACTGCATTGTAATTACCGATAAAAATACACTTGCAGACTGGTCTGCGAGTTATAATGTTACAGCAAAACAACTGTGGAAATGTACAAGCATTACAAACATTTACCTGTGCATTTTAGCTGTTATTTCACACCACAGCAGATGCTTTAGTGCAAAGTCTGCACATATAGCAGTGCTGTGCTCATGTTTAATCTCTATTCTATTTTCTAAATGTAATGTTTGATTGATAACTAGAAAAGTTGTTGGATCATCTCGTTTTTAGTCACATGTGTTATGTACAGCTAGCATACTTTAGCTGTCCACACCTCATTGAACTGTCAAGGATATTTGGGCTTTTGTTTTCTGGATGTGTGCAATGTGGGATGAAAATAATATTTATTATTTGCCCTATGATGACATGGGTGTGAATGAAGCTAAGCATCCCCCCCTCACAACATTCACATAAGATTACACCCTGTATAGTCAGTCAGAAGGTAGCATAAAGCTAAAGACTAGCCTGACATTTCAGTTAGGGGTACAACTGCAGTACAGCTAGCTGAATGTTAGCTAATTTGACATTTCCTGGGTGGCTGCAGTTTAATGACCCCAAAAGAGTAGGTAATTCCACACATCCTGTTACATGCTGGTAAACACAATTGTAAAGGTTGCACAGGTTATAAGAAAGCAATCACCGAAGACAGTATAATCCTGCTACAAATGAGATCTTTGTTCAGGAAAGGCATAAGTAATTACTATTAGCGTATTACTACTAGCTTTATGTGCTAGTGCAGTTCATTTTAATGTTCATTATAGTTTAATGTATAGCTTCAGGACTTCATGGCTCGTCCTTAGATGTATTTGGACGTGTGTGTGTTTGTACAAACACATACACGCATATATATATATATATATATATATATATATATATATATATATATATATATATATATATATATATATATATTCGTAAATGTCTCAAATGTATGATTGTTGTATAACATTGTTGAACATTTGACTAGTGATTATGCATTGTGAGGCTGAGTCACGTCGGTTGTCAGCATCGTTATACAGACTCTCTGTTCTGCATCAGCACACTCAGCCACCCCCAGCCTGCCTGGATGAAGCTTGGCATTTCCCAATATGCACTGCAGTATGTGCAGCTTTCCTCGTTGGGATTGTCATGTCACAAGCACAGCACAAGTGTAAATAGTTTAAGCTAAGCAGGGTTAAAGTTAAATCCTGCTCTGCTTCTTCAGCATATAGCTGCCACCGTGCTCGCGGCTGTCTCCGGGTCTTTTCATCAGTTCATCAACACTGCGTGTGCCATCACCAGACTCTCTCGCTATTGGTCAGAGATAGGCTCTGTGACTGGCCGGAGGATGATATTCTGAAAGGAATGATGCTGAAGGCCACGGCTGTGTATTGAATGTCCAGTACTTTCTGAACGATCGCACGGTGGCACGGTTCTTTCTCCCAGCACTCAAAATCTAACCATTCAATTTAGATTAGGAAATTTCCCTGGTACTTCTTTAAAATGCCACAGTGACATGACATCCAGAGTGAACAGGATAGGTAGGTAGGACAGAAAGTGAGCTGGGATGGAGTGAGGGATTTGATAGATAGAGGTAATGGGCACAAACCCTGTGAATGTCCTGTGGGAGAGATTTCTTCCTCCCTGTTTTAGCCAAAGCCATTCTATCTCTTTTTTTTCTCTCCCATATGCAGCCACCTTATGCAGGCTTTTGTCTTTGTTTTCCCTTTCTCGCTCCATGAATAATTTCTATCCCCATCAGAAAACATCTTGTGTAATGCTGCTCGTTATCACACTTTCTCCCAAACGCCGGTTAGAAATGGGAGGATTTGGACAGCTCACTGATAGGATGTGTGATAATGACTGTACTGAGAAACAGTTGTCTGGTAGGGGTCAGAGTTAAGTTTCATATTATTCAAAGAATCTTTGGTGCATCTTCATTGTTGGTTGCCTATAGTTGTTAAAAATAAGGTAAAATCCATCCCTTAAATCTGGTGAGCGGAAAGAAAAATATGACAGATGGGACATTTCAGAGTAAATGTGCTTCATGGAAAAGCATTTCACTTAATTTAAAAAATAAATAAATGAAAAGTTGCACATGGATGCAGTTCTTTACAATAATGGACACTGGAGATATTTCAGACTGAATGCATTATCATTTAAGCATAAATAGCGTTGGGAATCACACTAATTGGCTGTCACGGGCGGATTTGCACCCTTACTGAAGCACACATTCTTGCTTACAAATCTACTAAACTGCTTAACGACATCTTATGGATGACTTTACTGAGGTTACTGAAGCTAAAGGTCAAAGAAACAAAACACAAACACAGGACTAAATCAGTAAATGTCTACCAGGAAAAAAATTTAATGAAATAAATTTTGCACAAGGGGAAGGTGAAGGTGGAGCATTCTTAAAGTGTGAAGAACAGTTTTTAGAATAAGTAAGAAATAACAGACAGGCTGTGCTGGTAGGAGAAAAAAAAACATGCCATCTACACAAAGTTGATTCTTCTATTTAAGTCCCAGAAATTTGCCAGTGAGAAATTATTTACTCATGAATGACACTTGAGCCCAGTTGTTACAGTCATTACATGCCTCTGAAATGAGTTATAATTACCTCTTATCATTCATTCATTCATTCATCTTCTACCGCTTTATCCGATCTTCCCTCGGGTCACGGGGAGCCTGTGCCTATCTCAGGCGTCTATGGGCATTAAGGCAGGATACACCCTGGATGGGATGCCAACCTATCACAGGGCGCACACACACACACACACATTCACACACATTCATACACTAGGGACAATTTTCCAAGGTGCCAATCAACCTACCGTGCATGTTTTGGCACGGGGAGAACATGCAAATTCCACACACACACATGGCCGAGACGGGACTCGAACCCGGACCCTGGCGGTGTGAGGCGGACGTGCTAACCACTAAGCCACCATGCCCCCCTAATGCAAACTCCTTTGATTGAAATATTCATCCATGAACACTTTGTGATACTCAAGGCTCAAGTGTGTTAAAATAACATTAAGCATATACTTACAGAACATTTTATCATAGTTAATGATTACACTTTTTCCATTGTTAAATAATAACAGTTTCCCAGTAGTATTAGCCTAAGATTATCTGGTGTATGCCATCCAAGTCCTTGTGAAAGAGCTGTTGCTATAGAAATGACAACGATAGATAGATAGATAGATAGATAGATAGATAGATAGATAGATAGATAGATAGATAGATAGATAGATAGATAGATGTAATCATTTATGGTTACAGGAGAACGACTGTCAGAGGTACTATTATGGAAAAGATTTAATTGGTATTTTTAGAATTCATCAGTGTTGTTGTATGAAAGGACAAGAGTCATCTGTTATTGTAAGAATTAAATGTAATATTCAAGATATTTTAGGGCGCTCGTTTGAACGTTTTTGCAGATTTTTTTGCCTTTTGATTTAGAGCATAATGAATTCTTTAGCATCAGACACTAAAGGTGGTCCTAGGAGTTCAATCGGTGCCCAGAACAAGCCCCAGAGAAGCCCTGCCGCATTTGGCCACTATCGGCGTAGCTTTCTAGCTTTCACATTCTGCACTACCTATAAGATAATAATCATAATGACGAGCTTAATTCCACGTCTTGGATATGGGTTTCCGCCATCTTAAACAAACGCATCCGATTAATCTGTGAATGTAGAGCCGCAATGTGAGACATAAGTGTTGTGAAACTCTCACAGAGCACTTTCACTATGTTTTTCATGTCATGCTGTTGCCTGCTTGTTAAGATCACAGCTATGTTAATGATGCTTGGCCTGCAGCCATTTGCATTAGCAGAGCATCTCTGCGGCCAGCATGATCTCATAGTTGGAGTTGGTGAGACCCTCTAAAGGGCAAGACTCCTACAGAAGGCTCTGAAAAGCAGACCCGATGAAAACTTGGTGATATCATTAACGATGTCATTACCCACGTCGCATAGTGTGTTTCTTTTATATTTACATCGTACTGAAAGGAAGTGTATGGAGATATCCATGTTGTAAAGATGAGTGATGTGTCATTGGGGGATTGCGTTTTATTTATACAGTTATTTCTTTCTTTCTTTCTTTATTTATAACCAGATGGTGTAATACCTATCCAATTGTTAAACTCTAATAGCATGTTCATGTAGTGCTCGCCCTATCATCACGGCTCAAGCATCTGTGCTCTCACCAAGCCACTTCTGTAATGGCATCTCATATACGCTCATCAGAGTCAAGATGAATGAACACTGCACTGAAAATAACCGTAAAGAAATTAGAGCCAGACAGCCTTTCTCTGTCCTAATCAACTCCCTACTCTAAAAGCATGGGCAGGGAACCTCTGCTTCTCCCGTCTGTGTTTTGCTTTCTACTTACTCCTCCTTCCTCTCATCACAGTATGTTTACTGTCCTGCTTAACTACAATATATACATTTGCATAATGTCCTTGCAGATTCTCTGCCCTTTTCCAGTTCTGTAATATCCTGTAGTGTATGCAGCTTCTGTGCATTTTGTGTCACTTGAAGCAAAAGTTATCATGGCAACTTCTTTAGGTAGCAATGTTTCTTTCTAATTTGACTCATTTTGACTCACCGAGTGTTACCCAAGCGATACAGGCCAAAGAGGGTGAAGTTTAAAACATGCGTCCTCTAAGATATATGACTCTATGACCAAACTGATACTAGTTTATGCAGCATGGCACATATGGATAGGAATCTGCCACACATGGGTTCACCTGAGGTTGGTTGATTGGCTCAGTGGTCAAGATGTTGGACAGAATGGCTGTGAGTTCAATTCCCAACACCGCTAAGCTGGCAGTTTGAGCAAGACCTTTAACTCCCAACTTTTTAATGAGATAATTAGAAGTTGCTATGAATAAAGACATAAATGTGAATTCAAGTTTCACTCTTATGAACAAGGGATTAAGAGCGTACCATCCTTATCACGTAGAAAACCTTTTGCGCTCTCTGTTATACTAATTTCCAAACTCTTTTTATGTACATATATATATATATATATATATATATATATATATATATATAATATATATATATATATATATATATATATATATATATATATATATATATATATATATATATATATATATAAAATTTTTTTATCAACTTGAACAAAACTTGATTATATGTGTATAATTAGTGTAATAATAATAGCTATAAATGGTGTATATGTATATACCTAAGTAAAATGTGCTGTGCTTATACATTCGAAACACACCTTTTTCTTAGACTTATATTTTTTTATTTAGGCCAGAAGAAGACGAGACTATTCTGCATTCATAATTATTCTTACCAGATTTATAAAGTGTAAAGAAAATGCAAAATGTAAATTAGCCTGTTTTCAGCCTGCTGTCATCATCCTGTAATCATCCTGCTGTTTATTGGCCTAGCTTTGCATTCTCTCTGGTTTTTTCCCAGAAAGACCTGGCCACCTTACAAACATCAGTATGAAAAGATATATATTATATATATATATATATATATATATATATATATATATATATATATATATATATATATATATATATATATATATATATATATATATATATATATATATATATAATCTCTAACATTTTGTTTGTCTTTCGTATCTTTAAAGTGGTTGAGTCAACAAAGCAAGATGCTTTATGCCTTTGACCAGGGCTCTGTTGGCCCATCTGAGATTCTGCTGATGCTATCTAAATGAAGCTCTCTGTATTGTTCTGATGTTCAGAGTAATCTGAGTTACTTGAAATGAATGCTTGCCCTGCATTGCATTTCTCTTCTCTTAGGCATGCTCGTCTGGGCACTAGTCACGTGCCGTTGTGTTTGAGATGCACAGATGTTTGATTATTAAAGTTTAGTTGCAGGCTCATTCAGCGTTTACTATGCTTAATGTTGTTTGCATTAAATTAAAAGAACAGTTGCTATAATTAAAAATGAAAATAAGCTGTCAGTGATACACCCCGTCCATTTTTTTTTTATCAACTTGATATCAGCTGATCTTACCATTATATCCTTATTTCATATTTGTGTTCAGGGTATGATTATCAAATGTCTATTTCTATTATATGTCACCCTTGTCTATGGACATAGCTTGATGGGTTTTTATAAGTGCTGGGAATCTAATTTTTCTATCAAAATGGTGCAAAATTGTTCTCAAATTTGCTTCACTTTCAATCAAAAAAAACACACTCGGTTTGGAAAAAAGGGAAAGAAAGTAACCAAGCTTACTTGCATAGTATAACAGACAAAATGACTCTCGTGATGTATGTTTTGCTTAACATGAATCTATCTGAAATCTGTTCAGACACAAGCCTCTACGCGGGATGGTTTATTAAGGGTTTATTATGACTCCTGTGACCAAGTATGTTTGTGTGTTTGTTGAAACTTTGCATTATTTATACACACCATCCTACTTTTCTATCAAGAAATATCTCGAAAAAGTCTTGTGATGAATAACGCTTACACCAAATGCCAAATGGGGTAAGAAAACAGGGCTTAACTGTGTAATATTGACAGTTCTGGTGCATATTTGCTTCTGATCTTTTTTTTTATTTTATTCCCTTTGAAATGTGCCTGTTGCTCGTGAGAATGTTGTGTATGTTCTCGAGCCTTGCTAATAAGAGCCTCGGTAAATCAATAGTGACAGATTGAATTCTTTTAGTTCTGGTCTACTTTTTTAAAAGCAGATTGTAAAGAACGCATTTGGTGATGGACGCGATTGTGCACGTGTCCATGTCTTTACCCTTTAGCCGCCCGTTGAATTGAGCCATTGGGATCTATTCTTTGAGCAGTTCTTAAGTGCTTCAGTACTGGTTAGAGGTTCAGCACACCTCTTGGGTTTCACCTCAACGCCACTTTGCGCAAGCAGAGGCCTGCATATTTTTCGTGCTCGTCAAAATGTAATGTCTTTTAATGGCTTTAATGGGGGGGGGCGCTCATCAATCTGGAGCATGCTTTAATCCTCGGTGAGGGGCTTAGCCTCTCGCTAAACAAAAATAAATAAATCAGTGTCGGCTAATTTAGCCGTGTTATGAATTGCAAATGAGGAGCTCATCATGGCTTTGCCGGTGCATCATTACATGGTGATAATGTGTGCTGTGGCTGTTTATGGCCTCTGGTCCGGGTGTAGTGAGGACCGCCCACACTTCCTCTCTGCCACCCCCACCCAATCAGGCTGCTTCTATTGTCTTTATTGTTGTTGGGCATTTTTCTGGCACACTATCGACATGGTTTTCTCATTTACCCCATGGATGTACGCAGTGCATCGTGGGCCATAATTATATTTCGGAACAGTTCGGAAAGGTCACGCTCGTTTTTTTTTTCTTCTGCCTTACCTCTGGACGGGAAGCTATTTGACCTGAGTATCAACACTGTTGAGAGATTAACATAATAGACTGTTGACTGTTCTATTAAAGATATTTTACCACACGTTCTGTCACGTTAACCGAGCTGCACTTGTGTTCCAGCCAGGCTCACATCCTGTTCTCCACCCCCTTTGTACTGTTTGGTTGCTTTTAAAATCCTTGTGGTTCTAGATTGAGCCTCAAAAAAGAGCTGATTAAAGAGCGAAGTGTTTTAAAGACTAAAACCAACTAAGCCTCCTGTCGAACCTCTGTGTTCTGGTTTGATGTTTTGTTTCGTCATACGCCGCTCTGATAACGCTCGCATTTTAACGTTTTCAACGTATCCGCACGCTGCCGTATGATGTGGTTCATGCGTTTCATTTGCTTACAAATGTTGAAGGGAACATAAAGGGGGTCTCCTATGAGCTGTGTGGTCTGGTTTATTCCTACTGTAACACTGTTATGCTAGATCTGTCTCCGTGCAAGCATTTACATCATCTTCTGGACCTCAACACTCTATCTACGCTTGCATCCAAAACAACTAAAAGAGCCAACCGACTCAAGCCTCAGTACAACACTGTCAGTCTTTATAGAGGGTTATTATTATTTATTATATCGAGTATTTTGGATAAATAACACTGCAGTTAAATGACCTGCTTATTTTCATTGTTCATTACAGGCCTTTTTTTTTAATACACAAGATATTTTGCAGTAGGTAGATATAGCAGACATAAGAAGACTGTGAGAGACTGCGTGGGTGAGGAAGTGTTTAAAATCATGCACGGAGGGCTTGATTAGTACGTTTCACTGCAGCCGAAAGTGTTCAGATTCACTTGTCTGAAGTAGGGATGTATCTTTTTCTCTTGTACGGAAAGAAAAAGTCTAAGCGGAGTGCACTAAAATAACCATTTTCAAGAAAAGTGCCAGATTTTCTGCTCGGGTAATTGATTGGATTAAGACGAAGGTGGGGTTTGTATGGTGATCTGCTATTGTTATACATTTAATGAATCCATGGCTTGAACAACCTGAGACAACATTTTGGCAGATTTTAACTATATCTCAGCAACTGACGGTTAAGTGCCTTGCTGAAGGGCCCACAAGTGGTGGTCGGATTTGAATACCATAGTACGACATACTCAGTAGTAATTAATAGTAATATATTCGAATATTAAGCAGTTCTTAGTTGTTTTTCCTCCCGTTCACCTGCCTTCAAAAGAAAACAAATGGTTGACTTTTAAAGAGCACCTTTACTTGAAATGGTTCTTATTTTTAAATGTTAAAGCTTCATTCTGGAATCACACACTTTTACCATGTGCTATTCATCTACGGCATTTGGCAGGCGCCCTTATCCAGAAATAAGATATATATATATATATATATATATATATATATATATATATATATATATATATATATATATATATATATATACACAACTGAACAGTTGAAGCCCTTGTTTGAGGTCCTAGCAGTGGCAGGTGTGGTGATGCTGGGATTTAAACTAATAACCTTATTAAATGTCTGATGTGTCCATTAAAGATGTGATCAGGAAAGGAAGATGATACTAAAGCAAAACAGAGCGGACCACAAACGTGATCAGTATTCGAATACATAGAATCCATTGAACTACAGATAACTACAGCGTCATTGTTCAAATGATGTGCGACCGAAAAGCAAAACTTGGCAGCACAGTGCAACTTTCACTTTTCCATTGGGCCAGCTAATGAATCATTCCCTTTCTGTATTCAGTTCTCCATCTAAAAGAATATTACTCAGTACCTATGAATAATTCAGCCTCTACAGCGAAACTAATGAGCAAAAGCTATGCAGCTATGTCATGAGTCTGAAGTCTGACGCTACTGATGAGTTCCGAGACTTTAAGGGGTTAAAAAGATTCTTTTTCGCGTTCTGCTTTATGATATATGAAATCCTGCAGCGGCACCTTGGCAACAATATAGCCAGTGTCATGAATGATGTTGAAGCATAACTCCTGCTGAAACGTCTTACACCAGGAAGATAATGTGGTACCATAGGATGAATAATTGCTAAGTCTCACTGACTGTGAGATGACAGTTTTTTTTCCCCTATCTAAGAATATGGAAGCACTACAGAGCACTAAGTTTAGGATGACACAAAGTGCTGATTAAAAAAAAAAAAAAACATCTCTTCTGGTGGGCTAGATGCTGGTGCAAACCAGCGGTCCAAACCTTTTTTTTGCACCAGGCACCAGTTTCATGCATGAACACTTTTCCAGTGATTTTATTCCAGGGTTACCTTGTGTCACTGATGCATGAACTGATCCCCTGGTATGAACTGCGTGTGCATCTTTCTACCATATAACCAGGAAGTGTGTGACATTAATATTGTGCTCAATTAGATTTTTCTGGTATCAGTACATTCATTCTCTAGTTTTAGCTTTTATTTATTCGGTGACATGGTCAGAACTTTGTTTTGTCAATGCACACCATTCTCATTCCATCAACCTCTGTCCTGTTCAGTCTGGCTACATTCTTTAGGTATTTGAAATAGTTTTCTATTAATATATTAACATAATAAATCATTAACACTAAAAGGGGAGGTGGTACTGTAGTGGTTTAGGTATTGGGTTCTGGGCCGAAAAGGTTGCAGGTTCAAGTCCCAACATCACCATATACCTAGTGGGCCCTTGAGCGAGGCCCTTAACCCTTAATTGGTCTGCCCCAGATGTTAGGGTTTCACAAGCCATTGTCTTGTCCGAGGGTTGTGTAACCACAACGGATTACTATTACTTTTATTTTGTAATCTAATTATGAAACGCCATTACATGTAACTAGTTACTCCCCAACACTGTGTGTGTGTGTGTATATATATATATATATATATATATATATATATATATATATATATATATATATATATATATATGAACACTAAACCAAGAAGTAGTAATGGCTGCCACATCAGAGCCTGAAAGTAAATGCCGTTCTTTTACCAGAGTCTTTCAGTACATGAGTATCTATACTTCTAGTTGTGTGAGCCATACGTGTGATTGTTTGTGTGTGTGTGTGTGTGAAAGAGAGAGAGAGAAAGATAAAGTGAGAGAGAGAGAGAGAGTGTTCTTATGTTATTTAAATCAGTTCCATGTCATTATTTGTTCGCCTGTGATAAAGAAGTGATGGTCAGACATAGAACATAGAGTCTTTGGGCTTCCTACTGCTGCCTTACTTGTTCGATTTACTTCTAGTCATTCCTGTTAGGCCCCTCGAATTGTCTCTATGCGGAATTGTGCCGTTTGATTCGGCGTGGACTCGAGGTAAATTGCGTCATTTATATATTTATTTACTTCAAATTTTCACATTTTAGTGTTACCGAGCAACCACGCACAAACTTGCCTTTGATTTCATTTGCAATGCACATCGCTTTTGCAATCTTACTGAAGTCGCTATCTCTGTCTTATGTTCGTGCCTGCTTTGATTAGGGCCCTGAAATCATTTTCAGGGGGTAAATGGTTTTGTTTTGAAATCATTCTTTGTCCAAAAGAGCAAGCGAGAGAACTATTACGTAAGCAGGCGAAACAAAAAAAAGAAAAAACAGAAAGCGAACTATTTCAGCAGAGAAAATCTGTAGTCAATCTCGGATGATTGAGTCACGACACAAATTGTTGCTCTGCCATATGGCTGCTAAACAAACAACTACTTTGGCTGTAAGTACAGTAAATTAGTGTGTTATGATCGTCTGTGTTGTGATTGTGTTTGTGTATCCATGGAAATCGAATGGAGCAAAACAGTTCCCACTCAAAATGCTTTAAAAGTCAACGCTCAGTCGGAACAAAAATAGTTGCCGGGTAGCACAACCGGGACAGATGTGACGCCGGATATTCGTACCTCACGTACGGTGAAAGAGACAAATCTTTCTCATGGGTCAACAGACGCTATGCAGGATGTAACAAAACAAAACGGCCACGATTGTATTAGCGACTTTCATCATCATTTGTTGTCTGTTTGCTTCTCCGACTCCCTCCCCCGGAATCTCCGAGCAGCCACGCTCACGAACGAAGCGACCGAATAATGCTTAAAGGTCAAGAAACAGGGCTGGATGCGTGCACACGTCTGCCGCCTCTCTATAGCTACTGGAATTTTTCATTCAGAGAGGAGATGAATTAGAGATCGAGAGATATTCCTCTTGTCCCTAGACCTCTCCTCATAAATATTGCAACAAAAAAAGCCTAAAACTTTGGACGTAGACGAAGAAGAAGAGGAGGAGGAGGAGGAGGAGGGAGGAGAAGAATAGAGTGCGACGATGAAAGTAGGACAGAGAGGAGAGAGTTCGAAAAGCCTAAAGTAATGATGGAGGGAGAAATTGGTGCTTATTAGAGGGGTGCGTGGATGGCAACACTTCACATGCCTCACGATGCTATTATTGTAGACATCCTGAGTGTGCCTTCATCATGAAGACTGCTGGGAGGGAAAACAGCTCGTAGAAAACACTGCGGCGGATTAACATCATGCTTTATTGCTAATCAGTATGGTCACATGGTTTACTTTGAATTTTTGCTCGACAGAAAAAAAAAAACGCCAGGGAGGAATTAGAAATTGTTAGGATTTGCATACTGTATGTACAAAACAAGTTGCTTTACTAAGCATTTCCTGATCACTATGACAATAACCCATGATCATTTTCTGTATCCTTGCTATAAAAATCGTAATGTTTCCGCATTGTGTTAGAAAGCCTTTCTTTTTTTTTTTTTTTGCTTAGTTGGCTATAAATGATGAGCCATGTTTTCTACACTACACTGTGTGGGTGTTTTCTCAAGCACAGATATTAACGCTATGTAAACTTGGCTAATTTGCTTGCAGAGATGTCTAGGACTGTCGCCTCATGTGTGTACCATTTTACAGAGAATAGCGATACCTCGGACATCTTGCATGACAGATTGAACGCGCTCATTTTATACGCATGGCGGCGTATCTTTGTTATATTTAGTGTTCCAGTTTAGGAAATAGGAATTTTTTTTTCCGTGCCTTCACAGCAAAATCTATTCAGTGTAGAGGGACATGGCAATTTCACAAGCATTGCGGCACTTCCTCTATTATTAGGCTAACTGAGAAAACCCCCCACCCATCCAAAAAAAAAAAAAATGCAAGCAGTGTCTGGATTAATGAAAAGACTAATTTAGTAGAGCCTCCCAAAGGCTGAGGTAAAATGCTGGGCTGTATGCATACTTCTTGTGTGCCACTTGAGTGGCTGTTGTGTTATTTCTGTGAACAAAAGAAACAACAAGCATGCTTTTTAAATATTTTGATGTCGTGCACGAATCTGAAAGCAGGTGAAATTTCATGAGTCACCCACTGATCAGTTCGCAAAAGCGTCCTGGCATTGATTTTAACCTGCCTTCATACTTTGTCATGCAATCAGAACACTCTTATGAGGACAAATGAAGAGGGATAAGGAGGTCCTGTTTAGCGGCTCAACACTATTACTTTATTCTGACTCAAGGAATTAATGAACACAGTGGGAGAGATAGGAATATATATTCTCCTCTTTCCTAGCTACTGAATCCATTATGCATCAACATTTGTGTGTGTGTGTGTGTGTGTTTTATATGAACAGGCTATTATCACATCAATGTGGTGCACATGCAACCCTTTAATCACAGGATTGTTATGAGCCTATGGGATGCCGCTGATGAGGAACGGGTAGCTTAAACAAGGCCCGGGCCTCTGATAAAAGGGACATGCTTTCAACTCTTTCTTCTTGCGTATCTAAAGAGATCTGATCTAAAAATGATAGCTATTTCAATGAGCAGAAGTGGTTTCGCTTTTAATGAATGACATGAACAGATACAGGTCCCTAACACCCTCACTATTTCAATTTTCATTCATTCATTCATCTTCTACCGCTTTATCCGATCTTCCCTTGGGTCACGGGGAGCCTGTGCCTATCTCAGATGTCTATGGGCATTAAGGCAGGATACACCCTGGATCGAATGCTAATCCATCTCAGGGCACAAACACTCACATTCACACACATTCATACACTAGGGACAATTTTCCAAGGTGCCAATCAACCTATCGTGCATGTTTTTGGACCGGGGGGAAACCGGAGAACCCGAAGAAAAAACCCCTGAGGCACGGGGAGAACATGCAAACTCACACACACACACTTGGCCGAGACAGGAATTGAACCCGGACCCTGGCGGTGTGAGGCGAATGTGCTAACCACTAAGCGACCGTGCCCCCTATTTCAATTTTCTAGTAACTATATCTTAGCTTTTTAAAGCTAAGTGATAGCATATTCCTACTATAATTTGTCTTAAATGAACGTTTCATCACATAGCAATTTAAGTTGAACAAGGGCATCCCCTTATCTTCGTTCAATAAATCGTAATGCCAATACACTGACATTTGGAGCACGATGTGCACAATTGGATTTGTCGGAATTCATTATTAAAGAAAGTGAGAGGACACACAGTTTTGCTGAGCGCTACAATTAGCATGTGTAAAGTGTTGCTACTCAAATACACTTTTTTTCGCTTACAAGCGAAGCTGGCTGGTATCAACTGTATGCAAATAACATCTGAAGTCTCTGTGACCCAAATTTGCGTGAGAGAGAGAGAGAGAGAGTGAAAGGAGCTGGCTTTTAAATATGTATACGTTTATCTGCATACAAAGCTAACCTGCTAGCATGCTGAAGTGCTAAGATAGCAAGGAAAAGTCTGTGAAATTCGAGATTTGGGTCACTTCCTAGCAGCTATACATGTAGATGGTCAGCTTTGAGTAGTTTTGCTATAAACACTCTTACTGTTTTTGCTACATTTTAGAGGTGTTTAATATCACGTGTGTTACATTTTCATGCTCCGTTGAATTCATTCGTTAGCACCATGGCTAACGAATGACCAGTGTTGGGAGTAACTAGTTACACGTAGCGGTGTTACGTAATTTCATTACAAAACAAATGTAGCAGTAATTTGTTACAGCACTGAGAGAAAAAATGTGTAATCAAATTACAGTTACTTGTGAAAATGGTAAAGATTGCAAGGTTACATCTGAACAATTTCAGGTGCTACTGCAGTGCTTCTCAAATTGTAGGACGTGACGTGGCGTGATGCCGGAGCCATGTGTGTGACCCCGGGGAATATGTTTTTTTTCCCCCGTACTAGTACAACGTGTAATTGCACATCCACTACAGTGGGTAGCGCAGTAGCGCTCTCAGACTCGGAGTATGCTCAGGGAGTAACATGACGAAAAAATACGGTGACTCATAACAAGAATGCACCATCCCTCCCCGCGCTGGAAAAATTTGCACCCCTTATCACCCCAAATTATGATACAGTTTCATTTAGAAAAATATAACCTACTTCTTCTGATGGTTTGAAAAGTTTCTCCTTAGAATCTTAACTTAAAGTGCTACCTAGTGGACACACGAATGTAATCAATAGAAGAATAGAATAGAATAGCCTTTATTTGTCAGCGCAGGGTCAGCCATGATACGACACCCCTGGAGCACAGAGGGTTAAGGGTCTTCCTCAAGGACCCAAGGAAGCTTGGCCATACGGGGGCTTGAACCCAGATCTTCCGAACCCTCCCTCTCTTACATGTAATCAGTTACTTTTTCTGTTATAAAGTAATTGAAAAGTTACACTTCTTATTGCATTTTAAATAGTGTAATTGTATTCTGTAAGCTATTATATTTCCAAAGTAACCTTCCCAACACTGCGAATGAACAGCAATGAACTCATGTGTAAATTCATCAGTATTTCCCCACCTCATCTTATTATTGATGTAAAAGATAATTTGATGCATATCTTCTGTGATGAAGATATTTCGTGAATATTTCGTGTTTGTTTTTGACAGCTTGTAGACTCTTAATATGGTCCCCGGGCATCCTGAACTTAATGGAAAGTCAAATGCCACCAAAAATCTTCTCCTCATTCTCATTACAGTGTACCACAGAGTCTACTGTTCAGCCGTGGCCTCTACTTCAAAGAGTTACCACACACACACACACAGTACCCACTTTTGCATTGGTGGCTCTGACTTTTCATTGGCTTAAAGATGTGCCTCAGTAGTTGAAAAGATAAGAACATACTTTGTGTGTATAAAGATAAGTAAAAATTCAATTTTGAACTGAATGTATCAGAAAGATATTACTTGCCCAAACAGTATTTTGCAAATAATTACATCCTGAGAACATCTGAAAACACAATTCATTGTTTCATTAAGTTGTTGTTGTTTTTTTTGTTGTTTTTTTTTCACGTGGCCAGCTCTTTTAGTGTGCTTGCAAAAGTAAACTTAATCGTAATGGATGTCCTGCTCGATCCCGAGCTCTCAATCAGCAATGGGTTTCCACCTGACCTCCATTCAGCCGTATACAGTTTACACGTGGACTCCAGCTGCCGGAGTCTCAGTCTGCTAGTGTTTGTGCACTCGTCTGCCCTGTAATAACCCTGCGAAACACTTTAGCTCGCTGCACCTTCCTCGGGCTACAGAAACCCGAGCTTTCTTTTCTCTCTACCTGACGCCGTTTCTATTTTGGCTAATTGTGGATTATATGTTGAGTGAACTTTATTTGTGAAATGACTAATACCCCAGAGTTAGCTGAACTTTGAAAGTTTGGCCGCCATTCTGATGTTCCAGAATTCGCTCTCACTGCTCACGAGGGGGTCGATTACTGGGAGACCAATAAGAAAGAGAGGCACAGCTTGTTCTCGGCCAATAAGTGTTGAGAATCCTTGCACTTCCCTGTGGATCCTGGGGTAATGCAAACCAGATGAAGCCAGCATGTGCCGCGTTAATGACGCTTTGTGAACGCAGGCCCTAAAAAGAGCAGGCTTTGCAATTTTCTAAAGAGTAGAGGATCCTCCGCAGAGTCACGCATTCCTTTCAAACCGCACTGTTCCTGTGTGGTTGAAATATTAATCAAGGCGGTGTCTTCAGTGTCTGAAGCTTTAATCAGACATCTAGCCTTTTCTCAAAGCCAGCCAAGGATGCGGCTGTAAGTCGCTTAATGAGCAACACACTAAAGAGAATCAAGTGTTGGCTAATTATCGTTTTTATTTATCACTGAGTATTAATGTATACAAATAATCACAGTTTTCTACTCTGTGGAATGTAAAAGGATGTTGCTTGTTGATATCTCATTTCAAAGACATTATCTGCATGAAGACAAAGTGGCAGTCTTTGCTTTGGCGAGACTTTGGTTTTGTTAAAAAAATTTTAAACATCAAAAATATTTGCGATTTTTTTTTTGTTGCTTTATTCATTACTTATTTTGATCATGGTGATGATGTTGAGATTATAATTTTAAGAAGAACACACTCTCCCACTACTTGCTCATTTAAAAAGGTTAAACAGGTAGGATATATATATATATATATTGCATGGAGAAATCATTACGACGCTCCACTTTCAGATGATTTTCTCGGTCCTCCAAGACCAAGTCTCTGTTATGGATTTACTCTGAAATTCCTCGCCTCCCACTATTCATGGTAATCCTTAACCCAAAAAAATATTCCCTATGTTAATTCACCATCTCATTTTGACGCAGTGTGGAAAAGAAAAGAAGCGATTTTCACATGAAAAGCTTTGCACAGGTTAAATGGGATAAAAAAAAGAAAAGAAAAAAAAATCAGTTTTATCAAAGTAGATTCATATGTGCTTCTGTACATTCATCACCGAGAAACAATAACTGTATCCCCCTCAAATGGGAGATCCGAGCCCTGGAGGCAGCCGGATACTGTCTCTCGCCTCATTCCAGCCCTGTCCCACTCATTACGGCTTACACATCTCGGTAGCTTCCCAGCCCTCAGGAACTCCTCTGCGTGATCAAGGCACCAATATTCATCTGCACTGCTTCATCTTTTCCCCACCAGCCCAAAACGTATAATAGTAATTCCAAGACCTAAAGCCAAAATTCAACCAGTACATGTGATTGTGCATGCATTGAGCGGAAGGATTTCCAACTTGAACCTTAAGTATAACCTCTTCCAACTCAAGTGGCTTCTTTAATAATTTCAGAAGGGATGGAGGCCTGCCATATGGAGGCTAGAAAACTTCATAAGAACTTGGCCCAGCTTTTAAGTACATTAAAAACGCGTCTCGGCTCTCACATTTTCCGGTGGACCCTAATCAAATAAGCAGACATGCCATAAACTGCATCACTGGCATTATTGGTGCCAATTTGTTCATTTTTTAATAGAGGCCAGCGATGGCCATTTCCACAGGACTTCAAGAGAGGCCATGGGTTCTTACCCTGTGGGTGACTTTTTGTAGTATTGAAGTATTGTCTAATTTTTCAATTTATGAGAATATTTAAGTGAAGAATTACGGACGAGGCTATTTTGCAAGCTCTTAAACTCTCTATATATTTGCAAAAATGATGACATTTTTGAATAATTCAGGTTTGAGTAGCGAATTAGAGACAGAATAATCCAGCACAAATGTGCTAGACAAGCAACAGCCACTTAGATTTAAACAGGGATATACATTTGGCACTTTTCAAAAACCCTGCCGATCAGTAACCCAGCGCCTTAAACCACTGAGCTACACCCCCTCCATTTACGTTATACATTACAGCACAGTGAAATTCTTTCTTCACATATCCCAGCTTTTTTTGGAAGCTGGGGTCAGAGCACAGGGTCAGCCGTGATACAGTGCCCCCAGAGCACAGAGGGTTAATGCCTTGCTCAAGGACCCAAGAAGTGCTACCAAGGGTTCAAAGCCTCCCCCGAGCTCAGAAGGGAAAACCAAGGACCACCAAGCCCCCCTTTCGCCTCCCCCCCCCTAACCCAAGAGGGGCAGCTAAGCAATACCAAGGTTCGAACCCTCGACCTTCTAAGCAGGAGCTGAACGCCTTAAACCACTGATCTACACCTACAAATAGCCACAGTTACAGTGGATTTTTATTTTTGTTTTTTAGGAATTCCTATAATTTCCTATTGTCTTCGTAAAATCTAAATTATGGCATCTCATTTAAATTCCATTGAAACCTTATGGGGGGCAAAGTGGCTTAGTGGTTAGCACGTTCGCCTCACACCGCCAGGGTCCGGGTTCGATTCCCGTCTCGGCCATGTGTGTGTGGACTTTGCATGTTCTCCCCGTGCCTCAGGGGTTTTTCTCCGGGTTCTCCGGTTTCCCCCGGTCCAAAACATGCACGGTAGGTTGATTGGCACCTTGGAAAATTGTCCCTAGAGTATGAATGTGTGTATGTGTGTGAGTGTGTGTGCCCTGCGATGGGTTTGTATTCCATCCACGGTGTATCCTGACTTAATGCCCATAGATACCTGGCACAGGCTCCCCGTGACCCGAGGAAAGATAGGATATATCTGTAGAAGATGAATGAATGAATGAATGAAACCTTATGCCAACTTCAAGAGTCTATAAATAGCTCTCATTTATGAGATATTTTAGCAAACTGTACTTTAGATGTATTTTACCCTTGCAATGTATTTCCCCCGTCAGACTTTTAGTATTCACTATTTGTAATCTGTTGTAATACATTCTACACGACACTTCTGAGAAGGTGTTTCACTTGATTCTGGATTGTGCTTGTGGTGATTTGTGCTCATTCAGCCACAAGGGCTTTAGGAAAGTCCAGTAGTGATGAATTTTAATCAGCCCCCGTCCATCGTTAGTATTCCAATGAATCTAAAAAGTGTTTTAGTAGTGTTGAGGTTAGAGCTTTATAGCAGACCACTCATGTTCCTTTCTATTTACACGTTAATCAAGTTTTGTGCTTGCTTTTTTAAAGAGATGCACCACTTTTGGGATTTTTTAGATTTAAGGCTAAACTGTTTCACTGTAACAGTCAGGCATCAAAATACTTTTGCCCACACACACACACACACACACACACACACACACACACACACACACACACACACACACACACACACACACACACACACACACACACATATATATATATATACTGGGGGGGGGGGGGAAAATACTGTTTATTGAGGAAAGTAAACAAAAAAAAGAGAAAGTATTCGTGTCCGTTATTTGGGACCTGCCGCAGGGATGTGTAGACTCCCAGATACCAGGCATTGTGAGGGTCTGGCGGGAATCCCCATCTTGCATCTTGCTCATCCCCATCAGCCGTCTCACCAATAGTGGGAGGTCGGGAAAAGACACATGCACCGTTAGTCGACAGCCTAGACGTTCTACATCTGAACCGTCGTCCGATAGCCTTTTATAGAAGCCGCTGGATTGAAGATAAGATCCAGCCATGTCTAGTTTAGGATACCCCACCTCTTTCTCATCCACGCCGGGTTGGCTACCCTTGCGCAATCCTTCTGCCTTCTATTGTGACGTTTAGTTCGGAGCGCTTGCCCAGCCAGTTGAAGGATTGAAGGCCTATTGAAGGATTAAAGGCCTATTGCCACAGTGTATATATATATATTATATATATATATATATATATATATATATATATATATATATATATAAAGTGCCACATCAGATATGGCACACACTCCAATTTCTCAGCTAACACAGTAGAATACACAAATCCTTGATAATTTATCGTCTAAAGACAGCAGATTTGAAAGGTTAAACTAAAGCACACAAAGTTGAGGGAATGCCCAGAGAAAGAAAGAGATATAGAGATGTGGTAATTATTGCTGATAGTTTCTGTAGTCATTGTAATGGACTGCCTGTAAAATGGACACTTTCTCCAGGCCTTCTGCCAGACCCTCGACTCCTAACATTATTCTTATAAATCTTCAGAAAACCTTTCGCTTTTCTTCAAACAACCAATGTGTAGAATAATAAATACAGGCTACTTTATCCTTTAATGGAAAATTCTAAGGTATATCCAGCTGAGTGGTGTATTAAGAACACTTAGTAGAAAGTATATATTAAATATACTGTATATGTGTGTGTGTATGTGTGTTGCCCTGCAATGGACTGTTGTGTCAGTGTTGCTCAGTGTTGCCAGAATATCCTGACCCTGAGCAGGATAAAGCGATTCTAAATAAATGGATTACTTATTCTCCAGTGTTGGGTTCACTGTCTAACCCTTTAGACTTTTAGAGCCATTGCTGGCTCCAAAATACAAGTCATAAGTTGTTTCCCTGGCAATTGGAAAAAATAAAGAAATCCCAATTACAAACACCGAAAAACGGGATGCCCCCCGAAAGCTGCGCAATAAAACAATAGTGCTCCCACTGCGGCTATGCTTATAGCTGTATGGTTGCACTCTCTACCCTGTTGCTTTCTATTTGTTCAGAAGGAGTGAATGATTCATTATCTAGATTCCAGAATTCACACGCAATATGCTGATTCATTCAAGGTATAAACTGAATGTATATAATGACTCAAGAACAATCAATTACTACCATCAAATTCCAAACTTCATTAACTGTGAGGTGCACTTCATATCCTGTATAGCTGGCATGAAAAATGTTGTGCAGTTGATCTTAGTCCCGAAACCCAGTATAGCAATAATGTCCCATATTAAACAGTTTAATCAGAACTTCACATCTGGGTTTTAATCTTCTTGTTCTGGTTTGTTTGAGGTGTATCTTAATTATCATATCACAAATATGACTAGATCAGGGAAATTGAATATATCTGGATTGTTTTTATTTATGTTAACGAATACTCCATCAAAGAGTTGCCTTTATACTGTCAGGGAATTGACAGCTCTCTGCCCTGGAGCAGATGACTCATTTGCTTTACTCTACGCCCCCCCCCCCCCCCCCCCCTTTTCTTTCTCTTTTCCAATGGAATAGTTATCGAAGCTTTTTCACACATCCCCCCAGTCTTCTGTTTATTGGTTTTTGGCTGAAAGAGACCACAAGTGAGTGAAAGAGGGATTAAGTGGCTTGATTCTTAACAAGAGAAAAAAAAAAGAACATCTCTGTGGAGAAAAGTCTGAATGTTCAGCTTAATGAGAGCACAGGCCCTAGATATAAAAAAAAGAATTGATTGCTACTGTCCTGATGTTCACACATGCTCTTCTAATGTCTTTGTCTTATGTTTAATTACTTGAGTATGTAATGCATAGATATGGATATGTGCAATTATGGACAACAATATTAATAATATATATGAACAAGCATTTGCACAGATTTAGTATTTGTGTGTGATTATATATATATATATATATATATATATATATATATATATATACATCCTATATATATATATATATATAAAGGTTGTATAAGGTATTGTTAACTAACATGGTACCAGTGGAAATTGGCCTAGTGTTGCCCAAAGGAGGAGAAGGAGACGGGGTAGACGTCCAAAGAGAGGGCAGGGATAGGAGGCGTGTAGGAGAATAAAAGTTAGGGTGGGTATATTAAATGTTGGTATACTGATATGATGGAGCAGAAAAACGTAGACATGTTGTGTGTTCAGGAGACAAAGTGGAAAGGCCAGGAATATTGGAGGAAGGTTGAAACCCATGATGTGGATGGAAAGAGAAATGGTATAGGGGTAATCCTGAAGGAAGAGCACAGTAAGAGTATAGCGGAGGTGAAGGAAGTTTCTGCTGAACGTGAAGTTGGAAGTTAAAGTTGTGATGATGAATTGAGAAGAAGCAAAGATTCTGGAGTGTGTTAGATGGAGTGGTGGTGAGTGTATCTAGGAATGAACAACTGGTGATTGGATTAGCGAGAGTTTGTTCAGAAGGTGGAGGGAGTTTTTTAAGAAGCTGATGAATGAGGAAATTGAGAGAGAGAGAGAGAGAGGGTGGATGATGGTTAGATGGTGAAGCAGGGAGTGGACAAGACTGATAAGGATGAAGTAAGAGCAGCTATTAAGAGGATGAAGAGTGGAAAGTCGGTTGGACCAGATGACATTCCAGTAAAAGCATGGAGATGTTTAGAAGAGATGGCAGTGGAGTTTCTAACCCCATTGTTTAATAAAAGATTGTTTAAGGTGAGAGGATGCCTGAGGAATGGAGAAGGAGGGTGCTGGTACCGATCTTTAAGAATCAGGAAGATATTCAGGCCTGCAGTAATTGTAGGGGAATAAAGTTGATCAGTTCCACTATGACATTGTTGGAAAGAGTAGTGGAACCTGGGCTGGGAGAAGAAGAGACCATCTGTGAGCAACAGAACGGTTTCATGCCGGGAAAGAGCGCTAGGGGAGCAAGATTTGTTTTGAGGATGTTGTTAGAGAAGTAGAGAGAAAGTCAGCATTGTGTGTTCGTAGATGTGGAGAAAGCGTATGACCGGGTTCCAAGAGAGGAGTTGTGGTATTGTATGAGGAAGTCAGGTGCAGCAGAGAAGTATGTGGACATACTTCTATATGAGGACAGTGTGACAGCAGTGAAGTGTATAGTAGGAATGGCAGCCTGGTTCACGGTGGAGGTGGGATTGCATCAAGGATCGGCTCTGAGCCCTTTTCCTATTTGCAGTGGCGATGGACAGGCTGACAGACGAGGTTTGCGGATGATATTGCGATTTGTAGTGAGAGTAGGGAACGGATTGAGAGGATCCTGGAGAGCTGGTGGTACGCACTGGAGAGAAGGGGAATGAAAGCCAGGAGGAGTAAAACAGAGTACATGCGGGTGAATGAGATTGAAAGTAGCGGAGAGCTGGTGAGGTTGCAATGAAGGTGAATGAGTTTGAAGTGCCTGGGGTCATCTGCAGTTTAACGGACAATGAAGAAAGGAGCGCAGAAAGGGCGGAGTGGGTGGAGATGAGTTGTAGGTAGTTGGTGAGAATGAGGCAGATGTAGATGACAGCGTTGTATGGAGAAGGATGAATGGAAGCAGTGGAAAGAGGAAGAGAGAGAGAGAGAGAGCGAGCATGTGTATTTCAACACCAAAATACGTACAAGACAAAGCATACGACGCACATGGGATTGTATTCGGTGCATACATTGCCTTTTAACTTGTGTATCTAGAGGTATAGCATCCACCCAGTGGGTTGCCTCAAGAACCAATGCGCACGTCCTGCGGGAACGAAAGTGACATTTAGACAAGGTGTACACACAACATCGATCAAATCTATTCTAGCATATGAATAAATATCTTCCAAGATTCTGATGCCATGTCTAAATTTAGACATTACGTTCCCTCCACTATGATCTATTCAAGTGTTAAAGACAATTAGTGCAAGAATGTATTTAAAGGATGTGTTTATGCAGGTGTAGGCTAAAAAATGCTTCTTTACCTCATACAATGAACAGAAATGTTTTGTTTTACTGAACACATTCCAGTATTTGACAGACACACTCCTGTGCGTTTCGGCCAGATGTGTTTATTATTTATAGGAGCGAAAAAGTACCACAGAGATCTATTCATAATATAAATGTAATTGTTCAATATTCAGTATATAAGCATTAACATAAGAATACAAGTATTGTATTGTAAGATTTCTCGCTGCATGCTAGTACATTGAGAAGGCTTGCTGCTTCACAGCTTCACAACGCCCTTGGTTTAATCCTGAGCTCAAGTTATTGTAAGATTCTGTGGCTGTTCAGCTTGTTTGCTCAGGGTTCTTAGGTTGCATCCCACCTCAAAAAAGGAGTAGGTGAACTGCATAAAGAAAAAAAAATACCCTGATACCCCTCGGCATATGACTAGGTCTTCCTACCTTACTCTCAATGTTCTGGAGAGCAATTCATTGCTAAGCAGCACCTAAATGTAGATTAAAAACAACTGAACAAAATACAGCATTCGAGCCTCCTCAAGAAAACAACAGAAACTAATCTAATTAGTTATTAGATACAAAACTTACCATGACTATGTTCTCTTGATGAGTAGCACTGAAATTTGCCAATTTTATTGGCTACCCTGGTCTACATATCAGAGAGGTTGTATTTATACTGTTCCCTCAGAGCCATCTTGCAATCAATCCATCCATCCATCTTTGAACTGTGTTGATCTGTCCTACAACACAGGCTGATATACTATAAAGTTACCAGTAGGGGCACTCTATCCTCACTTCCATTGGTCCTGTAGTTACTGTACCGGGATGCCAGGATTGTTGATACCCATGTCACAAGAAGTTGACATATTACATTGAAACTTCTTCTTTGGGTGATTTTTGTTGTTTTCCGCTGATGTTTTCACATATATTTGCCTGTTACAGTTTATTATTTCAGTCTCAAAACATTCGCATTCATTTCTCCCTCTAAATACCAGGTTTTGCCAAATCATACTATATAGGATTAAGGCTTTTAATTCCACTTACACTACCTGTTAATGCGCTCCGTCTTCTTTCTCCATTTTCTAATGATCTGTTTTGCGCTCAGCAAAATAGCTACACTGCACAGTGACATAGGGGCTTCAACGATGTTTTTATATATAGCTTTTACTATATTTACTTCTTTTAACCCCTGACATTATGTGAGTGGTTCAACCGAGTGACATCCCTTTATACAGTCAATAATCTTACAAACCTTATTAGGAACCTAAGCATTGTCACAAATAATGGCCAGTGCACTCCCACTCAGCATAACTTCTCTCTGTCACTCCTCCGGTTCTGCCTCATCCCTGCATTTTTATTTCCGTTTGCCTGTAGGTTGCATATAGGAGGTAATGCGATGACGAGGGAGACAGACCGAGACACAACAGAATGAAAAAAAAAGGCTTTGTTACTTTTGAATCTTTGTAACGCTTCATAATTGTCTTTTTCATTTTCATACTTGTAACACCTACATGGGTTACTTTTATGTACCTTGATGAATCCATTCTATTTCTGTTTCCCGCACAGGAAGTGTGTTGCTTTTTTGCCCGTGTTCACTGTGTTGTCTGCTTTTGCTTCCCTTCTGTTCAATCTTCCTGCTGTCCTCACCCACGCAGCTGCTGTGCCCCGAATCTCTCAAGATTGTTTAGTCAGATCGGGTATTCTGTTTGCATTACCTTGCTTAGTTTCCTCTATCAGCACATCTCTTCCTTCCATCTCCGTGGTCTCCTGCCTCTTCATCTCACTTGCTTTTCTCCACACGATGCTCTTTATTGAGCTTTGCTCCCTCCGTTGCTTAGCGTTGCTGTCGCCCGCTCCATGACTAATGTGCTGGATGATTTAATCCTTTACCGCTTCCACATATTCACATGGCTTCTTCCTCAGAGGAGAGGACTGTGCGATTGGACTTTACGCATACGTTCAAAGGCTCTTATATATATCCGTAAACGCTTCAAGACAGCATACAACAATGAGTGAATGATACATTATGGTCTTGTTTTCAGGAAAATAAAAATAGGCGGCATCCTATTCGTCTATACAAGTGAGATGCAGTCATTAATGATTTCAGGATGTCTGCATAGCTACAACGTGACTACCTCCCTTCGTAAAATAAGGAGCGTCGGTATAAGCGCAACAAATTACCATAGAAACTGGATCTCCTAACAACCAGGATAATGAAAAATGACCAAGTCTCTGAGTGTAAACATACTGTCAAACCCGACTGCGTTGCCATGGCAAGTCACTGTACGTTTACACGCATTTCCTATTCGCCAAAATTGGACCCAGTATTTGTACGTGTGTGCGTGTGTGTGTGTGTGTATGTGGGAGATGAGGAAGGAGACGCATCGTGGTGAATTAAGAGTAATTGATCTGTTTTACGATGCCTAAAAACAATCCTCACCATTGAGGATCGTCAAGTATCAATTGGTGCTATTTATAAGTGCCGGAATGCCTTTTGATGCATGATAATGACTCTAAAACCACCGAAGTCTCATGTGTCATGTGTCTGCAATAGGTTTCGGGAAAGCAGCACTTTTTTCATTTCAACCCATTAATACTTCATTACAGATTTTGTACTTTGAATGCCAGTATAGAGAGATTGCATCATCACAGAAGCAAAGAGAAACTTCTTTTTTTCTTTTTTTTTTGGAGAGAAAACCACTCTCATTAACATTTGTCTCATTAAAGTTATAAACAAAAACATTCCCATTTTCAAATAAGACTCTGGGATTGGCTCCAGTGCAACCAAAACACAAAAGACATAAATGGCAGATGAAACTGATCTATAAACTCAAGCCCTTTCGATAAAACAGCCCATAATAAAATGGGATAAAATTATGCCGCGTAGACCAGTGCCTTGAGTTTTATGAATAAAATCGTGTCCCTCCTGTCAATGATTGACGATTTACCAGCAACGCTCTGTGGAGAACTCCTTCCAGCACAGGGATTACTGCTGAATAGGATTATGCAAGAGGAAAAAAAATCAGCAAGACACCATGGCGTGTTCTTTGATAGAAAAACAAGAATTGCAGGTGTTCACGTCAAAGTGGATCATTTCCACACCAGCATGTTTTATTCCTCTTATACATTTATATTTACATCAATTAGCAGACGCCCTTTTCCAGAAAGATGTACAAAAAGTGCTTCATCTAAGAATAAATGCTATGAGTGATTACAAACTTACGATACAAACAACTTTAGACTTATTTTTTTGTGTGTTTCTAAGACAGTGAAAAAGAAGTGTGTTAGGTTAATTACCACTGGGATATGCTAATGAGTACACATCTTCTTTTTGTAGTGCACAACCCATTTAGATTTGTAATTGTTTACAGTTATATTTTGGGCCATCATGACAAGTTAGTTCTTGTTATCATTTACCTTTATAAACCTCTTCTAAGAAATTGCGAGGTCCCTCTGATGAAACATAGAGCACACTGACTCCCGAGACACTTTTCGTTCCTGTGTATGAGTTCTTAAATCCACAGCCTCTGACTTTTCAACAGTGCTGTGTTATGAAACATTACTACTGTGGAATATTCTGGAAGTACAGTAACAATAACAAAAGTACCACAGTTGTGTCAGTAAGGAATATACATTTTACTCATAGATGGGAAGTGGATAGTTCTATGTAGTGACCTTTTCGTCATAAACACGTATTTGTTAGGATTAGTCTGGTGGAATCATATCAGTCTTTTATCTGTACACACTAGCTAATGATTCAGGTTTTTGGCCTTAATTCATAGCAATTATTTTGCCCCCTGTGGTGTATTCATTTCTTTAGTGAAATAGGTATGATTGTGCTAGGATAGGAGGTGCCCGGAGAGATCAGACAAGCTATTCTGAGCTACCTGGATTCATTTTTACAGGATCACAGGTTGGGGATGTTCAAAACATCTCTTTCCCGAACAGATGGATGGGATGAGCCGTTTCCTAATAATGAAACCACAACCATGTCTCTGGACAATAGTGCTGTAGGTATATATGTGCTTTTTCATAGGCCTACCGAGCACTGTGTAATGTGAAAGACCACCCAGCCTGTCCTGTTCATCGTCACTCACCCCACCTCCTCTTTACTGTTAGTGGTATGAAGGCACTGAAATATAGCTTCATGTCAAGCAGATGGCTCCAGTGCCAGGATTCCTCTGCTGCTTTTCCTAAACCATGTGCCAGGGAATTAACAGTGCTGTTAGCATATTAACATAAGAACTGCTGCTATTTATTATTAATGAAAAATGACTCATGATTTGTCAGTATGCCTATGTATACATATATATAATATATATATAGATATATATATATATATCTATATATATATATATATATATATATATATATATATACACCTCTGTTATATATATATATATATATCTATAGATATATATATATATCTATATATAGTATATATATATATATATATATATATATATATATATATATATATATATTATTTATTACATGCATTGATCTATTAGGCTTAAACAGATTAAAAAATAGTCAAAGGCATCTGAATGCTTCCTGAATGCTATCTATCTATCTATCTATCTATCTATCTATCTATCTATCTATCTATCTATCTATCTATCTATCTATCTATCTATCTATCTATCTATCTATCTATCTATCTGTCTGTCTGTCTGTCTGTCTGTCTGTCTGTCTGTCTATCTCTATCTATCTATCTAATCTATATATCTATTTGCACTGCAGCAGAATCTAAAACAAAATCTGCATATAATTATTATAGTAATTATTGACCAGGACATGTAGGTTGTTGTTCCTGCTTCCTTTTCCTTTTAGTCTAATAAAAAGCATTTACACCGGCTTATATATATATATATATATATATATATATATATATATATATATATATATATATATATATATATATATATATATTTTTTTTTTTTTTTTTTTTTTTCTCCTCCGCTCCGCTCAGGTCTTCAGCACTTGTAATCATATCAATCATGGTGTGCTTTTTTTGCTATTACACACTCTTAAGCAGCGGTCACACTGGACTCTCACCATTTTATTATACTCGCTAGTGTGTAGTGAAGATCAATTTCATTCAGGAAGTGAATCACTTTTTCATTTCCCTGTGCTCTAATGCCATTCAAGGGAAAGTTTATAAGTGAAACAGGTTACGAAAGCAAGAAATAGCCTTCAGTCTGTCTCCTGAAGCATTCTGGAAAGTAATCTATGTTTGTTGTTTTCGTTTCGCATGGGGATGTACACTCTTAGCATCCTGAATGAGCCGTTGTTTTGGGGGATGGCGCCACAAGCATGCAAAAGACTTATACAGAGAAATGCTATCTTCATAAAAATAAAAATAATGGAAAAAAGATTCTTTTGTATGAGAAGAACCAATAAGCAGCCTTAAGGGAAGAGCCTTGATTTTTCTTTCTACAAATTTACAGTTTTTACGAGACTTCACCATTTTCTTTATCATTTTTACACACCTTGATTGCTTTTTGTTTTTTTTTTTAATTAAAAAAATTAAAATCGCATATGTACTGTATGACAATAAAATGTGATAATGTACCATACAGAATAGCATATTAGAATAATCATTACTGACATCAAATGCACTTTAAAAATGTGTATTTTCTTCCAAAGCATTTGAAAATTTTGGTTTGAATACTTAATAAATAAAATAAATAAATACAAAATAAATAATAATAATAAATAAATAAATATTTCTGAAGGTTCATTTTATTGCTATTTAAAATATTCTTTTAAATATATTACTCTAACAATAATTCAGGGACACAGCGTCTTACATGGCGTGCGCTTTTTCATTTTTTTTCGGCTCATTTTAATAAATCTCCACGTGCCAACTATCAGTTCTCGTTTTGCATGAAATGATTAGACACAGCAATGTGATTGTTAAATACTAATAAGGCAGTGGATACTGGCTATCAGCTTCGATGATAATGGAGGCTTATTATAATAAAAATCTTCACTCGAGCATGCCTAAAGCTTTCCAATGGCTGAGTTGGCACAGAGAGCATCACCTCTCTTCAGTGCACTGTACTCTTGTATTATTAGGATGTTTTTTTTTTTTTGAGTATTAAAAATTTTGTTTGAGATGGTGTTTTCCACAAAAAACCCCGGGGGGCAAAATTCACAGCAACATCAAATTTGATTGCCTTTGATCTGATCATCTGCTATTATATACCAGTGCCAAGAGCTATATATGAGTGTGTGTGTGTGTGTGTGTTTTGTGTGCTCTAGTCACCTAGTTGTTTCAGCATAAAGAAGACATGATTTCTTTCCAATCTATGAAGGCCTGCGCCGGCCAGGCTAGGCAATCTGGTAGATTCATCAGGGCCAAAAGGTTTATGGTAAATAGATTTGATGCCAAAGAATGCTTTTAGGAATTTTCTTTTTACCTATTTAATCTTTTGCATATTTCCCACTTTCCTCTTTTTTCCCCCCTGAAAAACAAAACACAACTTTTTATCTCCATTTTCTAGACACACAAATTGAATTAGGACAGAGGGGCACGGTGGCTTAGTGGTTAGCACGTTCGCCTCACACCTCCACCATATATGTGTGTGTGTGTGTGTGTGTGTGGAGTTTGCATGTTCTCCCCGTGCCTCAGGGTTTTTTTTCCTCCGGGTTCTCCGGGTTTCTCCCCGGTCCAAAAACATGACGGTAGGTTGATTGGCACCTTGGAAAATTGTCCCTAGTGTGTGAAAGTGAGTGTCTGCGATGGGATGGCGGTGGATACAGTGTTTTTCCTGCCTTGATGCCGGAAGAGAGAGTCGGATAAAGCGGTAGAAGACGAATGAATGAGTGAATTAGGAAATCACCGATTAATAATGCTTATGCAGATACTATAGTGGTATTTAATGGGAGAAAAATATTAACACTTGCAAAAACGAGTGACGGTAATCAGGAAACAAAAGCACAGCTATGCTTATTGCAAACTAGAAGTATCTGCAGAATAGAAGGCAGTTATAGGGTGTAGGTGTAGCTGAGTTATGGCTAGTTTGCAAAGTGGCATTGATAGTTGAATTAGCATAAAATGTGAAGGCGGGATACTTTCCTCAAAGTAGAGTGGGGAGCCAGACAGCATTATGAATAATGTATAAATGTATATATATATATATATATATATATATATATATATATATATATATATATATATATAAGTAAAAAGGTTGTGGCTTAGTGGTAAGGATGTTCGCAGGTTTAAACCCCACAACCACCAAGCTGCCACTAGTGGGCCCTTGAGCAAGGCCCATAACCCTCAATTGCTCAGTTGTAAGTCGCTCTGGATAAGGGCGTCTGCCAAATGCCATAAATGTAAATGTAAACATGTTGTAAGAAACAATATAACTTAAGAATGAAATGTAATAAAACAAAAGATACCTGTCTATTTTTTATTTTTGACATAGGCTTAACAATGTACACTGAAATATTAAAGAGCGGCGTAAAATGAATTTTACATCAGTGCCAAGTTTACAAGGTTTGTTTCTGCACTGCGGTGTGAGGAGATGGTGAAAATGACTCCTCATGAAATATGCAGGTTGTCCCTGTGGCTGGATTTAACCTCTTACGCGCCACTAAACCTTGGACACTTGCACACTTCCACCGTTTAACCTACTTCACTAGCCTTAATGTACCGTGGTAATTTGAATTTCCTGGAAAAATCACCACTCTCTTGGTTGATTATTTAGAAAGTGCATAACTTATATTAATGTGCTTGTTGTAATATTGTCAGAGAAACATACCCCCCCCCCCTCTTTGCCTTGTTTGTGGCAGCGCATGACAAATATGGTATTGTTTCTATAGTAACAGATCATTCATAAGAACTTAAGATCTGCGGTTAAAAATAGACCGATTAAAAATAAATAAATAAATAAAATAAAACGGATCAAAGTATATTGGCTGAGATTTGTAAGGAGTGACAAATATTCCTTAAGAAAGATGATTTAGGAATATGTTTATGGAGAAGGATATGATTTCACAGTAGCATGACTGGCTGCATTTTTTTGAAATAGTCTTTTCCTATCCAGTATCCTTACATGGAATAAATAGATGCGCAAGCAGTTAAAAAGCACGACTTGTCAATCATTAATAAACTAAAATGCGTAGTCAATTTTGCCTCTGGTACAAGAGAAAAAACATGGGAAAATGATAGTCCCTTTGATAGAATGGTGTGTATTTGTGACGTAGTGGGACGTAAAGCGGCCTATATGAAATATACTGTACAGGCAGTTGTTATCCGCCCTTCTATGATTCTCTCAGCAGTTGAAGATTTGTATGTGTTTGTCTTGGTGTCAGTTCAACAATCACTGTTCCGACATAAAGACAGTCCCCGAGCACCCAAAGAAAAAAAACAATTCTCATGTTTTTTTGTTTTTTTTTATCTTCGATCTTTTCTTATGTGGCTCAGGATAATTTAAGCATATGTGCTTACTGCAGAGGAGAATCTGCACACAGGAGAGCAGTAGCAGAAGCAGCTGCTCGCTGAACTGGGGCCAGTCTGCTTGCTCCCAGGATCCTCTACGCCTTCTACTGTCTGCACTGTGAGGTAAAAATAGCCGCGTGCTTCCCTCACATGTTGGCACAATGTTCCAAATCAGCTTCTCTTCATACTTTCGCCTCAAATGTTTTATTCATCCCCAGCTCCAGCTCTCATTTGTTTTCGTCTCATCTCCTTTGTTGAAATATTGAATTGCTGAATTTTGCAGGTTTTTTTTTCCTTTCTTTCATGCCAACTTCTAGTGTGAGCGAAGGAGTCGTGAATATGCTCGGAGAACGAGACCTACAGTAGCAACGCGCTCCAAAATTTCAGACCAAAATTTGGGTGGCTTGGGAAACCTGGCTTGCAATTCTGACCATCTAAGATGGATGTTCCAGAGAAGGGTTTTGCTTTAGGCTGTTTTGTCGATGCTGTTCGGGTGTAAATCGTAAGTGACATGAAGTGGCACAGGAATTCTAATATTAAGGTTTCTAGCACATGTTCACACATCGACTCCTCTGTTCCTGATTAGTTCTAATCTCTTCAGACTCCAGCTTGGCACTGACTTTTCATTACCACCTGCTCCTGAACTCATTACCATCCTGATGTACACTGAGTGGCCATTTATTATGTGTACTTACTTTGTATATGTACCCACTGGCGCTTTTTCTTTTTTATCAGGGAGAATAGATTTGTCAGGTGCACTTTATCTGAACGAAAGTTCAAATCTCTATCCATAGTCATAGACGCATGTAAAATCGGCAAAGGGATCGCTTCCGTTCAGAGTTCTGCATGTCAGTGTGACAGTCTGGAAGCTTTGCAAATATTTATTGGCTTTGTTGTTATGAATCGTTTTTTTGTAATGTACTGACAGATAGGCAGGAAGGTTGGCGGAATTGTGGGATATATTGGCAGTTTGGTGTAATTTTCTGCATCCATTTTAGCATCCACAACATAGTTCTTGGCACGACTTTTTTTTTAATCCAGAGCCTATTATGCACAGTTGCGGTGTTTAAAGTGAAATGTTTTGTTTTCAATAAAAAAAAAGGTTTCTTCTTTTCGTTACTGTACGGCACTTATTTCTGTCGCTATTGTAAGGATTTGACAAATGGCTGTAGCTGTTGGGTAAATATGTAGAACAGAATGTGTGGAATGGATCATTGTGGAGGGTTTCAAGCTTGCATTTACAAGCCAGAGAATTTAGGACACTGATAGCAAATTGATAATGTAGTGTGAAAAAAAAAAAGAAAAGAAAAAGAAGTGAAGTTTATCTGAACATAGTGTTACCAGGGTGTTGATGACATAAAGCAGGAGTGTCAGACTGTAAGGTTTAGCATCCACCTCATTTAACACACCTGGTGTATTAGCTCGATGTTTGCAGGGTTGAATTGTTTTAATGGTCAATTATGATTTCATTTGTTATTGATTTTTGCAAGGCATAATAATAATAATAATAATAATAATAATAAAATATTCTTTTTGAATTTGTGCTCATTCAGCCTCACATTAGGAAAGTCAGGGACTGGCGTAGGATATGTATATCAAGCTATATAAGGTCTTCTACTCCAGCGCATGGAATGCATATATTCATGGAGCTGGCCATGTTTACAGGGTCATTGTCATACTGACACAGGTTTGGGTCTCCTGGAGCGGTATGGAGGGGAAACGTAATTCTTCTCCATCCAAAACATCCTGTACAATTGTGTGCCGACATCTTTCTTGCAAATTACAATTCATAAGTTTAAGTTTTATTTTCAATATTCAGTACATTCAGTACTCAGCAGAGTAAACTATGCTCTGCATGCTTATTGTATGTTTTATATTACACTTAGTAGAAGGAATAAATACACAGAGAGAGAGGGGGGGGAGGAGCCAAAAATGTGTACACACTTCAGGAAAAGAAAAACTTGTATAAATATTTAAATGAGATTAATACAAGTCACCTTTACCCTCTAAGTTGCTAAAAGTGGTGGCCATTAGCTTCCAGACATGTTTCTATTTTTCTTTTCCTAAAGTGTGTATACATTTTTTGGCTGACCCTGTGTATATATGTGTGTGTGTGTGTGTGTGTGTGTGTGTGTGTGTGTGTGTGTGTGTGTGTGTGTGTGTGTGTGTGTGTGTGTGTGTGTGTGTGGCTGCCAAAGCAATCTGCTTTTAACATAATATTTTAAAAGCTTATGTAAAACAAACCAAGATAAAATAAATTGGTGAAAAGTGAAATACTGTGCGAATTTGTGTATTTTTTTGCCAGTATTTGCATTACGGAAATTTTTGACTTTTAGTTGAACTCCTGCCTTTTTTTCCCCATATTACTATTTATGATTTGTTTCATATTTGTTACATTGCTTTTTACGTTTAAGTTTTCGGAAGTGCCACAGATGAATACTGGTACTAATGCACTCTAGTAACGACCTGCTTTTTGTAGAGAAATATTTGTGGCTGATATGAATGCAAAGTACCCAATGACAACATCACGATTTTAACAACTGCGTGCGTTAGATAAAATGCAAATGAATGCATGAATTATTGTATTGTGTTTCTATTGTTCAAGAAATATTTTGGAAAGTGATTGTACACCTCACCTCGATACGCCAGACCTGTAGTTTAAGCTCTGTGGTACAGAGGGAGGGTTTGTATGGTTGAAAGTGTGGTTCCTCTAATTGTAGCAGTTATTTGAGTATAATTGAAGTGGGGTTTTAGTGCATTGTAATAGTTGTGCTGATGAGTGTGACTCTAATTCTCCTCCCTGCAGCATGTAGTCCTAAGCCAGGCTGTGCCAGCTAGTCTGACTCACTCTTTCTCCCTTCACATCCTTGACAACATTTCGAAAAAACACACACCCCAGAGACAATAGCACAATATCATAAGTATGTGAAAAAAAGAAGAAAACCTGGAGAGAAAATGAGGGGAACGGTAGACGTTTTTTCTGTTTTTATAATGTCAGAGTACAATTTAGCAGCGTTATAAGACAGAGCCTGGGTATATATCTGGGTTTCAAATGTGTAAGTTTGCCTGCAAAAAAAATATATATATGGAGAAAAGTAGTTTTGCATTTCAAGCATCCGGGAGCATGGGCAGATCTACGGAAGATGACAGAAGTGCTGTCAGCTGCAGGGAAGCAGTTGGAAATATCATCCACTGCGTTCACATTCCTCTATTCTGCTTTTTATTACCATTCCTTCTACCAAAACAGCTGCCTCCACTGAGATTCAGATTAGCAATGGAAAGAGTATGAATTCAAGCTAGAGGGCAGCATCCTATTCTTCTACAAGTTTGGTTCAGGAAAGGATCTGAAGCTGCATGGTATTAATAAAGCATGGCAGCGTTCCACACAGGCAGAATTCTCCCACAATGATTGCAGACATGCACACAGTCATCTTATATAACTAAAATTACATAAACGCATCCACCTGCATTTAAGGATTGTGTGTTTTTTATTATTATTATTATTATTATTATTATTCATACCTTAGGCTATGTGTTATAGTGTGGGATTAAATGTATACCTCCTTAGTCAGCGCTCTGCCAGTTCCAAATCTCAGGAGTGTGATCAGAAGTAATAAGGGAGGAATTTAATCCTTTTCATTTAAATTATAATATGTTTGATAAAAGCTGTGAGCCTTATAGATTTACATTCTAATTTGAAAGGAAGCAGAAATACTAAACAGTATTGCTAAGGCAATTTAAAATCTATTAAACCAAAAAAAAAAAGAGACACATTTCCTACTTTTAGAACTGGCACAGGGTTCTACAATTTGCACACACTTTGCGGTCGTATTGCACGCGGAGATGCTCAGTGGAGGAAAACTCTTGCACTGGACTTGCTCGAGCCAGGAAACACCTCTGCTCCTGTGCGCTCCGAAATGGCTGTTGCTAGGCAACTTGGAGCTTTCATGGAGAAAAGACTTGCAGTTCAGCAAAAAAAAAAAAAAAAAAAAAGAAAAGAAATAATGTCTCAATTACTATATTCAGATGACAGCCATCTGAATGGTACAACCAGAGCTGATTACTAATGATTGTACACTATATGGTATAGTTTTTCCTTTTTATTTGGAAGAGGTGTTTCATTGTTGAACTGCAATTCTTGTGGAGCTTTGAGTCTCATTTAAAAAGCTCCTAGATTCAATTATTCAGGTGTTTTCCAAAAAGAGAAATATCAGAACCCAATCCTATCTCACGAATCTCACCTGAATGTATATTACGAGCAGATCATACCCTAGCAGAAACTTTTAGCTACCGAACAAGCTAATTCATTTCATAATGAAGCTAATTCATTTCGATCATTTATTTAGATACTGTTTTGTGGTAGGTAAATGTACACAAGACAGGATTGCTGATGTTATGTAATTCACTTCGAATATGATGAGGCAAAACAACATAAAAAATGGCAGTTTGTTTAACTAGCCAGCTAGTTATGTGCTAACATTGCTAACTACAGCAACACTCTCTCCGGAGCACTGCAAAATTTAGTGTCCTGGTTTTGGGAAACATATTTTCCCTCTTCAGACTCTGAGTCACTCTTCTCCTGTATTTCTTTTTTTTTTATATATATATATTGTAGATAATAGTAGAGTGTACCAAGGCTTGTGTGGGAGAGGAGTGGGGTTAGGATGGCAGGAAGACATGGGGACATTTCCAATTTGCATATTCATGCATATTCATAGATCTCGGCATTTCTTCATGAGGGTAAAAGTGTCATGATGTGGATTCCTGTGCAGTTTCACGTCTTCCGTCCATTCGGCTTTCTATGGTTATGAAGGCAAATATATTTAGCTTTGGATAGCTTAACGTTATACAGTAAGACCAGGTTTAGGTTGGGATTAAATGACTTATAACAGAAATATTATATGTGCCGAAAATTTTTTTTCTCCAGCCCAGGGCTTATATTTAAATGTTAAATGTAGCTTTGCTGATCTGCAGCAAAATACAACAAACAGTTCACACCCATACGTGTTTCTTCGCCAGAATGTTGCCACAACGTTGGACATATCTAATAGTCTGGAATGCCGAGTCCCAAACCTGTTCCAAAAAGACAAGATAGCCAGCATCCATGAAGACAAGGTTTGGCAACAATGGAAAAGAAAAAAGTTTATTTATTTATTTATTTAAACAGCCCTGACCTTAACTGTATTAAAGACCTTTTGGGATTAATTGGAATTCCATGTGCACCCCAGGACTCCATGCTGAACATCATTGCCTGACCTCACTAATACGCTTGTAGTCGGAGGAGCAAATCCCCACAGCCGTCATCTAAAATCTGGTGCAATACCTTCTCACAGGAGTGGAGTTTTTACTGAAATTGCTGAAATATCTTTAGTCGGAGGAGCCTGTGAATTGCTATCGTGACACTTTCTGAAGCATTGCATGGTATCTTCCTGAACTTATTAAACAATTTCTAATCTTACAGATTTCGCAAACCTGTGTAATACAGCCAGGTGATCACAGGCAAGGAAATCAATGAATCAACAGATACTTGGTCACACTGTGTGCATTAAAAAAAGTGTTGTTTTTTTGCCTACATGTGCCTGTGCATTTAAAAAAAAAAAAACTGCTTTTCGGATTTAGAAGCTTCAGTTGTGGAGTTGAGTCATAGCTTTGAGAGGAGCCTGGGCTTTCCCACTGGGTAAATGTAATGCATTAGCCTTTTCTAGCGGCTGTGAGAGCACAGTTCCCTTGTGTAGAGCAGAGAGCAGCTCTGCAAACTCTCGCTACAAAACTCCTTCCGTGGCTGCAGGACAGAGACATGACTCGGGTCAGAGTAGCTCTCTTTCACACAGGTTGATCTAAATGGGCCTTTTGCATGTGAGGGTTTTGTCAAAAGCACCATAGCACATAAATATTTGAATGAATGTTTTGAGATCCTCGCTTTTAACGTCTCTGGAGAAAATGTCATGTTGTCCGTCAGTGTAACATAGATTGAATATGATCTTTCACTGACTAAAGACAAAATTATGTCTTTCCCCTTCAGTTTTAAATGATATATTGTGCTTACATTTAAACCCATATTGGTAATTATTGAAACAGCAAAAATCTTTATACTACTGCTTTTTGCCAGACTACGAAAAATTAAGAGAGACATTTGCCCCTCATTGTCTGACCAATTGAAATGCACAAATGTGGGAGTCGGTGGCAGTACACAAATAAAACAATCCTTTAATCAAGGATCCCATTACCATTTAATAATATTAGCGCTCAGTTTCCGCATCTCCATACAAACATTGCTACACACGAAAAAAAAAAAACCATACCCCTTCATCCCTAAATCCTAATCCTCTTACAGTATAACACTACACTCCACCAGTCCTATTTAGTGAATTTACACTTCCATGCTCTCTCGCTCTTTCTCACCTAGCAGCTTCTGACTTCCACCGCGTAGTCGGGCTTCTTTGGCGAATAAAGTAATGATGTTTGAAGTAGTTAACACAGTATGCATGCATACAAATTTTCTGCCAGTTCCGACCCGGCAGCGATGATACAGAGATGAGTGACGTGATTACTATTCCAGGATTGTCAGGACTGATTCACAGCAGCCCCGGGAGATCCCATTATTGTGCAGTTTCAGTGTTGTGTAACTTTCATGTATATAATCTTTGCGTTTCTAAAAAAAAAAAAAAGCCATTTGGGTCTTGAAATTCACAATACACTTGTATTGACATTAAAGTAAAGCTTTTTGTATTGTGATAACCAAAGCCGGCAGCAGGACATGTTCTAATAAAATAAAACAACTCATCATTTTGCACTCCTGAAGTTAACCCCAGACGATGATCATGTCCGATGCACGTCCTTGTACTTCTATTTAACGTCATACACTTTGTTGCTGCCATTGCTACATTGATCTGAAAAAAAGAGAAACGTGTTGTTCAACAACAGCTAGACTGCGTTCCATTTCATTCCTATGAGTTACAGATGTGTGACAAATGAAACAAACAAACAAAAAAAAAAAAACCAACAACACATAAAGTGTCTTGGTGCCGGGCCACCAATGAGCAGCCAGAAAGGCTTCAATGTGCTTTGGCACAGATTCTACTCCACTGAAGGGATAAACACTATTCATTCAAAAGATATTTGGTTAATTGGTGTTTGGATAATGAAAGTGGAAAGACCCGACGCTTTCGTCGGCGTGTCCTCTTATCAGGATCTGCACGTTTTATGATCAAGCAGAATAACTTCTTATGGATTAGCAGTGCCGGTTCCGTCTAAAGGAACAAGTGCACCTAAACCCATAGAGGAAGGAGAAAAAAAAAACACCACGCAGATGCTTTTCTTTTTTCACCTGTCTGTGCATTTAACTGTTTTTATAAAGTGCAAGGGAAAAGAATGTCATCCTATGACACGGTGTTAAGAAAAGTTTGCTGTGGCAGTTTTTAAGCTTTAAGGTTGTTTTTTTTTTTTTTTTTTTTTAACTTCTTGACTGATAGGCAGTCTTTTAAAGAGACGAATGTAAGAATATGTCAGGGTAAGCAGACAGGGAGTAAGCTAAATCATTAAATATTGACTATTGTGAGCCTTTTCTTCTGTTTATCCATCTCAACCGCCACGGAGATGGCGCAGACAACTGTCTAAATCCTGGCAGATGTGTTTCAAGTATTGAGCTATTCTCAGTCAAGTCTCTGCATTGCATTATTAAACCATGCTGTCATGTACTTTTCTGAACATAATGTTAAAGATCGCTTTTTCCACATTAAGTCGTTCATTGCTTGACAGTTTTCGTGGAAATGATCACTTGTGAAATTCGCAGGGTAAAAAGCTACAGCCGATTATTGTGCCATTGTTGATTCAGTGATGTGGCAGCAGTGGAGGACTGATGGAGACTCAGCTGGGTCAGACTTGCTTGTTCCAATACCAGGCTGTGTGGCACAGGCCTGCTGGGCTACATGATGAGCGTCTGGCTCTGTGGCCATGACAGGAAGTGTGACAATCTGCATATGAGAACTGGTGCCCCAGGCAAAACACTCAAATTGCCAAGGTCCTTCAGTTAAAGAGCAACCAAATGAAGAGATCGCCTTCATCCAGTCCAAGCCCTGCACTCCATCAGGAATTTCCAAAAGCGCAGTGTCACGACTAAACGTGATTTCTTACGTTTGACTCAAAAGTAATGTAGCGTTACTTTAATCAGACAGGTTATCCTTAGTGAACGCCTTATTTCACTTTCTCCAGGTTTTTGTTTTGGCCCGACACAACAAATGGCTGTTAGCTTCCCTAACTGAACTCGCCACCCGCTTAACTCCGCCCACTTTTTCCTGGTCACATGTAACTTAACACTTTAACATTTTAACATTCCAACTAACTGTTGTTACTAAGCACCTGTAACAATATTACAATATGTCTTTTTGCGCAATAAGCTTATACTATCAGGTTTGCCAGGCTGAAATCCCAGTAACTTTTCCATCACATTATATAAGCACGTGCAATTTATAAACCAAAAGGAACCCGGTTCAGGACTTGACTTGCATTAGTTGATTGAAGGCCTAATTTGAGCTCTTAGACATTCAAATGTGGATTTCATGCCATGTGGATATTTAAACATGAGCATTCGGTCGAATTTGAAGAGTGAAATTTGTCCTGACAGCCCGATATTGTCGAACGAAGAGGCTGTCTCAGATCTCAGTAGTCACGGGCGGTGCTGATCCTCGCTCTATTTTCGCCTTGTTGCAGAGTGAGACGCGGGGGGAGGAAAGAAAAGATCCCCATCAGAGAATTTGGTTTATACAGCGTGGGGTGCTGATGAGGTTTTGAGGCTGCTGTCGCATGTGATCAAATTCCACCTACACACCGTTAGTGATGGAGGAGCAGTGAGGGGCAGCCATGTGAGGGAGTCTGCCATTGTTTGGATGTGCTCGAAGGAGGTGTGGATTCAGTCAACCTTCTGACAGAACACACAGATATGTGTGTATATGTGTGTGTGTGTGTGTGTGTGTTGATGCTACGGTATATATCAGAAAATATCACACCTTAAACAATGTCTAAGATATATTTCTGCCTTGGGATTCGTATGCCGGGTTCATTTTTATGCAAGTGGTTTTATTCTATTAAATGAAATACATTATGTATACAGCTGTACAGATTTGTGTACACGAGTCCTCCGAAGCTTTTGATGCATGGTTTGTGTTCAGTGGAACGGCATGCATCATACAGACTCAATTATAAGGTACTTTAGTCTGCTCCTGATTAGTGCTGTGTACTCGAATATTGATTTCTCTTGTTTTTTTTTGTTGTTGTTGATGTTGAGGCTTGCTTTCAAAGACACATATGCCCGTGCTGAATTATAGCCTCAAAATCTATGGCGTTATCAGTCTCCGCTAACGCTCATCTCGCTGAAACTGCAATACAGTGTCAGGATCAGTGAGGACCATCAGCAGTTAGCAGGTTGTAATTAGTTCCTCCTCTGACTTCAGGAGTGAGAAACACTCTGTCTTGTTACATTATTCATGAAGAATACATTACAGCTTCACCTGCTCTGTGCTAGAAAAACTGTTCAACTTGGGTAACTGTAACATTCTGACAGCATCCTTTCTTTTTTTGTCAATGAGATTAAAAACTTGCCTCAGGACGGCTTCATTTTTACCTCATCGTCTATTTGTCTAAGTTCACCAAATAAAAATGGCTTGTGTGCCATGAAACCTATGAAATTACATACATTCTTAGAAATATTTACTAGTTTAATTCGAATAGTTCTTTTACAGCCTCACCACCAGCGGTAGTGAATCTTCCCTACATACCTTTTTGTGCATGGTGTTATAGGTAATAGATTACAAAATGACCCTATTCAATATGTAATGCAATGTATAGTAGTGTAATGTTTCAGTTACTTTTTAAGAGTAAAGTTAGCTTTTGATTACTTTCATTTGTCCACTAGGGGGCACTTTAAGTTAACATTTCTAAGAAAAAAAGTTTCAAACCCTGCAACTGCAGTGTATTGTCAACATTCAAATCAAAATCACTGTACAGTTGAAAATCACGCCGTCGTCTATTTTACGTGAAAATGTTCAGGTGTATCCCTATTTGTAATCGTTAACATTTTCATAAGTAAATATCATTTTATTACGCATTCCGACCCACACGTGTGACATGTGAAATCGTTCGGCACGGCCTGGGGAATCTCCGGCGGAAGCCCGAATTTGACGCCGCTTGATGTCACGTCGGCACAAATATTGAAAATTTGCGAAACACTGAAACTTGGGGCTATGGGGTCATGTGACATGTCTAAACGCTCGGTACATCGATGATGTCCCAGGCCCCGCCCCTCCCTAAAAATGGGCAAAATGGACATCTATGGTGTCTAAAGGCTTGTCTCTCCGAACAAGCTCACGTTTCGATGACAGTGCTAAATATTAAACGGACCAGGCTCTTTGCGCTCGCACCCAGGGACAAGGTTTGCATTGGCAAGCATCACTCACATTTTCTTCAGGAAATGTCCCATGTCTAGTTTTGTAATTAACTTATGTAACACTGTTACATGTAACTGGTTACTCCCCCATACAGGTGCACAAACAGCATGTTTGTGCACCTGGGCATACATTCTTGTTGTCCTTTCCATTTTTGTAAATGTATTGTCCATTATTTTTTGGAAGTCTATATGAAACCCTTCGTTTGCCTTGGGAACATTTCAATTATTTGAGATATCACTAATTGCACAGTAGAATGCACTGCTCTCTTTCTCGGTTTTTCAATTTTGCCTCTGTCTACTGAGGATTATGGTCGAGTCGATTGCTTTTCACCAGGTTGCACACATCGTCACTAACCTTTCGACGATCTCTAAGACTCTGTAAAAGTTTTTAGGCAATACACTCTCTTATTGTACCATCTCAAATACTCAAATAGGTCTCACTTTTGTACCGTATGCAGGCATTTCTTTCAGACAGGGTCCTTCACCGGTGTTTTGGCTCCGGCCTTACCACACACCTTGCTGTTTAACCATTTAATGAGCCATGCTAGAAAACAATGTACTAAAAAAACATGGCAGTTGATAAGCAATTTAGAGACTATTGTGAGATAAATGACCAAAATGTTTTATATTATTGGACGTTTGACAACAGAGGTGGAATTGGAATCCTGGGAAATAGTCTTCCCAAGACTTCCCGTCACGTGGGCGCAAATATGGAAAATATGCGAAGTGGTGAAACTTGGGCTACACTCGGCACATCAAGCAGAGTCGGACGCTGGGTAATTTGATGATGTCATATGAAGATGATGTCATAAAGTTTCATTGGAATCCTGGGAAATAATCTTCCCAAGACTTCCTAATGGTGTGCCACTCCTGGCAAGACACAATTAGGCTTTGCTTTCTTCCTGGACAGTCCTAACAGTTTCGCAGCTTCCTCGTGCAGTAAATCTCGGACATGTTTCGCCTCGTGGGGTTTGATCTGCTACAGTAAAGTACATATTGAGATGTAGCTTGGTAGGTAATACTTCTGAATGAGAGAGCCTCTAGTACATGTTTCTTGTATGCCTTAAGAAGGAATAGTGTGTCGCCTTTTGTGGAATCCATTGTGGGAGGTGGTAGCTCAGTGGTCTCTTTGACCAGAAGGTCGCAGGTTCAAATCCCACCCATGAGTTGCTACTAGTGGGCCCTTGAACCAGGCCGTTAATCCTCAATTGCTCAGTTATAAGTCATATGGATGGCCATCACAGCCATTTGGAGCAAGTTCCCTTTGCTAGTTAATGTACCCATAATACTACACAGCCCGTGGCTAGAACCCTTAGCCGGCAATCTTCCTTATCAAAGTTTCTTTGTCAACTTTGCTGTTTTAATTGTGTTTTGATTGTCAGTAATTGAGAAAAACGAGAGGATCCTTTCCTGGTGTCACAGTGTTCAGACAGCACCCTGCCAGCATATTAGCATTCTCATATTTAATTTAGATGTAAATGTGTGTACGGCCCCTGGCTGGGCACTGGGCTGCTGTGTTCCAGTGACACTTGCCTACCAAGTGATCAATTACCAATTGTCCACATTGTTCATCTACCATAAGAAAATCGAGAGAAATAATGACTTAAGGAATCATTATTTTCTTTTAACCCATTTAACTAGAGTGACCCCGCTGCAATCTCGACAGAGCAATCTGTTTTTGGCTGCTGTCGCAATTTGATTATATGTCTTTTCGTTGTTATTTTAATCCGGTAATACAATTTTATGACACGTCGTGAAAAAGTATGTGCTCCCTTTCTAGTTCTCTGTTGTCGTTGTTTTTGACTCTATATTTAGAATAAATCGAATTCTGTGTTTATAGTTATTCAACCCCCAGGCTATTTACTGTACATCGAATAATCCATCACTCTTAGAAATAATAATATCAACAATGTGTTGATGTCATTATTTAGTTTAAGATTTTGCATACTTCATTTAGTTTCATTGGTTTTTGACACTTTCCTGACTTTCTTTGAGAATACACATTCTCTATCTCGCTGTTATTTGAAGGTCTATAAAGAGATTAAGAGATTACAATTTTTCTTCTTCTTTTTTTTTTAACATAAAACATTTGATATTTGTATTTTCTGTATTTTTGAGTTTCAGTGATGCATATTTTCTATTATACAAGTTACTGTGTTTTATGTTTATTTTCACTTCATATTTGTAGGTCTAGAGGTATAGAGGTATGATCACATCTTCAAAGCCACCCATCTGCTCGGAATCTCCTACTGTGGATTTCTTTGAACTATTTGACTCGTCTGTCAAACTTTATTCCAAATGACTTCACCGTCTTCCACCTGCTTATTGGCGAATGTGAGATGAACATTTTTTGCCACTCTTTTATGTAATCCATGGCACGTCACTGTTTCTGTAGAAACACTACTACTACTAATAAGTTATTATATTTATATAGCGCTCTTCTGGACACTCAAAGTGCTTTACATTATGAGAGGGGGATCACCTCATCCACCAGCGGTGTACAGCATCCACCTGGATGATGCGAAGGCAGCCATAGTGCACCAGGACGCCCACCACACACCAGCTTACTGGTGGAGAGGAGACAGAATGATGAAGCCAATCAGTAGATATAGGACTGTTAGGAGGCCGTGATGGTCAGAGGACAATGGGTGAATTTAGCCGGGATGCCCAGGACACGCCTCTACTCTTTGTCGAAAGACATCCTGGGATTTTTAATGACCACAGAGAGTCGGTTTAACGTCTCACCCGAAAGACTGTGTTTTTGACAGTATAGTGTCCCCGTTACTATACTGGGGTGTTAGGCCCCTCACAGACCACAGAGTAAGTGCCCCTGCTGTCAACACTAACGCCTCTACCAGCAAGCAACCTGGTATTCCCAGGCAGTCTCCCATCCAGGTACTAACCGGGCTCATACATGCTTATCTTCAGTGGGCAAACAGTCTTGGGCTACAGGGTGATATGGCTGCTACTTAAACTAATATAATTTTTCCATCAGTAATTATTATTATGGAGGTGGTAACTCAGTGGTTAAGGCATTGGCCTCTGGACCAGAAGAAAGCAGGTTCAAATCCCACCACCACCACCAAACTACCACTAGTGGGCCCTTGAGCAAGGCCCTTAACCCTCAATCGGTCAGTTGTAAGTTGTCTGCCAAATGCTGAAAATATAATTATTAATTTGTACCCCAGTCAGCTGTCTTTGCATATTGCTTATAAATGTAGGTTTCTAAAAGTAGGATCATGGCTTTTTTTTTGCCACACTATACCACATTCTGATGGTAATTACAGTATTATTACATTCAGGAAGTATGCGTTTTTTTTTCTTTTTCACTTGTGATTTCTGGCTTTGTTTTGTATCAATTTCACGAGCCATACAACTTCTGGGAAGATTCAATGCGTCAAGACACCAAATGTTCTCCATTTGGAGATGATCGCTTTCACTGTGGTCTGGGGGAGTCTGGAAGTCTCAAAATGGTTTTGCGATCTATTCCAGATCAGTAGATAATGATATTGTATATGATCTCTTATAATACTGAGGGTTTTTTTTTCTTATGCCGGAAAATTGACTTTGATGGTATGGAGCAATGTTGGTGACATTTATAATGATGGAGGCTGGCTAAAACCAGGCCTGGTTACATTTAGTCAGCCTGCACAACCCTTTTTATCTCGCCGAGGTTTTTGGACTAGTAGCCAAAGTAGTTAGAATTCGCTAACAAGCTGGCACATGTGTATAATGGATAAATGTTAGATTGCACAATCAACACCATTAGTCACTGTTCCTAGCCAGCTACTTGGCTAGACAACATTAGGCCATTTATTTTTTTTTTGTTAATAAAAAAATATTCAATACTTCCAACAGACCCACTCACATTAAGACTAATATTGCTAGCACATGTTTGGTCTCACGCTCCTCACTGGTGCCTGTAGATAGAGTGAAAGGTTCTGTACATCATGAGGACTAAATAAAAAACGATATTGTTTTTTATACAAGATAAAAAAAAAAATAATGACTTTATTTGTTAATATATAAAATATACCCAGGGAGTAATAAAAGCCACTGTATCTGAGAACAATACTACATACACTACATGCCTGACTGTGTAAAGAAGTGTATTTATTGTGTATTGTGTGTCTAAATGTTGTTCCTTAACTCGTCTTTTCTACGTGGTTCGAACGGGCCAGTATGCTAGTCATCCTGCTGAACTGTGTGACATTAGGCATGTTCCACCCATGTGAGGACAGTGACTGTGACTCAGAACGCTGCAAGATCCTGGAGGTGAGTATTGCAACACACAAAAATATTGCCTACAGCACACTGGATGAGGGACAATATAAGGGCTACAAGGAGTACAAAAATATCATGTTATATATATATATATATATATATATATATATATATATATATATATAATAGATCAACAACAAATCGATTTTTTTTTTATAGGATACTGTTTAGCATGTGGCAAGTTTTGATTTTGGATTGAGTTCAATCCTCTAAAACCCCCATTGAAGCTCTTAATCCACAGTTGGTAGCGCGTCGTCTTATATGGCTACCACCAGAACCATCAGTATGTTCTTCTTGTCATATGGCGCTAAGGCATCCGCGAGACAAAAACAAGATGGCCAGACAATTCGCAAAAAAGCAGCCACTTACTTCCTGTCTTTGTTAGGAAGATATACAGGGTCTCCCAAGCCAATGTGATTCAGATTAACCTCTGCCCGAGATGCAAAGGAATGCGTTTGTGGGATAATGCAAACCAATGAGATATAATGATATAATAAAGCCAGCAAGCGTGCAGGACACCCATCTCCCCCTCGCTTCTTTGCCTGCACAATAACACATCCTTGTGTATTTCTTTTTTTCTGTTTCTCTCTCTCTCTCTCTCTCTCTCTCTCACACACACACACACACACACACACACACACAGCCAAGCCCTCACCTAATAGTCTAAATACAGAACTAATGCTGCTCTAAATACCAGAGGAATCCATCTGTTTACATGTAAAAGAGTTTTCCTTTTTCAGTATGGGTGAATGAATGCGAGCAGCTTTGATCGAGCACATAACACATTCCATTGAATATGTTTGTGAAATGTGTTTAAGCAGGGGATCAGAAACTGAAGACGCGAAACGCACTCCTTTAGACACAGAGCACAGTGAGATTTCGTATGTTTTGAGGGAAAAAAAGCAGCAGAAAGATGATGTGATCTTCCATCAAAACAGCAACCGTCTCGCAACCCTATCCAGGGAAGACAGACATAGCTTTTAATGTATATAAAACTTTTTTCTTTCTTGCTTTTTTGTGTTATCAGAACAACAACTGTTACTTTCCATGTAAGTCGGGCATGCAGGGCTGGATATATGCCTCAAAGCTTCCATTATTTTATGGGCAATGAAGCAAATAACCTGTGTTTTTTTTGTTCCAGGTGGAATACGCATGCAGCTGTCTTATAGGTTATTGCTTTGAGAGGTCAAAAGAGTGTTTATCATTTTATATATTTGTTGTAGCGCGTCCAATAGAGCTCGATGGCCAAGTGCGAAAGCAGACCGTGGCCAAATCTTATCGAAATTCAAGACAGGTCAACTGGCAGGCAGTATGTTTTAAGCGGTAATCCAATGTGCCAATCAGGTCGATTCGGAACAGGGACGAAAAGCAAGAAGGGCCTCTGAAATACTAAGTAAATTCCCAAAGAAGTCACACAGGAACAGTAAAACATTTACTCTCATGCAATGTAAGTTAGCCCCCCTACGTATGCAGTAATGACGCAATCTGCATACCAACTCAGTCCAAACATGGGATGAAAGACACTGTCAGTAGAAACAGATCGGTCGCGAGGTGGTGACCATATGTTTCTTCATTGTAGTGTGTTTGCTTGAAATTAAGAAAATGTGTTTGTCCAAAAGAACTCATCCTCTAATACTTCATGAATGTCTGTAAATCTATTTATCCCCTTCTAGTTTTGCTCTGCATTTCTGCCTTTTATGACCTTTATACAGATATTGGATCAATGAGCAAACTAACCTAATATTTAATGATCATTTCCATTCATTTCACCCAATACGCATATTTCCTACATTCTGCCACCGCATCATTTTTGGATTTACCCCAGGCCCCAGCATTTAGCAGCAAGGTTAGCAATAATAGAGGAACTCCTTATGTATCAGTTGTATAAGCAAGGTATCAGTTGCATTTAAAAAAATTGAAGGGAAAAAAAAAAAAAAAAAAAAAATATATATATATATATATATATATAGTACATTATATATATATATATATATATATATATATATATATATATATATACTTCCAGCGCAGCAAAAACCTATATATGACTCACCAATGAAAGTACATAAGGACTGGCAGGTAGATATGGCTGGATGAGCTAAGGGACAGAAAAGGATTCTTAATACGGTGATTTGCTAGTGGGTGTTTACAAAGAGAAGCAAATAAAGAAAAGCTGCATGGGTGAATAGGAAAGCATTAAATAGTGCTGGCAGGCTATGTGGACAGTCTAGGACTGTTCTGTTGTGGGGTTTCCCCTGTCTGCGCTGTTTTCCTTTATGGAGCTGCTGAACCATGGAGAGGCCACACACACACACACGCACACACACAGCACGCTTTATAGGCCTGAAGCAATGCAAGACTGGGAGAACCTGTTTTTTCTTAGAATACTTGCCTTTCAAGAAGAAGCCGCTTGACTTTTCTTTCTCCAAAAAAAACCCTATTTGATGTTTGGTATTTTATATTCATATTTAAAATGGCAGCAAATAGTTCACCAGTCAAAGCTGGCAGGATGGACAAAAATGAGCTATGTCGTTTTATTCAAGATGGGAGCTTTGGGATATAGCAGGGTTATAAGCAGTGGCAGTTCATTGTGGTTCATATGCAAGAGACAGTTTTTTTTTTTACAGTGGTTGGGTCGAATTATATGGTTAAGCATACATTTACATTAATTTAACGTATCATGGGCAGCCGTTTGACCACAAGACCCACTCAATCACGGATAGTAAAGGATGAACCGGCGACTGTCACGATCTACATTATCTCGGTGTGCTGCAGTTAATGGCGAATGAAAAGAGCAGTAGTTCACTGGATGGGAAATGCTTCAGAGCATGCATACCTGCTTAATTAACATTCCCTGCGTTGTGAAAGCACCTTAGTTCGGAGGGATTTCCTGGTTGAAGAGTCAGCACTAATGCTCGAAAGAGCCATCACGAGAATTTCCCATGAAACAACAATTACCAATTACAATCGAGTTCACCCTTTTCGTTTTTGCCACCAAAGCTATTACTGTTGCTAGTGCTTTTCTCTGCACTGCATTGTGTTTATTCCTGCTTTGTTGTTGTTTTATGAGTAATAAATATTCTTTTCCCACACATTTCCATAATAATCACATGAATGCAAATAATTCCAAACTCACCACCATGCGAACGATTTAGCAAGGGCTGAGGTAAACCGGAGTCAAATTCTCCACTTTAATGCAGATAATATGTTGAAAAATTTGTTAAACAGGAGTATAATTGGTACATACTCGGTCCATATGTTTCGCACATGTGCATTCACGCAAATTGCTGACTCACTAATCAGTAATCAGTAAGTTGTAATTGATGAAAATAAGAATGAACGCTGCCAAATGTCAAGCAAACACGCCAACTTCATCTCTCATCCTTCTATGGCGCGCGCAATGCAACGTGCGAGGGTCTTTGTGTGATGCCAAAATTGGGAAAATTGTGCTTGTCGGATTCCTCGGCCGGCCTGAACAGATTTTTAACACAAATAATCACACGAGTTACGGGGGGAGAAATAGTAGCGAAATCTGAACCTTCTTCTCCCCTGATTTGCATGTTAAACCTTATCTATCGATTTATTTATTTATTTATCTTGTGTTAGCTTATTCATTGTTATGTCCTAAGCACAATTCCATTAACTATCCATCTCAGCGAACCTAATCGAAAAAATAATGATAATACTACATTCATTCATTCATCTTCTACTGCTTTATCCGATCTTCCCTCGGGTCACGGGGAGCCTGTGCCTATCTCAGGCATCTAAGGGCATTAAAGCAGGATACACCCTGGATGGAATGCCAACCCATCGCAGGACACACACACACACATTCATACACTAGGGACAATTTTCCAAGGTGCCAATCAACCTACCATCCATGTTTTTGGACCGGGAGGAAACCGGAGAACCCGAAGGAAAAACCCCCTGAGGCACGGGGAGACCATGCAAACTCCACACACATGGCCGAGACGGGATTCGAACCCGGACCCTGGCGGTGTGAGGCGAACGTGCTAACCACTAAGCCACCGTGCCCTTAATAATACTACAGATACAGCATAATACACATCTGTTTCACCATATGCATTGGAATAATTATACACAGTTGTGGAGAAAGAAATAAAATACCGTTTGAATATTACTCAGTACATTTTGTAGAGGCTTGAATGTGCTTAAATGTGAGTAGGAAAAGTGTTCTGATGTAAGAAAATTGTTGTAAGAATTATGTATTAATTACTATGTATAAATGTGTATAAATTATATATATATATATATATATATATATATATATATATATATATATATATTTTATATTGTATAAATTACTTTTGCACAGCCGACCTTTTTATGGAGAGACGACCAGCGACCATGTACTTTGTGATTTAATGCAACATATGCAATCATGAACCAGCTAGTGAGGAATGCAGTAAAGTTAAATGTAACACTTCGACAACGTAACTTGTCTGATAAAGTACACACAATTAAAAATATACAAATGTGTACAGTGTTCACGGAACATGACTGTTTAATGCTAACTTCAAAATAATCATGCATTATATTCAAACTTGGTCATAATTAATGATTCAATATTATAGATCCTTAGGAACGAATCGCTTCTTAATATTTATCATAATTTAAAAGAAAGTTGGAGCCTGTTTATTTATTTATTTATTTATTTATTGCCAGGGAAGCAGAAGGGATTCAAAAGCTTGGTGATAAATTTGAAGATTCCTGCGATTTCTTCACACTTTTTCATGTGGCTTTGCTTTGGTGCTCAGCATGCAGAACATATTCCCTTCCTTGAAAACTTGTGTTTATTATTAATAAATAAGCGTGCTGCTTTATATACAGAACATTTTGAGTTTACTTTTAAAGAATCCTTAAATAAAAAAAGCCTAGTCAAGGATTTGTGGATAAAAAGCACAAGTTTGCAGTTTGGATTCCGAGGCAGCTAAGCTGGATCATCTATAGATGCAGACACATATACACACACACACACACAAACACACACACTGCTAAATATTGCAGTAGGAATTAGTAATTTATTTATTTTACTTATTTATATGTTCATATAATCGGCAATTATTTATGATTTCTTTTTCTCTAGGATTTCGATGACTTCATATTTGCATTTTTTGCTGTGGAGATGGTGATTAAGATGGTCGCACTAGGCATCTTTGGCAAAAAGTGTTACCTTGGGGATACCTGGAATCGGCTCGACTTCTTCATTGTGCTGGCTGGGTGAGTTTCAACAACTTTCTGACAGCTTTCTGACACATTCTGGGTGTTTTTTCTTTCTTTCTTTTTTGTTTGTTTGTTTGTTTTGTTTCTGTTTGTGTATTTGTGATGCAATGCTATTTATTCTTTCTCTATTTACCACGTTTTTTTTGCATTGGTTTTTATTCTTCGACCATCCGCAAGCTTGTTGCCTTTTCTGCTGAGGAAGAGCTCATTTGTGCTCGTCACGGGCATCGTGGAGAGATGCACAGGATTATTTGTTGAAATCACACGAGCATATGGAACACGTGAAAGCACGATCCCGAGAGAAATCAGCCAAAAGTCTGTACACAAGAGAAGCAGGCAGCAGTGACAGGCTGCTGGCATGTTCTGCTAAACCACACAGGAAATACAGGCTCCTGCCATGTTGGCTAAATCAGTTTATCAATGCTGATTAATAGCACTCCAGATGGTTACTTACTATCAACACAGCATTGCTTGACCAAATAAAATAGATAGATACATTGTTCTATCATTTTCTTTTTTTTTTCATTATATTAGTGTATCTTTAGTAATAGTATCAGTGAGAGATGCTGCACAAGTCTTCTTTTTGCTAGATAGTGTTTTGTGTCGGTGCCTTATAATCATTGTTTAGCCTTGTTGCCGCCCTAGGCAAGATGTCTATTATCAAAGGTGGGAAGTAACGAAGTACACTTACTGTACTTAAGTAGACGTTTCTGGTATGAGTACTTCATTATTTATTATTTGGGCAGTGTTTGTACACAAACATCCTTACTTTCTGGTTCTTAAATTTTTTTTCTTCCTAATTGTGCCCCCCGTTTTCGGTCCATCGACCTATTTCCTTGTTTCCTTCGCCGGTGTGTCACTGGTGTCTCATTTCCGGGTAATCACACACCACCAGAGGTGTCAGTTAACGAAGTACAAATATTTCGTTACCTTACTTAAGTGGAAATTTGTGGTAAAAATATCTACTTTACTGGAGTAATTATTTTTCCGCTGACTTTTTACTTCTACTCTTTACATTTTCACGCAGTTATCTGTACATGTTAAGTTTTATATATATACATATATATATATATATATATATATATATATATATATATATTATAGTTTTATATATATTTTATATATAGTCATATATATTAGTCTTATTTCATTAAGGCTGGTCATCATTCAAAATAAATAAATAAATAAAATTTTATTTCCAGATAAATCTCTCCATCCAGATAGAGTGAATGTAATTGTGGTTGGATATACCATTCCGACACCCTATTGGTTTGTACAAATAAGATTATTTCTTAAAAGTTATTATTTGTCCACTACTGGCTCATTTATTAAGCAGGTGCTTTCTCTTCTATAGTAGGTAGACGGTAGACAGACTTTTTGAGTGCGGCGTAAGTTTTTGTCCTTAGTGGCATTTTTCCCCCCTTACATTACTTTTATACTTTAAGTAATTTTGAAAGCAGTACTTTTACACTTTTATTTGTGCAAAACGCTTGAGTTGATACTTCAACTTCTACAGAAATCTTTTTAAACTCTAGTATCTATATTTATACTCTGAGTAATGAATATGAATAATTTGGACACCAGTACACACCACAGGCTAGCTTGCAAAGCTAACATCAAGAAAGGTAGAAGGCAAAGTCTGGTTAACATGGATGAGTTCAAATTTGAAATTTGACGAATAAAGATTTGTCTCATCGTTTATTACGAGACAGAGGAAGTCAGCGATGAAAACATGACTGAGAACAGAGACATTTCTGATCACTTAATCATCAACCTTTCTCTGCTTCTGTTCTCTATGGTGGTTGTTCAGTCGTGGTACATTGTTTAAGTAACAAAATGTGAAATTCATGTTGTATTAATACATTATTGTCATGTGAGGTCCAGTTACTTTTTATTAAGTACACTTAATGTTGTCAGTAGGTACACCTTTCTTTTAAAACAGGATTATCTGTACTTCTAAGGATTTTAGTTTAGTTTAGTTCACCACTATCTGTAAATCTATCAATAATTGATTCATAAGTGACATTATGATCATCACATTAGAGGCTTTCTAGAATAGCTACATTAATTTTTTAATTTAAGTAAATTTTTTTAAAGAGGAAGAAAAAAGCTCGTGGGTTTGTGACAGGAGCAATGCGGGATCTTCAAAGCTGAGTGAATACACAATTCCGCTTTTGTACACTACAAAAAAAAAAATTCTCCATTAGTAGAAAATCTCCCTTTAATCTCTTTTGCTGTTCTCTGTATTTAGCTAGCTCACTGTGCTACTGTTAGGTTTGGCCTATCCTGATTGTTCCTGGTTGTGTTGAAAGTCGCTAAAGCACTTTAAAACGTTCTCATTTCTAAAGGAAAGGAAGGAAATCCTTTAACCCACATAATCAAATAACAACAAGGAAATCATTTCATTGTGAACTTTATATCTGGAGCGTCATATAAGAATATACGGCTTTTACCCGGGTGTTTTACCTAGAGATGAAATGCTCAGCGTTGTGCAAATCTTATTAGATACTATATGCTAGTAAAAAATAGATTGAAATTTAACAATACATAATAATAAAAAACAACAACAAATGTGTAGACAGTGTTTTATAGTTCTTTTGTGTGGCTTAATTATTTAATCCAATCCTCGTCAAAAAGACAGGAGGTGGAGCTGGAGGAGGAAGAGATGAAGATGAGAGTGATGAGGGTGGATAGGATTAGAAATGAGTTTAATAGAGGGACAGCGCATGTAGGAGATAAAGTGAGGGAGGCTAGATTGAGATGGTTTGGACATGTGAATAATAGGGACATGGGGTACATAGGGAGAAGATGAGGATGGAGGTGTCACGCAGGAGGAAAAGAGGAGGGCCAAGGGGGAGGTTTATGGATGTGGTGAGGGAAGACATGCAGGTAGATGGGGTGAAAGAGGCATATAGGCTGGTGTGGAGAAGGATGATCCGCTGTGGAACCCCTAACGGGATGTTATTGAGCTGTTTCTATGTGCTTTAATTAGAAAGGTCTTCACATTTGCATGAGCTTGTCCCCATTATAAAACCCATTTCAAAATTCAGAACTAAGCTGCCAAGCTATCAGCCTCACACACCTTCAGCTGTTTGATGCTAAATGCAGAATGGTTTTGTATCCCCGTAAAATCACTCAGCTGCAAAACAATGCATTTTTTTGCACACAAAGCAAACTCCAAAACGCCTTGCCGTACCCCAAGAGTCAAAATATATCATTCAGCAGTATAAAGCTAAGGCTTGACTAGAAATAATGAAGCTGTAATTATTCCAATAAATACCGTGCCATTCTAATTAGTGCTGATGTTTTTTTTTTTTTACGTTTTTCACCATGTGCTTAGAGATTAGTTTTTCATAGTACAATTGCAACAATTAGTGCATTATATAAGCAATTTATGCAATAATGAAGAACATGCCTGTGAATATTCATTTCGATATTTGATACATCAGGCACATTTTAGCCGTTGTTAATTTTTGTAGAAATGTGTGAGTCTTTCTTAATTGTAGCTCAGTGGATAAGGCTAGTGGGCCCTTGAGCAAGGCCCTTAACCCTCAATTGCTCAGTTATAAGTCGATCTGGATAAGGGCGTCCGCCAAATGCTGCAAATGTATTTCGTATAGACTACTACATCTGTTGTACTACACCTCCCATGATCCTCGGTCCAACGCATTGTCACATGGCCTCTTTTCCCAGACTCCTGATTGCTTAATGACACTCACCTGTTTGCAATCACTACTCCCCTTTAAATAAGCCCAGACTGCGAGGCATGTTTTTGTGAACGTACCCTGCTGTTCTGCCTGTGTTGGCGCTCGCCATTAATTAGTCTGTCTTGATTGATGGTTGATTAAGGACTGCTTCATGTTTACTAATTTAGCCTTGTCTAGCTTATGCCTGAACTATTACAATTACCTGAACTTTCACCTTTCTTCCCTTACTACAGTATTTTGGCTTTTTTTTTAAATAAATGACACACACACACACACACACAATGATAGTGTCCAAGGGGCTGTCCGTAGACAATTCTTAAAAAGGTACTGTTCAGTTAGTTCAATGTTGTTTGTGTCGTAGCTTTTGCTAGCGTTAGCATTGTTTTGCTAAATCGTGTGTACGGCCTTAGCAATCTAATTTTCTCATTTAAATATGGACATTCAAACTTCAAATTCCATTTTAATTCACAATTAGTTATGATTTGATAGAAAACCGGATCCATTACAGTGCAGTAGCAGCAGGCCGTGTTTGCTCTGGCAATCCCCGATAGTACAAGTACAAACAGCTCCATCTAAAGTAGCTTATCAGCATTTATTTACATGCGATTGTTCCTGTAAGAAAACAATTGACTTGCTTTAAAAATGAACACTGATGTTTTATATGACAGTCATATAGTTTAATACTGATTCATCTTCACTCTGAACTAAAATTGTTTTTTGTTTTTTTTCTTGGCCAATCTGCAATATATAGAAATGCCATTACTGTCTGTGAATCCTGCTTTAGGCAGATACATATTCATATCACCTGCATTTTTTTCATATTCATACTTGCTTTTGACATTTGCTGTGACTTGAGCAAGATTTATTTCATGAAATAAAAAGTGATTGTTTTGTTTTGGAAGCACTGTACAGGAAGATGCTCCGGATGCATAGGCACGTTTGTATTAGTCATTGTTTGCCCCCGTGCGTTTTATATATATATATATATATATATATATATATATATATATATATATATATATATATATATATATATATATATATATATATATATATATATATATATATAACCGCTCACTTCCACCCACGTTAAAGTAATCCGTCTTCTGATGCATTTTAAAAATATATATATTTATATATCTGCTGCTTTAGAACATGTTTTAACCCAACCGTTTTTGCTCTTATTTGTATTACCTCGTGTATTGCCACGATGCCTAAACACAATAGAGACTACTTATTATTAAGATTTAAATAGTCGTGCACTTTGAAACCGTGAGGATTCAGAGAGGTATAGTTAGAAAGTTTTGAGAGATAAACAGGTCTGCTACTTCAGCTCGTCACTTTCCTACAGCCGTGTTCAGATGGACTCCCTCTGACTGTGCTGGAATAGTGAACTTGGCCAGTCTCACATGAACAGGCTGGCAGAAGGGAGTGAGGACTCTGACAGGCTGTCTCTAAACATCCTGGATCTCTCAGTGAGACAGATACTCATTTCAGCATTATCTTCTGGCCCGTACTCACGATTTATTGCAGACTTGAGCCTGTCAATCCATGTTGAGGCTGTTAGAATGACTTGTACTTCTCAGGAACACTACGGTGAGGACTTACCAGTTCCAGTAAATCAGATTTCCTGTTTGTCTCTGTTTGTGGTTTAATGATTGATCATTTAATTTCCAATCTATAATCCTGAGATATGTCATATGCAGAGGTTGAGCGTTTATATAGACGGACATTTTTTTGGCGACATCTATTGTTGCAGTATGATCCTAATGGTCCTAAATCGACATCGCTCAGTCAGAAAGCGTGCACATCCGTCCCCCGCTGTAAGGAGAGGTAAGCATCTCGCTATGTGCATCTCTCAGGATCTTGTGCTCATGCTAATGCAAGATTGTCGTAGTTCTTTCAGCTTTGGGAATTTATCGGTTTCATTTTGTATTTTGTTGATAAAAGCGGATGATAAATAGTACTGCCTGTGGAGTATTCTGTGTTGGCTAGATGAGCTAACGTCTGATTTATATGGTCTTTAGTTGAATGTCCTTGCCAGAGTTTTGTCAAGACTTTAAAGGAATATGTATTTACATTGATCCGGTATCTGTCCAGTATGGTGCACAGTTCGATAGGGTAAGACATTAATAACAAACACAATTAGTTGCATATATTTTTTTTATGATTTTTTTTTAGGGCAGTCCTATAATTAACGTTTGCCAGTAAGAACAAAAAAGAAGAACACATGAAGCTTAACTAAATAACTGGTAAACAATGAAATCATCAGTGAGACACCGTTGGCACAATGTGTTTGTTCGAAGAAATGTTGATCGCTGTATCAATCAGTCTATCAATCTGTGCTGATTTGGGTTTTTTTTTTTTTTTTTTTTTTAACCGTCCTGGGTGATTAATACCAGCAAATAATGCTCATCTTTCCTGTGGAGAGCATATAACCAGTTCTAAAAGAATCTCTTGAGCTCCTGCTCAGGTAATAGAGGCTTCTGGAATTCTATTTGGCCTAATGAAGTGATGACACTGGATTGTGTCCAACACTTTCATCTTGATTGCTCCTTCATCTCGTGTTTGTATTGGGAGGCATGTGGAAATCAATAACGGAGCTTTTCACAGGTACTTACAGATGGTTGGGAACTCCCCCTACATTATTCAGGCTGCACCACAGAAAAGAGAGAGAGAGAAAGAGAAGGACAAAAAGATATAGTGACATTCAAAGGTTTAGTTAAAGAAGGGAAGTCATTTGCATTGCTTGTATTGTATGTTTGTAGTTAAATGACAATTTTTTTCTAAGTAACCATTTTGCAAAAGTATAACATTTTATTTATTACAGCATCTAGCAATAAAATTGGTGATGGTCATTCAGGTTTGCTGTGTTTCAATGCAACAGATATGCATCGAGCACCTAATATACTGTTACAATTAACCAGTAAAGAACTGACCTGATTTTGAAACTGCGAATGTACAGAACAATGTTGCCAAATGCCTTAAATATTCATTCATTCATTTATCTTTTACCCCTTTATCCAACCTCTCTCCAGTCCCGGGGACCCTGTGCCTATCTCAGGCATCTTTGGGCATCAAGGCATGCTTCATGTGGGTGAAGTGTGCCCCATGCACACTTCACCCACATATGGCGGAGGCAGGAATCGAACCCCCAACCCTGGAGGTGTGAGGCGAACCACTAAACCACCATGCCCCGCGCTTTAAATATTGAATTAGTCTAAAATTCTGTACTTTAAATATTCAGTAAATGTTAAAGTCCACAATAAAAAAAAGCTCGCTGCTAAGCCTGTTTATCCGAGTGTTTGCTATATTATGTGCTCACAAATATATCATGAACAAAGGTCATCGAATATTTTCTCAAGGGGAAAAAAAATTCCCGGAAAAAGGTCCTTACACATTTATTTCTTTTCTGCCCCCTGGTCAAATTCTGTTTGACCAAAGCACACAAAACAGAGCTGCCTGCCTTTCGCCTCAGACACCTTCATATTAGGCTCCTTCGTTTCCTTTGTTCAGGACACACATTTCCTTTACAAATGTGTCAAAGCAGACTTATGTCACACAGAGATTAAGTATTACTCGGAGAAACTCGGGATGAAATGCATGAAAGCCTGGTGCGTTGTTGTGGAAGGGAAGCTTTCACACTTATTTGCCGAGATTATGGTGTGGTTTTGCTCAAACAAACTAAAAAAGAAAAAGATGGAAAAAAAAGTCTAGGGGGTGTTTTGAAGATAAAAAGTCATTTATTGGTCAGCAAAACATCAATGTATAAAGATAAACAAGCCGAGTACATATTGAAATCGTGAAAAATAATAATAATAATAACCTAATCACCCAAGCACAAAGAACGTGGAGCTGGCGCTCAATAAACTACTACATAATTGTGTAAATATCTAGGCTAAAAATCATTGCGTGCATCAAAGTGTTTATGTTCTGATTTTTGTTTGTTGGTCCAAATATCTAGAAACACATGGCATTTGTGCAGCTCTACACTAGCAGTTCAAATCTACAGAAAAATGCTGTCTGCATCCCAAAATACACAGTATGTTTAGTTTGCTTCCTCAAACTGGGTCGATACAGGGGTGAGGGTTTGATTGAAACCCGACCAAGACCACCTTGGTCAGACGGGATCGGGGCGGTTGTTTTGTCTGCAATATGAGAGAGATTGTTGCGTTTACACCTGCCTAAACGAACCACACCGATGAAAACAACACACCCGGTTTTGATTCCGATTGGCTAAATTTGCCACCCGTGAACAATTTTTTTTTCTTTTTTTCGCAGAGCTGGGTTTTCTTTCTTCTTTTTTTCCCTTCAGATTAGAAATCACTCTGATATAAAGTTGGAAGATAAAAAAAAAAGAAAGGATGGGGAGGGGGGATTTCCTTCTAATGAGAGATCTCCGCAGCTCATCTACGTTTGATTATAATCAGGCAATCAGTTATATTCTGTTGAAACACGGAGCGAGGTCGTTATGCATGATAAGAAAAAATGCCAGCTGGAATATAAAATACTTATATATAAAAAATTATATATAATATAATATAAAAAAAAAAATCAGCCCTTGAGTTTGGTTGGGATATGATGGAGAATATGGGATATGAGGGATATGATGGCTAGTCATGGCACAGGGATTCTCCACATGGTCACATGATAGCAGATCAGAACAGCCTTTATTTGTCACGTATACATTACAGTCCGATGAAATGCTTTGTTCGCATATCCCAGCTGGGTTTTGGAAGCTGGGGTCAGAGCGCAGGATTAGCCATAATACAGCACCCCTGGAGCACAGAGGGTTAAGGGCCTTGTTCAAGGACCCAAGAGTGGCTTGGCGATACCACTTTTTGCTCCATGATGTACTGCGTAAAAGCATCTGTGTGTCACTCTGGAAAGACGTCGACTGAAGGATAAAGTAAAACGTAGAGTATAATGTCGAAAATGTCTTCAGCAAAGTGAACCTCCTCCGAAACTTGCTCCATTAACCGGTCGAAGACGCCTGGCTCTGTTTGAACTGCAGCCAGGGGTGCTGCATTAAAGACAACACAACTCAGTGATAAAGACAGGCAGAAATGAGCTCTTCATTTCATTTCCATTCTCGTGCCATGACCGCTATGAAATGCTTTATGAATTCCAGCACAGTCTAACACGCGCTTTTTGTTTTTGTTTGCTTCATGATCCTGGTTTAAACCGGGCTGCGCTCACTTTGGGACCGATTTCTGAAGGTCAGGCCTGTTTTTGGATGCCAGTCCCTTTCCTTCTTCATACTTTTCCTATTATAGTGCCCTCCATGCTTGCACTGTGTGCGCTGAGAACAGCCTTTATTGACTGTGTGGCCATAGTTTTCAGGAAAGTGGTATGATTATAGCAAAGGGTGCTATCCTTCATTAGATCTATGCCATATACAAAGATAAGAGTTGAGTCAGGTGTATACTGGCACATGGCCCAGACCAGACACTTCACTATCTGTTTACATTCACCTGTGTGTGCGCCGGTGTGCCATCATTCATGAGTTCCATGTTTATTTGCTCCCTCTCTCTATAGTCTATAGGTGGAAATTGTTGGACGTAAAGGCATGTTGATGATGTGAACAATCATATAGACACATGTTCGCATTGTTTAGCTGTGTGCTGGCTGCCTCATGTTCGCCTGACTTGGCCGCTGGAGCTTTTGTGAAGTGTCCTCACGCAAGTTCTTTCGGAAACCCTACCGCCGACCCCCCCTAAACATGTATTCTCCTTTTTTCTTCTCTCTCTCTCTCTCTTGCTTTCTCTCTCTCTCTGTTTTAGTTCAGTTTGTACTTTCCAGCCACTCTGGCAGATCTTTTGACATAAAAAAAAAAAAAATCGTCATACACCCCCCCCCCTTGATACTTTTTTATGTTTAGTCCTTCCCTATCCTTCCGTTTTTAGCCCTAGTCACCACTGTTATTATTTTTCTATTCCAGCTACCAGCTGGTTTCCATCAGACCCAATCAGTGCTCTCGAAAGCTGCTCTGCAGATTTCAGGAGCAACAAAAGCGGAACACATTTCCTCTGAGCTCTGCTTGCTTAATGGAGCTCATACTGTTTGCACATCACCATCATCGCTGAATCCACAGATAATCTTGGGTATTTAAAATACCTTCAATCCGAAGTCTGCGTGGCACACAGATAGCATTAGTGCCGATCATCTTCCATCATTTAACAGCTCCCATTATTTAGCTGCGGCGAGTTTATCTGAACTTTTACTTTTTTTTTTTCTTTTCTTTTTTTTGAATACGTAGCTGTCAAGTAGCCAATTAGTTTTGTCAGATATGACTAAAATATGTAATTATAGCTGTTAGCATACACACGCACATGAACAAGCACACACACACACACACACACACACAGAGGCCACATACCCTGTTTGATGGCTATGAAGGCAGGGAATTTTTTCATGCATCTCGATCCAAACTTCACATGTGTGAAGCAGCTGTGTGTGTGAGAGCGCGGGTGTGCTTACGTGTGTACGTGCGTGTATCCTAGCGTGTGTGTATTGTTGGAGATCACATTACATTGACCCCCGCTGGATGCTCCTCATTGACTAAATTTAAAAGATCCCTTTGAATTTATTGCACATGTGCAAAGATAATTCTAGACTATTAGTTGCCCCTAGTCAAGATTTGACTTTGGAAGTTTACCACAAATTGACCACAAATCTGCACAATCACAGTCTCAAATCTAGTGGAACATCTTCGGAGAATAGGAAAGGTTAATAACAGCTTAATAGAGCGAAACGGGATGTTCCAGTTGAGGCTGTGTTCCTGATCAGAAAACATCAACGCCTTGGATCGCCAAGATTGGGCCCCTGAGCAAGGCCCTTCACTCTGAGTCATCTGGGGTAATGTATCATAGCTGTCCCGGCTCTCTGATATGTGAAGAACAAATTGAACTGTGCTGTATTGCGCATTAAGCAACTATTACGCATCTTAATCATATGGCCAGTTTTTCCTCATGTAGTATATCTGCTCTTTATATTGCTAGTGTTGCATGATATATCAGTACTAGAACCGTATCGTGATACCCTGCATTTACAAACGATACGAATCTTAATTTTATTTGCATCGGTTTTAGACCACTGTAGTTCCAAGTGTTGGACTATAGAGGGTGCTGTGTGGACATTGTGTACCGTTTGTATTTCCTGTCGGATGCACTCCAAAAAACACTTTCTTACTGTATGTGACGGAGCTTCCGTATCGGGTCCACCTAAAAACATTTACAGCTTTTCGCAGACGCCCTTATCCAGAGCGACTTACAACTGAGCAGTTGTGGTTTAAGGGCCTTGTTGAAGGGCCCACTAGTGGAAGCTTGGTGGTGCTGGGATTTGGCCTTCCTGATCTTCATTATCTTTTCTCAGCCTGTGTTCTGTATTCAGCCTGGATCCAGTCATTAGTTGACAAAATTAAAAATGTGTTGTGTTTTAATGCATTTTAGTTTGTATTAATTCACAATGAATGTAATTTTAAACTGAAAAATAAGGCAAATTTAGAACCTTCAACATGCATTTGTGACATCCTTTCTTCACTCAGATATATAAAAAATAAATCATTTGTAATCAGTAAATATTTGTTCTACTCATGCAACATGTCTGAAATCAAGCACCAAAATCCACCATGAGGCACACATCAGGTAATGAACGCTCTGGGGTCGACTAGTGCGCCAGCTTAATTTGTGAAATTTTTTTCCTCATAGCGCTTTAACAAACACTAATTAGTCTTATTTGATTATACAGATAAGAGCGATACATCATTCGACTCTGTAAATAGGGTCTACTATATTTGTGCTTTTGTAAAATAAAGAAAACGGACAGGGGGCGCTCTCTGTCGTCTCTGTCATCTGTCTTCACAAATATATAAAGGACAACCTGAATCTCGGTGAATACTTGCCCACAGACATAATAAATATATGAATATGATGATCAAAATAACTATACTTAAATAAACCAAAAGCAAATATTCTCTTGATGATGTAATTTGTGTGAGAGTTTAGAAGCGTTACAGTTTCTTCTGTGTTGCCTCATTAAACAAAGGTTCCCTAATAGCCTTCTTTATTTTCAGTAACAAAAAAAGTAGTCTGTACTTCAACTTTATGCAGAGTCTTTTAAAACATGAGTTTTTATCTGTATTTTTCTCAAGTAAACAATTTCTGTACTTTGTTCCATTAAGTTCCATTATTCAATTTCAATTTCTGTTGGGTATCGATTAGGTATTGGTATCGCAATATTTAATTTCGGTATCGTATCGATGTCAAAATGTTGCTATCATGACAACACTACACAATCTTTGGCTTCATGTGATGACTATGAGGAGGAGATGATGATGATGATGATGACGAGGATTAACCTTCTTAGTCACAGTATGTTTTTACCACAGTAAATCACCAAACTATTAAAAAATAAATCTTTAATCATACAGTCATATCGGCAAATTACAAAACCTGTGGAATACTAATCAAATAAACATTTGTTTCAGTATATTCAATTTTGTGAGTTCAATATATGCAAACTTCTTATTCTGGTCAGGGTTGTGGCAGAACTGGAGTCTATTCCCAGTAACACACACTGCCATACTCACTCATACACTAGAAGCCATTTGTCTTAGCCAATAGCCGTCCACCCACTGGCATGTTTTTGGAGATAGGAGGAAACCAGAGATCCCGGAGAAATCACACACCGAAATAAGCAGAGTCACGAAGCAACACTGCACCATTGTTTTTATTGTGTTCATTTATTCATTCATTCGTTCATCTTCTACCGCTATATCCGATCTTCCCTCGGGTCACGGGGAGTCTGTGCCTATCACAGGCGTCTATGGGCATTAAGGCAGGATACACCCTGGATGGAATGTCAACCCATTGCAGGGCACACACACTCACATTCACACACACACACACACATTCATATACTAGGGACAATTTTTACAAGGTGCCAATCAACCTACCGTGCATGTTTTTAAACCAGGGGAAAACTGGAGAACCCGGACAAAAAACCCCTGAGGCACGGGGAGAACATGCAAACTCCACACACACATGGCCGAGACGGGAATCGAACCTGGACCCTGAACATGCTAACCAATAAGCCACCGTGCCCGCTTGTTTTCATTTAATGTTTATTAAAATATTTCGAGCTTTAATTAACTGCATCAGATCATTGCAGATTTTTCACAATGAATGGAAAGATGGATTCTGCAGAAAAGAGCAGCTTCCATTATTACATACAGTATATGATCACCAAACCCATTCACAAGTCTTTTACAAAAAGAATTTCAAAACACAAAATTGCCTAGAATGCTATTGTGCTTGTACATTATGATGAACAGATTCCTGAACTGTTTGATCTGTCATTAAGTTATGGAATTGCATCCTCGCTTGGTATCGGCCACCAATTTGGCTGAATGATAGCAAACCAGATCTGTTTAGGATTGTCTCCCTAGATGTATTCTGTCAATTTGACATGTTCTTATAGCCCCATAGGAATATTAATGCCTGACTACAGCATCGTTGTGGAACAAAAACAGTATGTGGACTCCAAAGAAATACAGAAGCATATTACAAAAACAGTGGTATATTAACAAAAACACATTGTTTATTTGTTGGACAATGCCTACTTTATAAATGTGTATAAATCACAGGAACTCAAACACTGCGCAAGGACGATTCAAAACAAAGGGTTTTGAACATTTTGAGCTTTACCACCAGCTGAATATTGCAGCAACCACATGATTTTGTTAGTTTGATCTCTATAATATGCAATATATCAGGCAGTAGCAGAATGGGCAGTGCAGCATCATATAAAGTGCTAGCAAATCGCACGATTAAACTAATGCAAATTGCTAGAAATGTAGCAGCATGGCTAGTTTTCCCGAGCACCAAATGCAAACCCATTACGCTATTCATCACCTCAAGCCGGTCGCTCTCTGTAGCTGCTCGCTTCAGCCGGATTTTCATTTGCTAATTAAGAAATCAAAGGTATTACTTGGAAGCAGCCAGTTTTTTTTTTGGACACAGGATATCACACTACGATTATCTTCTTTTATTCCTCTTCTGAGTATGTGTAATATTATACATACATGAATTAGAGTTAAGAGAATCTGACACTGTTATGACTTTAACTTTTGAAAGTCATCCAGTTGGTATGACTTACTTATTACTTTATATAAATCACCAGAATTGTATTTATTTATTTTTATTATTATTTTACTGCCATTCTGTTACCATTTCTTTTTTATGGTTTTATTGCAGGATGCTGGAATATTCGCTCAACCTGCAGAATGTCAGCTTCTCCGCTGTTCGTACTGTCAGAGTGCTGAGGCCTCTACGAGCGATCAACCGAGTGCCCAGTAAGTATTTCTCCACCCAATTTTCCTAAATCTGTAGTCGTTGTTTAAAAATATACCTGCAACATTTCATCCCATTAAGCAATGGGCTCTAAATTCATTGAATCTTCTCAGAGACCCACAGTAGCAGGTCCATGATATCCAAACAGTTAATAACCAAGTCAACTATCGAGGTTTTTTTTTTTTTTTCCTTCCATTGAAAAAGCACTTTTTGTTTAGGGGTTAGAGATAAATCTTCATTTTATTTCACCATGATGACATCATAGTGTCTTTCTTTTACACACAAAATCTAAATTGAGTTTACAGTGCTTAACAGCTAATCATCAGCACTGTTCCTACTTATATACATCTTGTATACATCTGCTGATGATGTTCCCATTATGATGTATAAAAAAAACACAACACACTACTATATGTACAAAAAATGTTTATCACCTGGACTAACTGACAGAGGACTCCACAACAGTTGTACAACAATACAGGCTCTTTTAATAACTTTAATAACATTTTCCTTCTTCCCTAATGTAAATCATGCTAAAACTAACACTGCCCTAGTGCCACTAGAAAAAAAAAGTCCCAAACACAAATAATTTAAATCACTTGCTTGATTTTCTTGATATACTGTAGTGCCGCTAAAGTGCTAGCATTGTTCACCTATGCTAGCAAGCTAAGTGTGTAAGCCGGGAACAGATAAAGTGTCTGGGGCTCATATTTTTTTTTAATGTATTAATTTTTTTGCTTGAATGGAAGACATGTCTCCTCAATATTAATAGGTTTTGGTCAGCAAGAAAGACATTTAGAGGGGCTCAGTAGTAGTGTTTATTATTTCAGTAGTGCTATGAAGCTAAATTCTTGGGTGGCGCTTGACTGTGTCTAAGAACAATAGCAAGGTAGATCTGTGAAAAAGTTGGATGTATACAGAATAATGAGACACTTTTAGTAGCCAAGGCAGGTAATGAAAAAAAAAGAATGCTATAACCAAGTGTCAGATACAAAAACACACTAAATATATACGATCCTATTTATTTTTTATTTTACCCATTCACTTAAAGCTAACACATTAACTCTTTATATATATATACTGCTCATATGTATTAAATACATATTAAATATGTATTCAAATATTAAAATGAATAGAAGTCACATATTGTTGAAAAACGGTCAAAGCAGAAATGACACATTCAGAAAAAGTGATGTCAAATCTAACACGAGTAGACGAGGCTGTAGATGAGTATGGTACCATTCAGATTGAATGATGTTCAGGTTCACTGGGCTGACCCAGCGGTCATTTCCTCGATCAGATTGCTCCTCGGTCAGCCAAAAGTGTTTGTTTTTCTTCTCCATCTTTGTACAGTGAATTTCGTCTCAATCCTGCTATCTGTCTAGCCCAGAATGAGACACTACCACATCCTATTCCAGCAAAGAGACAATCAGTGTCACTTTAAGCCCGGCACTCCTGACGTAGCACACATAAGTGTGATGAGTGAAGAGTTTAAAAGAGGGAGCACAGCATAGCCGCTTTTTTCTGTACTACTACATAATTAATGCTGGTGTCAATCAAAGGTGCGGGGGCCAGGCAAGCGGGAGCAGGCAGCTGTATTTGCTGTTCAAGAATCACTTAGGCTAATTAACGGCTTAATGGTGAAATTAATTTGGAAATTATTTGCGTCACCTGCTTTCGGAAAAGTGGTATCCCATGCATCCGATTTCTCATTTTTCCCTACTTATTTTAGGATCTCTAATCAAAACACAGGGCAAAGTAGTAGGAGGCAAACTTACACCATCCATCATTTGGCTGTCCAACTCAAAAACGGAGGCAGTGCTTGAACAGCTTTAAATCCCTTGGCAGGAAAACCAAACGGTCAAACTATTCCACCCTACCCATAGAGATTGGCACTATTAAATAAACTGAATACCCCCCATTTTTCAATTCTAAGATGCGCCTAAGGGCATCCCCGTCTCTCTTATTTTAGTGTTGTTCTTTGTGTCTTTACGTGTATACCTGCCGTCCTCTTCTCTCTTCTCCTTCTCCATTTCCTTGATTGATGAAGGTGTAAAACAACCTGCCAGTCACAAATCAAAATACTACTGCCGTCCAATGCAAACCACGAGAGCCGAGCCAGCTTTTTATTTGTGGGCAGACCAGAGGAAAAAAAAAAAATTGAACATAATCGCCTGCTTTGCAAATGCCTGTCAGGGGAGTTCTCTGGCTTAATCTGCATGAAGTGTGGATTCGCCTGTCTGTAAACATTGGACATCACTACAATAACACCCACGCTGGATTTAGCCCTGTGTGTGTGTGTGTGTGTGTGTGTGTGTGTGTGTGTGTGTGTGTGTGTGTGTGTGTGTGTGTGTCTACTTGGAGGGCAGTTGGAGGTTGATTGGAAATTTCTCTGGTCATCCACTAGTGACCCATTATTATTTAGAGTGAAGAAATGTGCTATAGTCAGCATGTGGCAGGCATTACGGAATGGCAGAAAGCCTGACAGTAATTGGGGCAGTGGACATGCAGATTGTTGCAAGAAATAAGAGCATTATGTACACAGAGCGAGAGAGAGAGAGAGAGAGAGAGAGAGAGAGAGAGAGAAAGAGAGAGAGAAAGACGAGCCATGAGGTGATCGGTCCTATAGTTAAAAAATTAACCTCAGAGCATTAATACACATACAAAAACACATGCAATGATAGAGATACAATATCTTTATACATTAGGGTTTGCGCCATCTGCAATGAATGAGAGAGGTGTTTCATAATGGGCCTGTAAAAGCCAATAACTAACCACTGATAGTTGGACAGTAAATAGGTGTTTCAGTATGAGGGAATGATAGCAAAGCCAGGACTAACAGACCAACAGATTGTGTACAGATTAAAACCTGGAGTGGGTGTGGCCTAACCCAGAAGGGGTTCTTTTTTAATTAAATGAGATCCCTATCACTATGCCTGCAGAAATGCTTCAAACAGCACACTTATTTTTAATCATAATTATATAGTTATACATTATATTATATTGGAGATTCTTTTGGTATTTCTGTAATATATTTAGAATTTCATAGCGAACGAACACTATGAATGCATTACACGCTGACTCATGTGCATATTAACTAATGAATGTAATGTAATGTAATTAACAAATCCGTATATATATGCCACATAGAATACTGCTTGTTTGCATGTGGTCACAATCCTCCCCACTTTGATGATTTCTCTGGGGATTTCAGTCTTCCATGCTCTAGTCTCAAACAGATGCCCTGATAACATTCTGTCTGGATAGATAATATAAGGAAAAAAGCATAGTGTCCCTCTTATTTGTATCTCTATTTGAATCTTTATATCACAAATTATCTGCTCATTCTGCATATATTATTCTGCTAATAAATGGTTTGTGTGTGTGTGTGTGTGTGTGTGTGTGTGTGCGCACCTGTCTTTGGGCATAGTCGAGGCGCAGACAAGAAAAAAAGAGGAAATATAAGAAATCAAAGGCCTGCGAGAAGTCGTAAATTGGGCAATTGATGTTCCAACAAAGATAACTGGGCGAAGCAAAGGGTGATTTATAAAACCTCTGTGAATGTGAATGTATAAATCAATACTTGATCACCGTTGCTATACAGTTCATGAATCATCAGCACATTTGTTTTCATCCTTCTTAACGAGTGTTGTTTTCAGAGGAAAACGATTAACAGGCATCAGATTTGTCTCTTTCCAAACCGTATTGAACTAGTGCTGGAGAGATTGAGCTCTTTCACAATGTTGTATATGGACTCCTCAAATGGGTAAATGATGCCTTGAAAGTATTAATATTTCATATGGAGCATTGCTTTTCAATTCACTTGCTAGCAGAATCTATATGTTGCATGTTCGATATATAGATATATATATATATATATATATATATATATATATATATATATATATATATATATATATATATATATATATATATATATATAGATATATATATATATATATATATACATATTAAGGCTTTGACCTTAAAAATGCTGATAGTTCCTTCTCCCGCTGTGCTTTTGATATCAGATGGTTTGGCATATGCGAATGACTCAGAAGTGCAGATTCTCCCATGGAATGGCTTTTTATGGGAATGGGTATAAGCTAGGGAAGGATATTTAAAGGTCCTTCTTAGAGTTTTTTTTGAGGGGAGGACTTTCAGAGAAAAACTTTAGCCAACTGCAAGCAGGACGAACCTTTTTTGCTTTTTTGTTTTTTCCTGCCTGTAGACATTTATTCAGAGTGCTCTTAATGTAATAGATATTCTCGATGAGATTCCATCTTTTCAATTAACAGCCCTGTGCCTGGCATCTGAGAAGATCAATATATAGACCCGATTAAAATCTTATCATTCTTATGCGAGCTTATGGGAATGTTTCTGGGTTACTGTTGCATGCTCAGCTTATGAGACAAGGAATCAATATTCTTTGGAAGGAAATCCAAAACTGAAACGGTGCTGCTTATCTTTCCTCCATGTATAACTGCGTGTATACATACAAAAAAAAAAGAAATCAAAAAAAATGTGATCACTTATTAATGATATATAGTATAATATGTATAATATACTGTAAATTCAAGAAAATTATATAAAATGGTATAAAGTGTATAAACGTCAAACAGCTGAATAAGCAATTTTAAAACATTATGTCACTATTATCAATCATTGAGGTACAGTATAACCGGCCTTCAGTGTCTCAAAAACATTATGTCACTATTATCAATCATTGAGGTACAGTATAACCGGCCTTCAGTGTCTCAAAAACATTATGTCACTATTATCAATCATTGAGATACAGTATAATAGGCCTTCAGTGTCTCAAAATTGATGCAAGACAATAAATAGCAGGCTTAGGTATTTGTGTATCTTCTGATTATGGCCAAATTACAACTTGGTCAGATCTTGGTCAGATCTGCATTTATTAGTAAATACAAAAGAAAGGACAACAGATAAATGGGTAAAATGGTCATTAGCTTTCAAGGCTCAGTGATGCACATGGGGACAAAGACTAGTCTGTCTGGTCTAATCTCACACAAGATCTACTGTAGCACAAAGTGCTGGTAAAAGTTCATGCATGATAAAAAAAAGCACCTGCAATGGGCATCAGGGTAATAAATTATTAATTTTTAATATAATCTTTTATATGCCTCCATAATGATAATGATAATAATAATAATAATCTATTGTGTCTGAATGGAGCCATTTCACCCGAACAGTAATGTAAATCAAATTTATGTTTGATCCTTTTCATTATGAATTCCAGTAATCCTCAATTTCATTGTATTTTCATCTCAGTAATATTGTTTTTATTGATCTGTAATTAAATTTTTGTTTCCTTGCGTGCGATGAATTGAATATTGATTCTTCCTTTCTTTCTTTCCTTCTTTCTTTTTTTCTTTCTTTCTCAGACAGTACAATTGTTTCCCCTAATTGAATACTATGCCTCCTAACATTTATACTATTACTTGTATGAAACAATTTTTATGAGAACAGTGAGCTATTGAAAAGAAATAATGAATGGCAATGATTCAGTGCTTGTTAGATGCTCAGTGGATTGCTGCATGTATTAGGGTGGGGAATATTTTGGTGTCTTTAATGAGCAGAGTGCATAATGTGCGTAGTGCTCATGAGTAGTGATTATGTATCTTCTTAACCTATTTAGAACTTCCTTCCTTCCTTCATCTTCTACCTCTATATCTGATCTTCCCTCGGGTCTCGGGGAGCCTGTGCCTATCTCAGGCGTCTATGGGCATTAAGGCAGGATACACCCTGGATAGAATTCCAACCCATCATAGGGCACACACACACACACACACACACACACACACACACACACACACACCACATCACACACACACATTCATACACTAGGGACAATTTTCCAAGGTGCCAGTCAACCTACCGTGCATGTTTTTGGACCGGGAGGAAACCGGAGAACCCGGAGAAAACCCCCCTGAGGCACGGGGAGAACATGCAAACTCCACACACATATGGCCAAGATGGGAATTGAACCCGGACCCTGGAGGTGTGAGGCGAACGTGCTAACCACTAAGCTACCATGCGCTATATATATATATATATATATATATATATATATATATATATATATATATATATATATATATATATATATATATATATATATATATATATATATATATAGTGTTAGGGAGGTTACAGATTATAAATGAACCCCATTCAAAATGAAATAAGTAGTGTTATTTTTCAATTACTTTATAAAAGTAAAGTAAATGATTATATTTTAACTTTCATTTGTCCACTAGGGGGCACTTTAAGTTAACATTCTAAGGAAAAAAATGTTTAAAACCCAAAACCCCTAGAAAAAAATAGGTTCTATTTTTCTGCATAAAACTGCAGCAGATTGTCATCATTCAAAATCACGTTTCAGTTGAAAATCATGCCGTTGTCTAAAGGACTGATTTTACATGACATTGTACAGATGTAACCTTATTTGTAATCTTTAACACGTTAAATATGTTAAAAATGGAAAGATTACACTGGATTTGCTTCTGAAACTCCCCTGCATCCATTTTTCACTCCATGCTGCATATTTCCATTCATATCAATCCAAAAGCGTAAATTACATCATGCTGCAGTTGTCCTCGTCGTTCCCCTCACGGCCCAATAAGAAATGATTGTCATTTTTTTATGTTCTATTCTCCTGGCTTCACAGTTTTACCCAGGCACTCACACAAGGCTACCAGACGACGTTACGCAGACTCAGCTCATTGGATATATTTGCTCTGCTAATATTTTTATGACCCAGTTTAAACATGTGGTCGACAATAATCCCTCAAAAACAGGGATGTGATAGAATACAGAGCATCACACATTTATGGCGCTTTAACAGGGCAGTGTTTATGCGTAGTTGTTCTTTGGTGTGATTTATTGTGCTTGTTTTTACAAACATGTGCATGTGTCTTTCCTTGTTGTGCAGGTATGAGAATCTTGGTGACTCTCCTGCTGGACACTCTGCCTATGCTGGGTAATGTGTTGCTGCTTTGCTTCTTTGTGTTCTTCATCTTCGGGATTATCGGGGTCCAGCTGTGGGCCGGCCTGCTCCGTAACCGCTGCTTCCTGCCTGTGAACTTCTCAGTGTAAGTGTGGATTAGGAAGAAGCCAAAAAGACATAATAGCAGTACATAAACATGGTAACGGTATGTGTGTGTGTGTGTGTGTGTGTGTGTGTGTGTGTGTGTGTGTATTTTTTTTATTTTTTTAATGAAATTCTCATGAGTGAATTGAAGGCAGTACGATCTCTAATACTTTAGGACTGCATTTTGTAATAAAGGTTATTGTGCCTTAAACAGCAATGAAATCTTAACCAGTAATTATCTCTCAATGGTTGGGGTTACTTTACAGTAGTTTGAAATAACTTTCAAATAAATAATTCAGGTATCCATGTAATCCAGGTAATGGAAGCTATTTGCACTAGTCATTTGCGGTGTCACGTTCACTCAGAGTTGAATATCTTTCAACAGACAGCCCAATTATGCTCCGTCAGAGCGAAGCTCCGTTAGCGCTATCCCTTACCGAGCCTCTTATCCTGCCCGGCTCGTCAGATCTTTGCAAGCATAAGCGATCCGCAGGTCCAAACTCGATCAGCCGCTTGTAACGGGATGCTGACGAGTAGTAAGAGTAAGACTGCAGTGTTCATTCATAAACCGGCGGTTTCGATAAACCAATCCACTCAGTCTTTTATAGGTCACAGCATCCCCCAAGACACAGCTTAAAGGTTATGTACATACACGCTTGATAATTGTAGCTGCATGTGAACACCTAAGATAGGGCATGCTGTGACAAGACGGGTGAGAATATCCTGAAACATTCATGGTTAAAGAAATGTATTTTCTCTCCATGTCTCTTCCAGTTGCATCATGTCCTGGCTCATGTATTGTCATATATTTGACACCGGTTTCAGCACCGGATTGTTCAATAGTGCAGCACGACTCTTGCAGATCAAGACCAAGTTTCAGACTCGGTCTTGAAACGAACAGGTCTCTTATAATGTGAAATAATGAACATGCCGTTTGTTTTTTTTTTTTTTTTTTTTTTTTGTATCAGTCCACAAAGCGTAGACTTGCCTGATTACTACCACGTTGACGACGAGAGCCCGTTCATCTGCTCTCTGACGGGGGATAACGGCATGCGCCACTGCAACTCCATACCTAAGTTGCATGAAGATGGTCTGCAATGTCATCTGGACATGGGAGCCTACAACAACACCGATAACACCACGTGTGTGGATTGGAATCAGTACTACACCAACTGTTCTGCTGGGCATGTCAACCCTTTTAAGGGTGCCATTAACTTTGATAACATCGGCTATGCCTGGATTGCAATTTTTCAGGTGAGTATTCACCCCGGGCTTCGGATTGAGGTTCTGCCAAATATTGCGAACCTTTAAACAGGCGGAGACTGAGACTGTAAACTATTTCTGTCTGTTTAATGAAACAAGAAGGCTGTATACTATAACATGTCTTCTATCCTTTAGCTCACCGACAGCAAAATGTCGTCGCTGTTTCATTCTGACACATCATTCCAAATTCGGATCTAACATGCTGCCACTTGGGGAGGGTTTGGAACAATCTGCCGTTTTGGAAAAGCTCAGTTACTGGAAGCGCCATGTTTTTACGATCCCCATTAACATTAGATAACCTTTTAGCACAGAATCGACGCTAAATCTCAATTCTTGAACACATTAGAGCCCTGGTTATGTGCCATGAAACTCTTTAGGACGAAAAACAAAAAAAAGATTAGAAAAGAAATGTATTAAATATTCAGGCATACTGCCGCAAACTGAGCACCGCGATGGTTTGAAGGCTTAATCGTCCTTGTTCGTGCTGCCAGTGCTGCAGCCTGCGTGTCGAAACTGAATCAGTTGTCGGACAACACCTTGTACTATTGCTTCAGAGATTACTGGAGATTTGCTTCTCTTCGCCGTCTGATCATTTGAGGAATAACAGATGGGATTAAAGGATCAGAGAGCAAACTCGGAATGTTCCCCCGAGTCTGCACGTCTTCCAGGTCATGCTTAGGGATCTCATCACTGCATAATGATGCATCTTTGACTCAAACAACACCTGCACTGTGCCATTTGTATGCCGTGCCAGAGTCTTACCAGAGTATCTAATCGAGATTTTTGTCATGTAGTAGCGACGGTTATTATTAGCACCCGTTAGAATAGAAGAGGCTTTATTTGTTATATGTACATTACAGCACAGTGAAATTCTTTCATTCTTTCTGGGGTCATAGCGCAGGGTCGGCAATGATACGGCACCCCTAGAGTATAGAAAGTTGTTCAAGGACCCAAGCTTGGCGATATTGGGGCTCGAACCCACAACCTTCAGATCAATAGCCCATTGCCTTAGACCACTGAGCTACTGTAACTCCTCCCCTTTTTTTTTGCATAACCCAGGAAACTGGGGTCAGAATGCAGGGTCAAGCCATCGCACGGTGCCCCTGGAGCAAACAGGACCTTGTTCACAATATTTATTTCCATTTTATTTGACCAGTTTAGAGATGTGTAGCATCGTATATTAAGCTTGCAATATTAAAAGCTGATTTATTTTCCTTGTCTTGCTTTAGGTGATCACTCTGGAGGGTTGGGTGGATATCATGTACTTTGTAATGGACGCGCACTCCTTTTACAATTTCATCTACTTCATTTTCCTGATTATTGTAAGTGGCTATATATATATATATATATATATATATATATATATATATATATATATATATATTATATATTATATTTATTTTTATTTTTATTTATTTTTTAAACAAGAGTGCTAGTGCTATGGCTATCTTACCCACAATACCCTACATGATTAATAATGTATTCGGTGAAGTATTAGGAATGTGACTGAATTATATTATAGCCAGATAATATATATTATTGTATGGCTATTGTTGTCAGTTATAGAAACTAAACATTTCCCTGTTTTTTTTTTTTTTATCCCATCATCTTAAAAGAAACACATATTTGTTGACTAGACAGTCGTACTGTGCAGTTGTGAATGAAGAATATAAACCTCGAGTAAAATTAAAGATAAACTAAGTAAAACATTACACGACTAAAGGTAAAGATGCTCCCTTTCCACTTTCACTTGAGTAAAATAAATGACCTCACTACTGGTATTGTGGGACCTCCCTTACTAGTTATACATACTAGCTCAAATACATTATATTACTGGTATATGTTGACTAAAATATACCATATAACACGTATAAGTGAAAGCATCGGAGCATTTATAGAATCTGCAGCCAAATTCCGTCTATGTGGAACATTTATGTTGGAAGAAATTGTGTACCCAGACACATTTGCTTGAGTGGGTAAAAGTGTTATTTGTCCGAGGGTAATGTATTAACTGTAATGCATTTAATGTTTAACACTCGATCTGCTCCCTTACCCAAAGCCTTTCAGCCATTTCTTTCTATGAAGAGCAGTCAAGAATAAGTAGCAGCAATCACTTGCACTTTCTGAAGTATTATGAGCTTTTGATTGCTCTATAATGCGTGCATAATGTTATGTTCATACCAGAACATGTTCCTGGGGGAAAGAATGAGCTAAATTGTGCTGATTCTGCTATTAAGTTTATATCAGTTTTCTGTTCTCTCTCTCTCTCTCTCTCTCTCTCTCTCTCTCTCTCGCTCTATAACTAGGTGGGCTCATTCTTTATGATCAACCTATGCCTGGTCGTCATAGCCACCCAGTTCTCTGAAACGAAGCAGCGTGAAAGTCAGCTAATGAAGGAACAGAGAGTGCGATTCATGTCCAATGCAAGCACTTTAGCCAGCTTTTCAGAGCCAGGTAGCTGCTACGATGAACTCCTCAAATACCTGGTTTACATCATTCGGAAAGGCACCAGGCAGTTAGGCCACTTCACCAGGGCAGCTGCTCGTCGGGCAGGCATCAGGATATGTGCCTCGCCCACACCTGAACCTCCGAGTGCCAAGAGAAGGAGGCACAGGAAACAGCAGGGCTCCATTCATCACCTTGTACACCATCACCACCACCACCACCATCACTACCACCTTGGCAACGGCAATATCCAGAGTGACAGTGGCCAAGAGATCGAGGTGTCTACACGGAACCACAACAGGAACGGTGCAGGATCAGGACGTCTTACTCTCCCCACTATCGTACCCCTGCAGGACGCAGCCCCTTCTTGCTCTGCGGCTTTGGGTTCCAGCAGTGCCGAATCTATCCATAGTACGTATCACTTGACCTGCCACTTGGAGCCACATCGGGCCCCTGCATTAGGCCATCCAATGCTGCAGGCCTACAAGAGGAACTCTGTGCCGTTTGCTGCACCGGTGCATAAGAACTATCCGACACTGCAGCCTCGTGTAGCCCTCGAACAGCTCAGACAGAGGGCATTGGATCCTGGGGGGGGAGCCTGTTGCCCTGCCAACATCCTCAGCAACCTCAACATACCTCCAAATCCTATTAACACCTCCCAGTGCCTGATGGACACACAAGTTCCTGCAGGTAAATGAACAAATTAGGACTATTCTTATGCTAATTTCATTTTGGTGATTCTACTGTAATTAATTATATACAAGTTGATATATATACATATATATATATATATATATATATATATATATATATATATATATATATATATATATATATATATATATATATATATATATATCTATTTGGAAAGTGCTTTCATCAAGTCTTTTGAAAATTGCATTTATGTGTATATTCCAGGGAATGCTTTACGTAAGCTCTCCAATGCCAACTGCAGCGGTACAAATTTGGATGCTATGCTGACATTTGACCCTGAAACCTGCCCGTACTGTATCAAAACAAGGGGCAACGACTCGGAGGGAACCGAGGCGAACGAGACTGCAGATTCAGACAGCGAGGGAGTGTATGAATTCACCCAAGATGCACACTACCGGGATGGCAGAGACCCCAACAAGAAAAAGAAGTTCAAATTAGGAGCTCGGGCATCGAAAGTGGTGCACTTCTGGAGACTGGTGTGTGACACGTTCCGCAAGATCGTAGACAGCAAGTATTTTGGACGAGGCATTATGATCGCCATCCTCATCAACACCCTCAGCATGGGAATCGAGTACCACGAGCAGGTTAGTGCTAGTCAAGCGATATAAACCAGTCCTGTCAAGTTCAAACCTGGTCATATATTGTGATTTGGTAGTGTGTAATCAGCGTTCCACACTTACTAACAGGTGATTGCTTTAATAGGTAGACGGTTAAGGATAGTGTGTAATAAGTAGGGCTGTCAGAGTTAATGCGCTAACGCAAAATCACTTTAACGGCAGTAATTTCATTGACACGCAATTAAGACATTACTATGTGAGTGATCTGCTCCTTCACTCGTTCATACGTAGTGTTGGCGAATGAATCAGACTCGGACAACAAAGAACAAAAAAGAACATATAAATAAAAAAACTTCAGTGCATCCACTAACTAAATTTGCCCAAATTATGCCTATTAGCTCAATATGCTAGCCTATATTACCGTATGTAACATTACGGAAGCGCGCTGGATTCCCAAATCCGCATTACAGAAGCGCATTTTTCTTTTGTGAATGCAATGCGCTTCTGTATCACCTAAACATATCTCCAGTTTATATGGAAACCAAAAGGAACATAATTCTTAAAGGAGCCACGTCCTATATTTTACAATTAAAACAATGAACAAATGAACAAGAGATAAACTAACAAGAAATTAATATTAAAAGAATAGTTTCCTGACTAAAATCATTTTGAGTGAAATAATAATAAAATTTTATATCATTCATTCATTCATTTTCTACCGCTTCATCCGATCTTCCCTCGGGTCACGGGGAGCCTGTGCCTATCTCAGGCGTCTATGGGCATTAAGTCAGGATACACCCTGGATGGAATGCCAACCCATCACAGGGCACACACACACATACACACTCACACACACTCACACACACATTCACACATTAGGGACAATTTTCCAAGGTGCCAATCAAGGCTCGGGAAGAACATGCACAAACTCCACACACATGGCCGAGACGGGACTCGAACCCGGACCCTGGCGGTATGAGGCGAACGTGCTAACCACTAAGCCACCGTGCCCATAATTGATATAATTTCAATGTATATAATTAAAACACTTGTTACCGTTACTAGAGTATTAGAAACATGAAAAGTATTAACTTATAGTACTTTGAAAACGTGCAACCGTTGAAGTGCGATTAATCACAAGTTGACTCTGGGCAATTAATCGCGATTAAATCGTTGAATAGATTGACAGCCCTTGTGATTGGTTCACAGCGGATGCTTCTAGAGACACTGGGAAAGCAGCATGCTTGGGTTGTTGTCATGGTGACACGGTCGCACGATGTGACTTCAAACAGATCAAAAATCGTTTTTTGTTTCTTTGTTTGACTGAAGGAAAAGGTGCACTTTTACCTTCTGTCCTCAAACATCATTCATGTGATGAAGTGATTTCATACCAATGTAATTATCGAAATCATATTTCTATAGTTTGGAATATGGGTACACGGGAAGTGGCATAATACAGTTGTTATTGGAATATTGTATTTTTATCCCATTAACATCAAATACATATGTCTGTCTAGATGATATGAATTTGACCTTTTGTAAATGACGAGCAGAAATAACCCTATGCAATATATCTCCTGTCCGAAGTGACATAATGATAGAAGATTCTTCGTCTGCAGTGTAAAGACTCTCCAGGAAGCACTCAATCTTTTTTATTGTCTCTTGAGAAAAGCAAATGAATTTGAGTATTGACTGAATTTCAGAGCAACAAACTATAAATGATAGGCAAGGTTTTAAAGCTCCCATTTGTGCCTGAACTATTACAATCAACTATAATAAAAAAAAAAAACAAATATTAAAATTAGGCATATGTCAATAGTGTCAATAGTTTAAATATTAGCTTGCCGTACACCTTTACCATGCTTTCAAGAGGCCTTCTCCAGGACTACGCTTCACAGTGCTTTTAACATGTTTGATTAGTTGTGTACTGTGAGATGTTTAGTCTAGGTTATCATACTGAAAATGTTCAAACCATAACATCCCTACTCCAAACATGGCCGTATGGCAGACGGGAATATATTGACAGACAATACAAAACATCAGCCAGGGATGGATTAAACATGTCCGTGTTTCACTGTGTCTTGCTTAAGGTGTCTTTGAAATGAAAAGCACCAGGTAGTGCATCTCTCATCTGCGTAATGGCCTGTAGGACGACACACTGCTGAGAAATGAAAGGTCTTCCATTGTTACGCAAAGAGGAAAAAAAATGGGGGAGGGGGGGTGAGTGTTATGTATTAATCTGTTCTTTGTGGAATAACAGAACCCGGTCTGTAATGTATCGCCTACATTTAAAAGTTTAGACAACACAACGCCTCACACTTTCAAAGGTCCTCTCAGGAACATGATTCACACCCCAGCTGACTGTGGCGGCAGTTCAATAACGGTCTCACTCACCAGAGAGACGCGACGCGCTGATTATTCAACGAGCAAAGACTTGCGATTCGCCACGGGTACCGTAGGTGACGCTTGCTTGATGTTTTGTGGCGCGCAGATGGAGTTGTGATCGGCACGCTATCGGTGGTTTTCGCTCCCCCTGCCCTTTGTATAACTTTTTCCCCAGGCTTGTGGAATTCCAGGCTTTTCACGCATCTTATGCTCATGTTGTTTACTGTAGACCAGTAATTTGGTCCATACAGGCAGAGGAGCACAAGTGTGAAGGCTGAATTGGTGCGAGGGCAGCTGAGCCACATCTGAAACTCATCGTCCCGTGTTTACACAGTGTGCTCGCATGCCTTGCAGTCTTCCACATCATCCGGGGGGCACGCACTATGGTTCGTTCGTAGCCACTCGCAGCTTGAAGTTGCTGCCCCGGTGCCTGGACGCGGACACTGAGGTCTTCCTTTCACATCATTTTGACAAATTTCTGATAAATGCTTCTTTTTTTTTTTTTGCTTTTTGTTGCCCGAAAAAACGAATTCCTGATCGAGTAAACATCCATTATTTTCCTGACTTATTTTAATGCGAATCACATTTAGCAACTGCTCACTGCTCTATCCCAGAAGTCACTACTTCAAGCATGTGAACTTTTGAACCTTGCATGAGAGCTGCTTGGTGAACTGAACTGTAGTGGTGTGCGATAGCATGCGACTTCTTGTTGTTGAGTGAATGTGCTGGACCTGAAAGAAAGGGAATGTGAGCTCATGCTCTTCATTGGCTTTGCTATGCTCCTGTGGCTCTCGTGATTGCCCAAGGGAAGGCAGTACGCACACATGGATGGTGTTTCCCTTCTCTGTATCTCCTCTCGTGTTGACTGTTAGAGAATTCTGGCAGAGAAGCTGCCTTTATCTTGTGGCCCATCTGGAAAACGGGAGACGGACTAAAGAAGGAATGCAGATTTACAAGGTTACTCTGGTTCTTTGACCTAGTCCCTGAGCAAATAAAACTCGATGCCAACCTGCCTAATTGCATATGTTCTCTTTTTTACCGTCGTGAAGGTTTTATTGCTCACACTCTCTCTCTCTCTCTCTCTCTCTACTTTTTCTCTCTATTTATTTATTTATTTATTTCACTGTCTTATTATCACTGCCTTTTCTCGTTATGCTTATTAGATTGGATTGGGATAAGGCCCTGTGCTCCCCTCTGGAGGAGTCTTTAAACCCCTGTTAAGCAGGCAATAGGTCTACAGTAATTCAAGATCTTTGCTCTTTCATCTTTTAACATTATGCATCACTTCTTTAACAACATTTTTTTTCTACTCTTTTTCAAGCTCTTCTTACTTAGATGCAAAATATTGACTAAGGTGCTACCGGGGTGGCCACTGCTGGAAGCCTCTTTGTTTGAGCAAAATCTTCTAATTTTCTAATTTATTATTAAAATTCTTAATTCTATCTATAAGAAGTATTTATGACAATATGTATATAATATATATATATATATATATATATATATATATATATATATATATATATATATATATATATATATATATATATATATATACTATATACACACACACACACACACACACACAAAAATATTGTACAATATCTTTGTACAATATATTTGTATATACACATATATGTATGTAGTGTTAGGAAGGTTACTTTGGAAATTGTAAGTAGATTACAGATTACAAATGACCCTATTCAAAATGTAATAAGTAGTGTAACTTAGTAATGAAAGTAAATAAAAATAAAGTAACATTGATTACATTTACATTTACATTACTGATTACATTTGATTTGTCCACTAGGTGACACGTAATGGAATTAACATTCTCAGGGGGAAAAAAAAGTTATATTTTTCTAAATATTTTTCGCATCAGGAGAGGGAGGCGGAGGGGGTGTGTGTGGTTGGGTTAACCTTTTTATGGGGTGGGGGGGGGTTGGGGGTTGGGGTTTATGGGAGGAGTGGGTAAAATTTTTGTCTAGTTACTCACCTACACTATATATATATATATATATATATATAAGGGGCACGGTGGCGTAGTGGTTAGCACGTTTGCCTCACACCGCCAGGATCCGGGTTCGATTCCCGGTTTTCCCCCCGGTCCAAAAACATGCACGGTAGGTTGATTGGCACCTTGGGAAAATTGTCCCTAGTGTATGAATGTGTGTGCGTGAAGTGTGTGTGTGTGTGTGTGTGTCCTGCGATGGGTTGGCATTCCATCCAGGGTGTATCCTATCCTGCCTTAATGCCCATAGACGCCTGAGATAGGCACAGGCTCCCCGTGACCCGAGGGAAGATCGGATAAAGCGGTAGAAGATGAATGAATGAATATATATATATATATATATATATATATATATATATATATATATATATATATATATATATATCACCGTTATCTTAATCACACATTTATATCTGCACATACTGTACCTAAAATTAATGCTTTTATAATAATATATCACTTTTTAATACTTTAATCAACATGGTCACAGACAATTATTGATGCTTTATGCAAATGTATGTTTATTATAACTGCAACATTCCTCAACATACAGAGCATCAAGGCAAAATAAACTTGTAAAGGTTTAAAAATAATTACTGTTTTGGATTGCATAAATCATCAGGACACATAAAGAAACTTTTCTACAGAGTGTCTACAGAGATGATTAATCGTGTCATACCCTTAAAAGTGTACCTCTTCTAACTTTTATCCAGATTACATATGGAATGTTGGATTAGAAACGTAATATTGGTTTATATTTATACGGGTATCTATGATCTTTCCTCAGCCATGCTTACCGCTTGTAACGTTAGGATGGAATGTAAATGGTGACACGATAGATGTGAGGCGATAGATGTGTTTTATTAACAAAAAACACCCAGCAATGTGCATCCACTCAATTCCTAAATTTCCCTGAATTACACCTACTAGCTGTACATTCACAACCGTTTTTTTCTAATCACTGTATTATGGTATATTATCATATGTATCCTAAACGTATCGCCAGTTTATATGGAAAGCAACCAGAACATAATTCTTAAAGGAGCCACGTACCATATTTAACAATTGAAACAACCACAAAAAATTGGCATAGAAATGAACAAAAAGATGAATTAATTAACAAGAAATTCATATTAATAGAATCATTTCCAGAGAGATTTCCCAAGAGAGAGAGAGTGTGTGTGTGTGTGTGTGTGTGTGTGTATGTGAGAGAGAGAGAGAGAGAGAGATTCTTCAAGAAAAACACAATATTACTTTACTAAGCACTCCATTTCGCACCCCAGCTGAAGCGTGCAGAAACACTCTTGGATTCAGTTATCTACATCCTTGAGTAGATACAGATTCCCTGCATAATATTACTAGATCCATACAAAGAGTAATTGCCTGTTTCATCCACTCTTCATAGATGATGAATGTACAATATCCTTTAATTCGTATGAAGTGCTTTTATTATGCTTGCTCTGTTGTAATTTTATTAGGCGTGGATTTTAGCACTTGTGCCCTGGCTAAAGTACGGACTGTTCTCTCAAGCTTGGCAAGAAACAAGGTTCAATTGGGAGCTTCTCAGGGATAGCGATTATAGCAACAATTTATGAGTCCACTGCTTAGTCCTCTTCATAGCCATTCATAACAGGTCGTATACAGATGCATGAGAGGAAGCCTTTAATGTCATTACAGACAAGAGGATGACTTTGTTTTCTTTTTTTTTTGACATCCTATAATCATAAATTCCCTCACTACAGTTCCATGATGAGCACATTTACAGGCTAGATTGAAAAACTTTGAACCAAATGTGAATATATTTTCTGGCCTAATATTGAATTTATTAGTTGTAATTATATATTAAAGGGGGCATGGTGGTTTAGTGGTTAGCACGTTCGCCTCACACCTCCAGGGTCGGGGTTCGATTCCCGTGTCCGCCATGTGTGTGCCTCAGGGTTTTTTTCTCCGGGTTCTCCGGTTTCCCCCCGGTACAAAAACATGCACGGTAGATTAATTGGCACCTTGCAAAATTGTCCCTAGTGTATGAATGTGTGTGTGAGTGTGTGTGTGTGTGTGTGCCCTGCGATGGGTTGGCGTTCCATCCAGGGTGTATCCTGCCTTAATGCCCATAGACGCCTGAGATAGGTACAGACTCCCCGTGACCCGAAGGATAAATCGGTAGATGAATGAATGAATGAATTAGTTATAATTACATCATGTGTATAAGAATCTAATGCTCATTATAAAGTGTAAAAAAATAAACACGAAATAAGATTTCACTTCTATATTGACATTATATTTGCAATTACACTTATGGCATTTGTCTGATGTTTTTATATAAATCCACTTACAAAGTGCTTTGAATTCTCTGTCAATAAGTACTTTTCCCTCAGCATCCTAAGGAAATGTCTTTTTAAATATCTGCACCGCTGAGCAGCGTAGCCGCTGACTTATAAATCCTAACAATGGTTAAGTTTAAAATCAGTAGAACTACTGTTTTACTATAGCCTTAGCAGGAGTTCCTCTATGTCTTTTTTTATTCCAATTCTGTTTCTTTCCTTTTTTTTCTATGGTTTATCTTCTACATTTCCACCGACTTTTTCTACTTTATACTTTATAAGCATTTTTAGTCACTTCAGCGCTTGCCGAAATCTTTTGTGAGCGTCTAGCTTATTGATTTGAATGCTAAAACGCATTAAACATTAAACATTACTTAAGTGTTTTAGGTTATATGGCCAGACGTCCTACACTTGACCAAGTACATGATTGTGCATTTTTTTTTTTTTACTCATACCTAGTAACAGTTTTGTAGCAGAAATATTTTAAAGAGTGTAACATTATTAATTAACACTGTAATTAATGTTAACATTGTAACATCAATAAGCCTAAGTACACGGAAGCATCAGGCACAGAACTAGGGAAAAAAAGCTCAGACCTAACGAGGCAGAAAAATAATGTATTAATATATTTTTTTTATTCTATAACTCCATATAGCTCCATAGCTAAGAAAGCCCATCATCATCTTTACTTATTGTGAAGGCTGAATAACCCCAGCTTTCACCACCACATTCTTTAGAGGGACTATTGAGTGCATCTTGAGCAGCGGCATCGCTCCTTGCTTCGGAAATTGCACTATTTAGAATCACTTTGTTTTGGTAGTAACACCAAATACTGATTCGATTTATTTTGTTCGCTCACTTTGCATTTTGTAAATTGACAAAAATAAACAATCATTATTTATAGTTCTGAAAGCATTCTTTGTTTACAGCACTTTTTCCACACCTATGCATGTACAATGTACTGTACATTACAGCACAGTGAAATTGTTTCTTCACATATCCCAGTTTGTTTGGAAGCGCTGGGTCAGCCATGATACGGCGCCCCTGAAGGACAGATAGTTAAGGGTCTTGCTCAAGGACCCAAGGGCAGGAGCTTGGCGAGACCGGGGCTCGAACCCCGCAACCTTCCGATCAGTATCACTGAGCTACACCCGTCCCTAGCTCATGAGCTCATCTGGGTCTCTTTTCCTTCCATCAAGGACATTTTCCAACACACTCTACATCCAGGAGTTGTGGATGACAATGTATTTGATGTGGCTGTGTTCAAAAGGAATCAGTTATATTCAATCTAAAGTTTAAAAGTTTATGTTTAAAAGTCATCAGGAAGGGTGTGGCACAGTGATTTAAAGCGCTGGGCTACAGATCGAAAGGTTGGGTTTGAGCCCCTGTATTGCCAAGCTGCCACCTTTGGGTCTATGAGCAAGGCTCCTAACCCTCTGTGCTTCAGGGGCGCCGTGTCATGGCTGACCCAACGCTCTGACCCCAGCTACCAAACTGGGATATGTAAAAAAAAAACAATTTCACTGTGCTTTAATGTATATGTGACAATTAAAAGCGAGTCTATTCTAATCATAATATAACTGTCATCATGCGATCATTGTGATTAACCTCAAATAAAGATCAGCTATTTCCGTAGAATGTTTTGCACACAACTTTCATCGGACTGCTGAAGACATGGACCATATAGAACCTACAAAACATGCCTGCTATCTCACTCGTTGAAAGTATTCATTCAGCAGAGAGGTATTATATAATTTCCATCACACTAGATGTACCGTGGATCACTTTAAATGCTATCATCAGCAAACAGAAGAAAAAAAAAGATAGCTTCCTGGATATTACGACATCACCATGCACAGGACAATATATATATATATATATATATATATATATATATATATATATATATATATATATATATATATATATATAAAACAGATGTAAGCTACATTCCTTAAGGTGCATAAAAATAAAGAATATAATATAACAAATCCTAACAGAATTAAAAATGTAAACATTAGTGATAGAGATAGAGACAATAATATAGATTAAATAAGAACAGAATTTACAGAGTATTTGACTTGTACATAAAGTAGGAGAGTGCATGGAAATAGCAGTAAAGTATCCAAACCAACAATATAGGGTGATAAACGTTTTAAATGAGGATCTAAATCCAAGTGATATATGTGAAGGGACCTGACATGGCCTTTTTTGTGTTTTTGCGGGCGAATATTGGTCAAGGTGTGTTATGCTGAAGGAATCTTACCCCAAAAGAAGTTTTATAATAAAATCAAATGGCGTCTCAACAAAGGTTTAGTAATGTGTTTTCACCATTTTCATATGTTGGCTTTTTTACCTTTTTTATCTTGTGTCTGCCTTTTTGCAAATACCTGCCATTTTTGATGGAATGTATTGTATATGTGGAATGGAGCGTTGGTTCAATGGTTAGACAAAAGTGTCCGTCAATTTAGAACATGTAGGATGAATATAAATAGCCCATGAAGAAATTTCAAAAGTAGCCTAATGCTGTGGCAAATCAGTGTGTGGCATCACTGACTACGTAGCATAATTGGCTTTACACCTGATTTAGCGCCTGATTTACAACTGCTTTTGGCAAAACTGGCAGGTGCTGCATTTCCACATTTCTTCGCCTTTTTCTGTGCTCCGTTAGATGGATAATATTATACGCTAGTGAGAAGAGAACTCAGTTTAATACATAGTTTGCAAGATTTTCCTTACTAAACTTTTCCAAACTAAACATTGATGCATATAGATTATAGCATCAGGCTCAGTTTATTTAGGTGTCGGACCCCCTCAGTCCGCCTTGGCAACGCTTCTAGAACTGGCGAGATGAACATAATTCCTCTGAAATGATGAATATGCTTTTTAGCTCTCTACTCTACAACCTGCAGTAGGTGTTCAAAGATGCGACTTAGTGTCTGTGGCCATGGTATATCCAGGGAGGTCAAAGTCATTGTCACCGTGGGCCACATCAGCATTATGGTTGCTCTTGAAGGGCCAGTTGTAACCATAAGACAGTATTTAATCTTTGTTTTGTCGCCTCATAACACAAAACACATGCCGGTTTTTGTCCTTGCTGCACGGACATATATTTGCTTTCCCATCTGTCTCGGAAGTGCCTTTCATCTGCATCCATTTGAAGGTTCCTGGATATTTTGGGATAATTTATCTAAATTTTGGGAAAATCGCCCATGGTTAACGTGGGATACACTGCAATCTAGAGGCGGAATGCTGTCACCTCGTGGGTAACGTGGGAGAAGTAGTTTATTGTCAGTGCATGCTTTAAAGCACGTTTGTTCAACTCAAGGCCCGTAGACTTAATGTGGCCCGCCACATCATTTTATGTGGCCTACGAGAGCTTAAAAGATTTATGTTTGTGTTAAAATAAGACTATGCTGCTTTAAAGCAATAAACTACATCTCCCATAATGCAGGCGAAGTGACGGCATCCTGTCACTAGATTGCAGTGTATCTAACATCAGCGTTTACCGTCAAATGTCATCAATGAATATATACTGTTGTATATAATAAAGAGGCAAGAGACATCAACCTCGAGAGGACGCTATAGAAGCAGGCCGACCTGCGGTGCGTGGTGTGGGCGTCGACGGTCATCAGAGGAAGGGCGTGGGCGTGTCCCGGCGTGAGTGCAAGGGAAGGAAAGCGCCTGGACACGCATTGAAGGAAAAAAATGTCTCTCTCTTTGGTGGTCTGTTGTCTGCCTCTATTTCGGATCCATGAATCGGATTTACAACTGTCTTACAGTTACAACTGGCCCTTCGAGGACAACCATAATGCTCATGTGACCCACGGTGACAATGTGTATGACATTCCTGCTTTAAAGCATCATAGCCTTATTTTAAGACAATCATACACTGTTTAAGCTCTTGCGGGTCTTGAGTTTGACACGTGGTATATGATTAACATATTATTTCACATATTATTGTCTTTCTGTGGACATCTTCATCTCGGACATGGACAATCCCTAAGGAATAGAAATCTTTTATCAAGTGTAATAAAGTGTGACTGACAAGTTGCACTACACCGGCACACGGCATAATAGAGCCGGCGTTTTTAAACACATTCATTCAGTAACGAATATTTGAAAATGCACACGACAATAATTGTTAGTACAGTACAGTAGCGCATGTCCAGTTATAGCATGAATGCTCAGTATCAGTAGTTTAACTGTCAGAATGCCTTTCTTTTTTTATCTGACAAGATATGTAGATATGTAGATAGGTAGATAGATAGACAGGTAGACAGGTAGATAGATAGATAGATAGATAGACAGACAGACAGACAGACTGATAGATAGATAGATAGATAGATAGATAGATAGATAGATTGTATCTATAGATAGCATTGTAACAGCAGAGCAGCAACGATGTACAGTTAAATATGTGGTAATATATGTGACAATGCAAACATCGTCTTTGTCGTGCAAATGCTCAAGCGATTGCTCCAGTTTTGCGTGATTTCAGACGATCAAAAAAAATCTTTTAGTGGGCAGGGTGTGGTTATTGTGAACTAGAACTAATCCTGTTCTTCTGTATCCTCCTTCCTGTTAACCACTTTGCCTTATACGGCCTCCTGGGGGAATGCTTTTCTCCGTGCCAAAAATGTGGCACACGACTCTCGGCTCCACAGTACTTACAAATGCTTAAAAGTTCAGTTGTCATTAGAGGGTTCGCCCCCAATAACCGCTTTCCTCCACTCCGTCTCTCGCTCTCGTTTTCTGCTTACTGCTGTTCGGGATGGGAGCTGTCATTGTTATTGCTGCTCTGGCTGAGCAGGCTGACAATGGTGGCGGCGTCTGGTATGCATCAAGCGCCGGCGTGCTGCCAGGGAAGAAGCTGACGGCCCTCGCGCTGGAGCACGCCGAGGATGATTAATACTCCACCCAATAGCGTATCGGCCCTTGAATCATTAGATCAGGTGCTGAGATGGTGATAAGAATGGCTTTTTTTTCAAGAGGGGTTTATATGTTGGGTGTGCTGTCTTTTGTTCGCCGTTTTTAGCGACATGTCTTTCCACAGTGTAATCACATGAGCTCATTCGTTATCAGAATCCACGGTTATTTATTTACATTTCGGACCTCAAGGCCACAGGCGTGTTCGTTGCCTAATGCCTTTATAGCAGTAAAATCGAGAGGTTTCTGCTTCCAAAAAAACAAACAAACCAAAAAACATGCGCTATAACTGCAAAGTCTCCGTATTGTCTCTGTGTGTTTGGCAGGAGCGATCAGCGGTCGAAGGCTCGTCTGTTCATCTTTTTATTTCTTTATTACTCACCCCGTGAAAATGTTCCCCTCTGAACAGTGGTGCTTGTGAAGTGGACTAGTAAATCCCTGCTTCCCCACTGCTGGAGAACGCTGCGTTTTCCCACAGCCGTTTATGCAACGCAGGGCCGTGCGTGTTACCTTCATAAATTCCGACCAACACTGAAAAAGAAGCGAAGCTTCACCGTAACAACCTCTGGGGTCCCATTGCTTTTCTGACTGCCCAGTTTTAGACTGTTAAAGCCCCGGGGGTATTTGGCTGGATGCTCAGCTCAGGTTACTGTCTGTGTGCATTTCTTTCACATGGCTTTTGTTGAGTTTATTGTGGGGTTTTCTCCTGTTTCTGCAGTGTTCTCCAAAAAAAAAAACATTCCTGTAAATGAATTTGGCTTCGCAAGATTTTCTGTAGATGTGTGTTTGTTTGCTAGGGTGTATGCAATTGGACCCAATTCCTGCCTCACTCCTAGTGCTCCAGATCCACCGCATCCAGGATGAAGTGAAGATGAATGTATAACCGAATAAACAGTAGAACACTGGCAGTTAAAAGGTGGTGAGATATGGCCTTGAATGCGTCAGAAGTTAAAACAAACCTCTTTCGCTATTTAGCGATGTTCTTTTAGCCCGGGCCTCATGAAACTTTCCCACTTTGCGTTAATTCAGTCTGCGGAATCCAACGCAACGGAGGGATCATGCTTTTCTTCTCGCTGGAAGTTCAGCTCCCTGCAGGCTTGAGTGTTTTATTTTACTGATTTCTTCAGTAAATCTGCATCGGCTCTGCGTCAAACGCCGCAGGACCCCTAAACACTGCGGTTTGCGAGTTACTGGACCTTGACGCGTTTGTTGGCATGGATTCGAACTGAAATAATTCTATCTAATATGAGTTTCAAAGTGCAGAACATTTTCACATTCAGTGTATTTACTGGATGGATGCTGGGTGAGACACAGCCTTTTTATAAACACTGTTTCATCTCTAGGGGACTCGAAGTAATGGCAGGATTTGAAATGAACTTTTTTTTTTTTTCTCCGCGTGACCTGGCTGTTTTCCTCGGAAGCCTCACCGGTCGTTTGCTTTTTGCGGTAAATTGTCAAAGATCCTGCTGAGGTGTTCTTATTTTACGGTCACCTAAGCTATGAGTATATACTTGATTGGGTTATTGATTTGTGAATAACTTTTATGTGGCGTCTTTTCTATCCTGAATGCGTTTCAATGTCATTGCACATTTCCCACTCTATCCTTTTGATAATTCGCTTACAGGGTACGTTTGAAGTCTGTTGTAACAAGTAAAAGAATCTTATGGCTAATAGGACTGTTGGTGTGGTTTGCTTTTGGAAGCAGTTGAATGAAAACGTGAACTAGAATCTTAATTTGTCACTTAATTTGTCATTTTGAAGGATTCAGGATGTCACGTTTAGAATCAATGCTTGACCTTTATTTTTTGAAATCAATATTGTGAGGGTGGGACACACTGGTAGCTAAGAAATTAGCCGCACTGATGATTAGCCCTTTGTTTGCTCATGTGCTAGTTTATCTTCATTCTCAAGTCAAGTCAAGTCAAGTAGGCTTTTATTGTCATGTCAACAGTGCAGTATATAAAGGACCATGGTGCTATTACAGACAACATAAATTAACTATACACAGGACTGTACTAGAGCAAAGTGCACATGTGCTCCCCCTTCCCCCCATAAAAACAAACAAACAAACAAAAAACAACCCAAGTAGAATTCAGATACTGTACGCATAATGTTCATTACACAACATTACACAACATGCAACCAATGATAAAAAAAAAACCCATATTTTATGGTAGAAAAAGGAATAATTTAAACATTCAAAAAGCTGCAGTGTGACAGAACTGTTTTCAAATAATATATAAGACTTCACTTTCCCATCTTTTAAGAAAAAAGTGCTATGTCTGGTTGGGCCTTTTTACAACTGAAAGGGAAATGAGATATATGAACGTTTATTGTATAAAAAACCTATACACATCATTTTACTCTGAAATCTTCATAACTTTGGTAGGAAATTTCTATGCAATACATTGTCCATAAAAATACAGCAGTGTGGATTTAAGACCGAAAAGAGAAAATGCTACCAATTAGACCCCAATTAAAACGTTCGTATCTGTCAAATTGGATATGAACAATAAGAGTTGGAAAACTTTTGCAGCCACACTATCTCTCTCTGACACACACACACACAGATGCACACAATTAAACAAATTCATTGCGGATAAATAAATAAAAATCCATGAAATTGGGGGGGGGTTGGATTACTCTGTGCATTTTTATAAATGTATATATTACATAACTAACATGAACTGACTGTATATGGATAGTTTATTTCAGTTGCACCTCTAAATACAATGACTATATACGTAAATTCTGTAATTTCATATAATATTAAACAAATAGTAAATCCTTCTTTTTACGAAAAATAAGGAAGGATGAAAGAAATGTTTGTGTATAACTTCTTTACTGGAAGAAGTAGAATATGTAGTTAATCTTCTGGGTGTTAAAATTTGTTTTAAAATATTTTAATGGTATAGTCGGGGGTAAAGCAAAGTTTGCTCTCACTTTGCTATCATTAGAAATGATATCTGAACTGCATAAGCCATTATTTTTTCTGGATTTTTTTTATTTGCTTGATTCTGATTGCTCAGTTCAGTAGGATGCTGTGTTAAACTGTGTACAGATGCTTGTTACTGTGTGTTACACTCATATTAATAATAATATTAATAATAATAATACTGTTAATACTACTGATAATAATACTGTTAATTCTGCCATCAAATACAAACTGAATAGAGTAGAAGGACACGTCTCTTTTTATTGAAATATTCATTCGTTCATTCATCTTCTACCGCTTTATCCGATCTTCCCTCGGGTCACTGGGAGCCTGTGCCTATCTCAGGTGTCTATGGGCATTAAGGCAGGATACACCCTGGATGGAATGCTAAACCATTGCAAGGCACACACACACACACGATCACACACATTCATACACACATTCATACACTAGGGACAATTTTTCCAAGGTGCCAATCAACCTACCGTGCATGTTTTGTACCGGGGGGAAACCGGAGAACCCGGAGAAAAACCTCCTGAGGCACGGGGAGAACATTCAAACTCCACACACACATGGCCGAGACGGGAATCGAACCCGGACCCTGGCGGTGTGAGGAGAACGTGCTAACCACTAAGCCACCGTGCCCCTCTTTATTGAAATATGCACTAGTATAAATTAATATCATTGATTCATTGATACACAACTAATACTATTTCGTTATCAGTTTTTATTCGTTATTTCTATTTTAATTGATTTCAATTCAATAAGAGTTCAATTACAAGAGTTTTATGTTACAGGTTCGTTTATAATAATCATTTTCGCAAAGGTCAAAACAGGAGAGAATGTTTTCGATTTGCTCAGTGTCCTAACACCACTGACACACACACTGAAACCTGCAACACTACGAAAAAAACTCTTCATGATGTAATGCATTGTAATAACAGTATCACTGATATAGAGCGTTGTCCTTCTCACTCCTACATGGCAGTATTAAAATTTATTAAATATCACTATATTGAAAAACGCTGTGGGCATGGTTTGTGTGCGTGTGTGTGTGTCTGGATGCTGTGGTTATTATGATGTGTGTCTGGATAATGTGGTTATTAGAGTCCAAACACAAATATTCAGCAACCTTATTGCTTTTTTAGATTAGCACCTAAACTGCATATTATTCCAATCCTAAATTTTAAAAAATAGTCTCAGAATCCAGAGGTGGAAAGAATAATAAAATGTTGTATTCAAGTATAAAAACATTTACATTTAAATTTATGGTATTTGGCAGAGCGACTTACAACTGAGCAATTGAGGGCAAAGGGCCTTGCTCAAGGGCCCACTAATGGCAGCTTGGTTGTGGTGGGATTTAAACCTGCGATCTTCTGATCTTCTGGTCTAAAGGACAATGCCTTAACCACTGAGTTACCCCATCCCGGTACTGTTAAGTACTTAAGTACTGTTACTTCGTTGAAATTTCACTCACGTACAAGTTGCCAGTATACAATTTACTCAAGTAGAAGGTAAAATAGCTCATTAAAAATGACTCAGAATGAAATTCATTCATTCATTCATCTTCTAAAAATCTACATAAAAACCATCTTCCCTTTAAAATAGCTAATCATCCTAAAATTTCATACGGTCTAATGGCATATTCTAATAACCTAATCTCATTAAAAATGACTCAGAATGAAATTCATTCATTCATCTATCTATCTTCTATGGTCACGCTTTCTTCTACCAAAAATCCAATCTTTTATCCAATCTTCCATCGGGTCACGGGGAGCCTGTGCCTATCTCAGGCGTCTATGGGCATTAAGGCAGGATACACCCTGGATGGAATGCCACCCCATCGCAGGGCACACACACACTCACACTCACATTCACACACACATTCATACACTAGGGACAATTTTTCCAAGGTGCCAATCAACCTATCATACATGTTTTTGGACCGGGGGGAAACCGGAGAACCCGGAGAAAAACCCCCTGAGGCACGGGGAGAACATGCACAAACTCCACACACACATGACCGAGACGGGAATCGAACCCGGATCCTGGCGGTGTGAGGCGAACATGCTAACCACTACGCCACCGTGCCCCACCAGAATGAAATTTATCTGTTATAATTTTTTTTTACTGTGTGACCCTGTCGTGTCATGAATTGTTGGGGGGGTCTATTTAAAAAGAAATAAAAATAAAAAAATAAACAAGCCGCACCTGCAATACAAGCCGCATCCGCTCTATTTAAAAAAGTTTTGCAAGCCACAGATATGGATGTTTTTAGATTAGATATTTAATACAGGAACAGAACGATTTTGAATTGTAAATGTACACATATGTACCTAAATGGATCCTTTCCTAACCTGTATTTTAACACGGCAGCAAGTTTGCTGATTAAAACGGGGCAGAACCAAGAGAAAATAACCGGTATTTACAGTATTTATCTTCATTTCTCCTGTGTGTGAAATCACGTCACCTTAACCATCTTCGCTGAAACCCACAAAGTCGTCTTCTTCAGTGTCGGAGTTGAACAAACTCAGCAGCGCTTCGTCACATCTGTCTCCATCAGTCTCGCTTTCCGTGTCACTGTCATCCTCCGGTGAGGTTGAACTAGCGTATTCTTCTTTGCATTTATTTTGTCTTAGTTTTGATTCTAATTCTGGTTAGAGCGCCCCTAGCGGTGGAAACAAATCTGCAGAATAGCCGCACCTTTGTATGAGCCGCATGGTTCAAAACCTATGAAAAAAGTAGCGGCTTATAGTCCAGAATTTACGGTAATTCGTTACTTTCCACCTCTGTCGGAATCTTTACACATTCGATGTAAAAAGAAAGAAAAAAAAACCTCATCAGAGCGTGAACCTCAATAATGGAAACAAAACATGTTGAGATTTTAGACAATATGGCTGGCAAATGTGAATTAAAATAATTTCATAATGCATTAGTGTAATACAATGCATACTCTTATGCTTTAGCTCTTGACTGCTTGCATGCTTTTGAACAAAGGGTATAAAAAGGACAAGATTGGTGGTTGAAAATTACAAGCCATGCTAATACACCAGGGTGCTAATCAAGGACTGAATTTTTGATATGAACTGCCCATTAGTGTCAGTATTCATGTTTTGCTGAAAACATTGGAACATATTTTGCCATATCTTCATAAAGTGCAATTTTTACCCTCAAACCTCCAGGGTCCGGGTTCGCCTCCCATCTCGGCCATGTGTGTGTGGAGTTTGCATGTTCTCCCTGTGCCTCAGGGTTTTCTCTGGGTTCTCCGGTTTACCCCCGGTCCAAAAACATGCACGGTAGCTTGATTGGCACCTTGGAAAAATTGTCCCTAACGTATAAATGTGTTTGCGTATGTGTTTGTGAGTGTGTGTGTGCCCTGCGATGGGATGGAAATCTATCCAGGGTGTATCCTGCCTTAATGCCCATAGACGCCTGAGATAGGCACAGGCTCCCGTCTATGGGCATCAAGGCAGGATACACCCTGGATGGAATGCCAACCCATCGCAGGGCACACACTCACAATCACATTCACACACTAGGGGCAATATTCCAAGGTGCCAATCAACCTACAGTGCATGTTTTTGGACTGGGGCGAAACCGGAGAACCATGAGGCACGGGGAGAACATGCAAACTCCACACACACACATATATGGCAGAGGCGGAAATCGAACCCCTAACCCTAGAGTTGTGGGGCGAACGTGCTAACCACTAACCCACCATTCCCTATTTAATTAGGTGTTTTTGTTGTAATATATATTCTATTGTATGGCTCGTAAAACACAACAATCATTGCAATAAATGAAATACTTGCAATATAAGCCAGTGGGGAGAAAAAAAAACTGATTTCTTAATCTGTTTTGCTAGTTTGCTTTTTTTTTCTGTGTGCCGTCTGTAATTAATCGTTTATAATAAAACATCCTCGTCTCTTCCTGAACAATTGTAAATGCCATTTTCTCTCTGGAACTCTTAGAGCAGTTTTTGTTGTTTTTGTATTGTATCTAATGTATAATTTCTGTTTTCTTGTCCTTCTTGTTTCCTGTGTGTCTCAGCCGGACGAGTTAACCAATGCGCTGGAGATCAGCAACATTGTGTTTACCAGCCTGTTTTCCCTGGAGATGCTCCTGAAGCTGCTGGTGTATGGCCCTTTTGGCTACATCAAGAACCCCTACAACATTTTTGATGGCATTATTGTTGTAATAAGGTATGTGTGTGTGTGTGTGTGGTCTGAAGCACAATGCCAGCATTGCCGCAGCTCTAATATTTTGTCACGTTCATCACCATTGTTCGAATTCCTTCTGGCAGTTACTTCAAAATAGTGGCACCTTGACAAATTGCAGTCATTACTGAGCCTGTGACAGCCGCTACTGTAGCTGCTCAATGTGGTAACTGTCAGCTGTCAAGATGATGCTTTTGATTTCATATCCATACACTGATATACTCATGACATGTGACTTTGCTCCATTCATGTGATGATACTTGAGGAGTTAATATGATTGTATGTATATTGTTATAAGTTATAAGATGTCTGTGTGTGTTTGTGTGTGTGGTACAGTGTTTGGGAGATTGTGGGCCAGCAGGGCGGGGGTTTGTCAGTACTGAGGACCTTCAGGTTGATGCGGGTGCTGAAACTGGTGCGCTTCATGCCGGCGCTTCAGAGACAGCTCGTGGTCCTTATGAAGACGATGGACAATGTGGCCACCTTCTGCATGCTTCTGATGCTCTTCATCTTCATCTTCAGGTCGGAACGAGTGTTGGCGCAAAAATTCTGATCCGCAGGATATGCGGATATCGACTGTAGACTGGAACTTTTCAGATAATTTGATGCTTTTAAAATATTGAACCATAAAAATGTGGCACACACACACACACACAAACACACACACACACACACACACACATATACCCTATTCAAAATGTAAGAAGTAGTGTAACTTTTTAATAACTTTATAAAAGTAAAGTAACTGATTACATTTGATTACTTTTTGATTCTTTTCATTTGTCCACTAGGGGGCACTTTAAGTTAACATTCTAAAAAATTTCCAAACCTTTGAAAAAAATCAGTTTTTTTTTATTTTTCGAGATCACATTATACTTGAAAATCATGGCGTTTTCTAAAGATGAGTTTGTAATTAAAATATGTATTAAATTACGTGTATATATATATATATATATATACACACACACATACATTCAACGGCATTACGTAATATTTGAGACATTTCTTAGATACACACACACACACATACACACACACACACACATATATATATATGGACATATATATATATATATATATATATATATATATAGATATATATATATATATATATATATATATATATATATATAGCGATTACACTGTATAAAGTTAAAGTTTTTTTCCACTATTTATTACAGTATTTTGGGAATGCACCTTTTCGGGTGTAAGTTCGGCTCGGAGAGAGACGGTGACACAATGCCCGACCGCAAGAATTTCGACTCTTTGCTGTGGGCCATTGTCACTGTGTTTCAGGTAAATGCTCCAAATTTACCGTGATTATTAGTTATTGCTCATCACAAGTTAGCTTTGCTTTTAGTATGTTTGAGTGCTAAATTTTATTCCTATTTGAGTGCTATTACTATTTACTATCTTCACTTATCATTAGATCCTCACCCAGGAGGACTGGAATAAGGTTCTGTACAACGGCATGGCCTCCACCTCACCCGTGGCGGCTCTTTATTTCATCGCCCTGATGACCTTTGGGAATTACGTGCTGTTTAACTTACTGGTGGCTATATTAGTGGAAGGCTTCCAGACCGAGGTAGGGAAATCCTCAAACAATCACTCTCTCTCTCTCTCGCCTACTTTTTCTTGGCTCCCTGTCTTTCTATTCTGCTCTCCTCCTTCCCTCACCCATGTCCTTCTCATTCTTTCCATTCCACTTTATTACAGATCATATTCCTGCTCTGCCTTCTTTCCCTCTACTATCCTCTGTCCTCCTTTTCTAATGGTTTTAATTTTTTAAATTTTCTTCAGCAGGCATTGATGAGTTCCTCGTTGCATTTTCACTGTGGGAGCTTCAATCTCATGCCAGCTCTATGCTCTTGCTCACCTCACAGCACTCTTGCCTCCCTTTCGTTTTTCTCCTTTGTTATTCTCTCTCTCTGTCTCTCTCTTTCTCGCTGCTCTTATGCAAGCACTTATCACCCAACACATAGCAACTATTCCTCTGTGGCAGGTATACAGACAGAAAGAAAACAAAGGGAAGAAACGGATAACCCCTGGATAAATCACAAAGGAAGGCTACACCCAGGAATCTTTTTTGGGTGGAGGGGGGTTTTTCTTTTGAAAGACGAGTTTCTACGCCAGTTTAATTAAACACCATCTCTCTCTCTCTCTCTCTCGCTCTCTCTCTCTCTCTCTCTCGTCTCTCTCTCTCTCTCTCTCTCTCTCTCTCTCTCTGTCTCTCTTTCTCTTTTGCCGCAAGCTGTAAAAACAACGACTTTGATCTTCTTGCTTTAGACAGGCAGTGATGAAGGGTGCATTTTTCACTTTTAACACTAAAGTGAAAATAGAATCACAAAGTGGAGAAGTCAGCCTGACATTTTTGTAACATTCTCAGATGCCAGACATGGTCTAATAGCTCAAATTTACATATATACGGTTAACTGGTGTGTTTGTGCGCTAAGGATTTCAAGGTGGGACGCAACACAATGCAAAGGCAAAAGAGCTTTCATGATGGCACCCCATGAGCCCAGAAGTGCGCGTCCCGAAAGTGAAATAAACCAGAAGTTCGTGCCACGAGACCAGAGGATCCTAACAGCAACTCACGGACACTTCCTGATGGGCCTGTTTTGGGGGGGAAAGAAACTTGAAAATTGCCGGATCTTCTGCGGTTTGCCTTCTTAAATGGAGGCCCGGGACCGAGCAACCTCAGCAAGAACCCGGAGCAGAGCGTCGACCTTGCCATTAACCTGCATAAGACCTGCAGCCTCGACAGGGCCCTGGAGTGAAGCGGCAGCCTCAGCAGGCCCTGGAAACCTCAGTGGGAACCTATAAGGAGGAGCCTGGAGGGGAGCTGCTGGTACCGGCAGAGATACCCACATTCCCTGCCCCCCCCCCCCCACCTTTCAGTCGGGGAAAGAAGCTTGAGCTGCAAAAGTGAGAACAAATCATGGTGCGCTTGCTCCCTGGTGATTCAGAGCTGCCAATTCAAAGCACCGGTGAGATCCATAACTGGCCGGATTATTCTGCGTGTGGAGGATCCAATGAAATGCAAAGACAAAAGAGCTTTAATGATGGAGGGGACCAAACCGAGCAAACAAGGTCCAAAACGGATGAATCAAGGGCAAGGGAAGAGTCCAGTACAGAGTTACAGATGGAAATCATCCCAGTCAGCAAGGAGGTGGCAGAAATCCCTTCGATACCTGGGAAAAGTGGCAACATGGCCGCCAACCCGGCGATCTTGCTAGCCCTGAAGTGCACCTCCTGAAATCGGAAGTTTGTGCCTCGAGACTGGGGCATCCTAAACTTTCTACCCAAATCTGTGAATCTTTTGAGAATATTTAGCAGAATTTGGAAAAACAATTGCACAGAACTGTATTGAAAAGATTTTAAACCATTAACCGAATTTCAACAGTTTTTATTATTGAGGAACAAAGTATCTCCACTCATTATAGTGAAAAGGCATGGGAATTTTTTTTTTGTGCCAGACTGAAGTAGCTTTTTTTTTTTCTTTCTCTTTTACTTGCATAATGGCAGGAGGAAATTCTTTTAACCACTTAAAAAAAAAAAAAAAAGCTCTATTATATAATTATTTCTCTGAAAATTAGCCGGATGTTGTTTCCTTGCCTTGCCTTTGCTAAATAAGTACACTCTGAAATACCTACGTTTTCGGTTTTACATCCTCCCCTCCAAAGCTCTTCTTTCCTTTAGCCCAACAGATCCCAAAAGGGTCCGCTTAATGTTTTTAACTCACATCCTCTCCTTGAAACACGTGATTACTCTTTGCTGGACAAACTTTGTTGAGGTTTCCAGGGAGACCATCAGATGAATGAGATATGTTAAGGAGAGAGAGAGAGAGATGGAGGCCCTGGACCGAATCCCTGGCAGCACCCACCACTCTGTCTCGGCCACTGCTTGGAGCAAATACCTCAACGCAATCAGTTCATAGAAGCGGGTGTGATCTCAGTTACACCAGCGTGTAATGTCAATTTCCTGACTCATTCAATCATTCGGTCTAAGTGAGCCGGTGCTTTCTTTCGTTGGAGCCTTTCATTGCCGTTCCATTTATTCCTCAGAGAAATATTGCTTTTTTTTTTTTTTTTTTTTTTTTTTTTGCCGGAGCGCATTTCCGAGGTCTCCAGAATTTACAGCATGCGCAGAAAGTATTTGTAGATCAATCTTTTTGTCTCTCTGTCTGAATAATTTCTCTACGAAAACCATTTCATCCTTTACACAATGCTTATTTCTCTGTCTCATTAACTCCTTTCCTTTCAAAAAAAAACATCTAACACATCTTCACTTTAGGAACTGTCCAAGAGGGAAGACTTGCATGGTCAGCTGAGCTGTATTCAATTGCCGATAGAATCGGGGGTATGTAGCACTCTCTTGACGTAACCCACTAATCGGTAGGTCGGGAGTGTGTGTGTGTGTGTGTGTGCACGTGGTGTCATTGTGGTGGTTTGCATTGAAGCACATTTGTCCTTTAAAGTCCCTCTTCAGGTTCACTTGCTCGATGCCTGCAAGACAACAAAACAACAACAACAACAACAAAAAAGAAGAATCCAAACCTTTGCAAAGCCTCTTTATTTGATCTGGCTCAGAAAGGAGGGTATCTGGGGACTTATGGAAAGCCACAGTGAAATCAGGCAAAGCCTGCCAGGCTGCCAAACAAAAGCAACGGGAACTCACTTTAAATGGACTTGAAAGTCACTCCGCTCAAGACGGCTTAAAATACAATCCCGCATCCAAGAGCGATTTGCCCTGCGCTATTGTTCATTTCGTTTGTAATCGTAGCTTTCCCGTTATGCCATTCACGCTAATACTACAGCGCTTGGATAATTAAGCTCTTGATCCTGTTGAGGAGACGATCTATTCATCGCCCTGGCCAAAATCCCTTTTTATTTGTATTTGTTTTTTTTTTTCCTGTCAGCAGCTGTGCTAGGTGACCCATGCGGTCAGAGGTCATAATGAGAGGTTAGAATCAGACTCCCGTGTTTGCCTCTCGGCATACCGCGAGTGCAAAGTCACCTCTCTCTCTCTCTGAAACGGCAGTCATTAACTTATCGCGGAGATCTGCGATCGTAATCCGGCGGGGAAAGTCTTGTCTACTTAAAATGAAAAACTACTCTTGGGAGCAACCTAAATACACACCCGGCTTAATACGAAGCGGATGATATTAGTCCCGAAAATTATTGCTACTTTCAATGAACTAGGATGACTCGGAAAAGAGGCATTTAGCTGATTAGGCATTTATTATAAAGGATATAACTGATGGAGGTGACTGAGAAGGTCAGTTAAAGCCCCAAGACGCAATGAGCCCTGAAACATATCTCTCCAGTCCTCATGGTCTCTGACTGCTGAGGAAGTCCACATAGGGACGTAGGGATTAGGGGATTTGAAGGAAAAATCACATTCACGTTGACATTTGCCCCACTAACGCTTTATTACATGCTCCAGGTAGTGTGTATAAGTGCAGCTTAAGACTAAATGCAGGAAAACAAAAAGGTTTGTACCGCCACCTACAAACCTATCACAGCTGTGCTTATTGTGTCTTGTTCTTCACTGCCTATAAGGCGAGAGATCTTATTTTTATTTATTTATTTCTTTTATTTTTTCCGATTCAGAAACGCTTTCTTTTGTTTTTGCTCGCACTGTACTTGATGTTTCGCCCTCCCATCTTGACAAGTCCTGTTCAGTGTTCACTCTTCTTTATTTAAGCCATGGTGGGAAAATAATTATTGTTTTATTGTCCAATAATCCCACTGGTTTCGGGTTCTTTCACACATCCATCACTCAGCTGTCACCTTTTGTTGCAAAAACAATTGCTCAGAAAACTCCGAGTTCGGACTGGATTGTTTTAAAGCGAAACCAGTGGGAGGCAGTGACATTCGATAGAAAGGTTTGTCAGAATAGTTTCTTTTTTTTTTTTTGCTTGTTTCCTCTCTTTTTCTCTCTTGAATCTTTTCTACGTTTGGATCTTGTATTGCTTTAAGTAGGAAATCATACACCAAATGTGGAAAAAAAAAAGAATTCGTTTGGCATCAGTTTAATGACCAAGTTCAGGTCCGCTGTTAATTGGCTTGTTCATTGGGATGCCATTCTCATCCAAGTCCTGCCTTTCATATTCAAAATCCTCCATATGGTCGCTTCAGAAAGTTGTTTTAAAATCGGCTAATTTACAATCGGTTGAGATTTTTACTAGCCAGATTAAATTCACATGTTTTAATCTGTGAATGTATTTATACGCATTTTAAAGTGACTATTTTAAAGTCTATTTGGTGTAGTCTTTACAATTTCTTATACTGATTTACTCAACAATTGAACTGCATTTATACAATAAGGGGGGGGGGGGGATAGAGTGGTGTCCAATGAGAGAGAGAGAGAGAGATCCTTAACCAATGTTGCTGTTCTTACAAACCGTGCAAGTCTGAAGTTTTGCGCTAGACCACACTGAAACACTGAGTTTATTGAGGATGTAGAGGTTGGGGGTGGATGAGGCGGGATTTGGGGGGAGGGGTTAATACAAGCAAAAATAAAGAGACACAAGCCAGTGATAAAAATAGCAGAGTTTATTTCTACAGTGCGATTATTGAATGTGTCTGTTCCACTAATGCTGTTCCTCCAGTGGGCCGGAAAAAGAAAGAAAAAAAAAAAGCCCCCACACATATTCAACACCATGTGGATTCGTATTTACACAAATAAAGCAGATGGTCTAATCATGAGCTCATCTTCTCAGAAATACACGCGAGTGAAGCATTTGAAAAATATTTAGACCTTAGATAAACAAACAGCTAATTCAGCGGTGACGGCGGGTTCAGAGTGGTGCTGCGCTGCAAACTGAGACCGTCCATGCATGACTTGACTCTCCCACGGATCCCAGTCGCTCTCTGACCTTTAAGGTGTGAGGGACGCTGGGAGTGGAAGGCCAAGACCTGGACGGAATTTCCTGCTTATGGTGCCTGTTATCCGTACTGCCCTGACTCACCCGGCTGCCACTGACACCTTTTTCCTTTTCCACGTTTAAGGGGGATGGCTCCAAGTCGGGCTCCGAAGTCGATTTCTACACACATAGCGTCGATGACGTGCGGCGAAGCAAAAAAGACGTGTCAGCTTCACCCGGTGAGACCTCCCGTGTTCTTTTTTTTTTCCTGCTCCTTTGCTATTATTATGATCATTCAATTATTAATTCGGTTTAGCAGTCAAACACTGTCGGCTCAGATCTCTGACCTTGTTATCTTTCTTGTTATTTTTGTACTTTTGTGCTAAGCGCTAAGGCCATGGTGAAACATTTATGCCAGAAAATGTCCCTCATGCATTTTTCAGCTCTCTGCCGGGTTTTCTCGAAGGAACCCGACGTTCACTTTCTATGTCCCGCCTCTTTCCTGATTGTAGTAGTGCCCATCAATGGCCATGTGGATCTGAAGGCCAGCCTTACACCTCCTCTTATCACTCACACGGCTGCCACACCCATGCCTGTGCCCAAGATCTCAGGAGGAGAAGACCTTACGTTGGGCTATGAGTCACGCCGGGGCAGCAATGTTTCTGTAGAGCCTGGCTGTCATGAAAAGACTCCGGTCAGTACCATGAAACGTGTTTAAAAAGCGTTAAAGACGACCAAAAACTCGATTTCTTCATACTTGGGCTTTAATTTTTGTTGTTGTTTTTGCAGAAAAGTGGGTGGTTTTATAATTTCATAGGTTGTCAATGTAAAAGTAAAAAATAAAAGAAGTAAACGTCTTGCAAAGTACGCTCAAATGTTCTCTACAAAACAAGTGTTATGGCAAGAATAACCAAACTACAAGATTCGAATATGAGGGTACTACATTTCCAGGCATTGGATTGCATTTGGTTTTACATGTTCCACAAACATCAAAAATCCGGCATGTAATGAATCGTTCGAAATAGTTTACAAATGCAATCTAATAGCTCTGTCTGCTTTTTGCCTTCAGCCATTGAATCATTCCTGTAGTAAAATACAAATAGCAATCAAAAGAAAGCGCCTGACAGACGGAGTTGTTATTGAGGTTTGTTTGATTTTATTACAAAACACACAATTCAATAAATTGATTCAGATGTTCCTAAGCACCGTCTGCCTGAGAGGAAGCAACACTGTGTTACCTGAAGAAAAGAACAAAAGACAGCACTTCCAACAACCACCTTGTAAAGATATACATTCATTCATTCATTCATCTTCTACCGCTTTATCCAATCTTCCCTTGGGTCACAGGGAGCCTGTGCCTATCTCAGGCGTCTATGGGCATTAAGGCAGGATACACCCTGGATGGAATTCCAACCCATCGCAGGACACACACACATATTCACACACACATTCATACACTAGGGACAATTTTCCAAGGTGCCAATCAACCTACCGTGCATGTTTTTGGACCAAAGGAAACACCCCCCCCTGAGGCATGCGGTCGAACATGCAAACTCCACACACACATGGCCGAGACAGGACTCGAACCCCGACCCTGGCGGTGTGAGGCGAACGTGCTAACCACTAAGCCACCGTGCCCCTATAAAGATATACAGTGCTGTGCAAAAGTTTTAGGCAGGTGTGAACAGCAAAGAAGTGCTTTCAAAAATGGAAGTGTTAATTATTTACTTTCATCAAAGAAGGAAACGCAGTGAAGGAACAAAAGAGAAATGGAAATGAAATCAATATTTGGTGTGAACACACTTTGCCTTCAAAACAGCAGTAATTCTTCTAGGTACACTTGCACACAGTTTATGAAGGAACTCGGCTGGCAGGTTGTTTCATCTTGGAGAAATAAACACAGATCTTCAGGATCTCAGGACGTTCACACATCCTTCTGTCTCTTCATGGAATCCCACACACACTCCATGATGTTGAGATCAGGGCTCTGTGGGGGTCGTGCCATCACTACTTCTAGTTCCTCAACCGGCAGTAACAATAAATATTGATTCGATTTCTTTTGTTCGATCACGTTGCATTTTGTAAATTGACACAAATGAACAATCATTATTTATAGTTCTGAAAGCATTCTTTGAAGGGCACGGTGGCTTAGTGGTTAGCACGTTCGCCTCACACCGCCAGGATCCGGGTTCGATTCCTGTCTCGGCCATGTGTGTGTGGAGTTTGCCATGTTCTCCCCATACCTCAGGGTGTTTATTTTCTCCGGGTTCTCCGGTTTTCCCCCTGGTCAAAAAACATGCACGGTAGGTTGATTAGCACCTTGGAAAATTGTTCCTAGTGTATGAATGTGTGTGTGAATGTGAATGTGTGTGTGTGTGTGTGTGTGTGTTCCCTGTGATGGGTTGGCATTCCATCCAGGGTATATGCTTCCTTAATGCCTATCGACGCCTGAGATAGGCACAGGCTCCCCGTGACGCGAGGGAAGATCGGATAAAGCGGTAGAAGATGAATGAACGAATGAATGAAAATCATTCTTTGTTTAAAGCATTTTTTCACACCTGCCTGTACTGTATGTATATGTATATATATATATATATATATATATATATATATATATATATATATATATATATATATATATATATATATGTATATATATACATACTCTGCAAAAAATAGATAAGCTTTGTTAGTTTATCATGTCAGCAGAATAATCAAAGCTCCTGCCAATTGCCCATATGCCCTTTCTACGTCATTACTGACCAGTTGCTGCGGAGGTGGGTGGCATGTTGTGGATTTCCTATTTCAGACGATGACTTTTTCCTCAACATCCTGTCTCACCTCTTTGTCGCCAAAGTGATCCGTTCTACTTTTTGAAGGAAGAATAAACCAGCATTCATTAAGTTGCACGCTGTGAAAGCAAACATGGAAGTCTCTCCACATTCATTGTGTGAATGATTTTGAGCAGACAGTCTAAACAAGTAAAAAGTTCCTTTCCCCTTGCAGTCGAGTGTGCGCAGCTCACCGCATCCCCCCTGGAGTTCCAGCAGCAGCTGGAACAGTCGACGGTCCAGCTGGAACAGTTTGGGCCGGGCCCCCAGCTTGAAGAGGCAGAAGCGGCAGTCGGGCGAGCGGCGCTCCTTGCTCTCTGGGGACGGCCACTCCAGCTCTGATGAGGATGGTGCAGGAGGTGGCAGCGGGGCTGGAAGGATGTTGGAAGGTGACGACGCTTCCCTCGGCCGGACGGAGTCCTTTGGCCGAAGGCCACGGCACCGACGCATGGAGTCCCTGGAGACGCGCAGCTCTTTTGATCTGCCTCCGGACACGCTGCAGGTCCCGTACCTGCACAGGTCCGCCAGCATCCACAGCACACGGCCACCCAATCTGATCAGCAATGGCAAGAGCTCACCGACAGGGGCCACCACTCAGCTCTCTTTAGAGGATCACCACAGTGAGGATGACAACGCTGATGAGGAAGGAAACCTGGTAAGAACAATATTCATTTGCAGGGTTGGGGAGTAGCTAGTCACATGTAATGGCGTTATGTAATTTATTTACAAAATAAATGTAACAGTATTTCGTTGCAGTTACTGATTAGAATTAAATTACACTTACTTATGTCAAGGATTACAAAGAGGGTTACATCTGAACAATTTCATGTAAAATAGTGCTTTAGACGCGATGGCGTGACCCCAGGGAATATGCTTTTTGGCCGTAATAGAATAAAGTTTAATTGGACATGAATAAAAATAAAAGAATAATAAAAGAATAAAAAGCAAAGATGTGGCACGGTGGCTTAGTGGTTAGCACGTTCGCCTCACACCGCCAGGGTCCGGGTTCGATTCCAGTCTCCGCCATGTGTGTGTGAGGGGTTTGCATGTTCTCCCCGTGCCTCAGGGGGTTTTTCTCCGGGTTCTCCGGTTTCCCCCTGGTCCAAAAATATGCACGGTAGGTTGATTGGCACCTTGAAAAATTGTCCCTGTGTGTGTGCCCTGCAATGGATTGGCATTCCATCCAGGGTGTATCCTGCCTTAATGCCCATAGACGCCTGAGATAGGCCCAGGCTCCCCGTGCCCCGAGGGGAGAGCGGATATAGCGGTAGAAGATAATTAAAAGCAATAAAAAAGAATAAAAGCTATGCATACCAACACTGTTCATTTGCTGCATGTTAAGAGCTGATATTGCCAAAAGTGCTGACTCTACACTCTCTATTTTCTCTTTATGTATATCTCACATGGAATGTACATCCCTCTTATCTTTGTTTTTCTTCTCCCTCTGCAGAGTCGACGGGCGCGTTTGTATCGCTGGTTTGAGCGTAAGCAGCCTGAATGGTGCAGAGAGAGGACCACCTGGTCTCTTTACCTGTTTCCACCTGAGTCCAGGTGATCCACCCGTACATGCCACATTTTCACGAACTGTCCCTTTATCGGCATTTAGATGTATTATATAAAATTGTATTTAAAGAATATACAGATAAAGTATAGGTTTATGTAAAACAAAACAAAACAAAACAAAAAATACACACCGTGTTATGTGTTATACGGGGCGGGAGGCGGAGAACTACGGAAGCCCGCTGTGCCAAACCAAGGTGAAATCGACATTTCTCCGACATAAACTTGAATTAATTCGATGAACTTTCACACACCCAGACAACTGTTTGGTTCACGGCTCTTCCCATCCCCACACGAGATTTTATAGGGTATTTATTAGAGATTAAAAAGTGGGGGAAGCAAAACCAGCTTTTGTACATTGCGTCCTGCCAGCACTTTTACTAATTAAACATCAGTCACACATTCTCCTTCTCACGAAGTGTGCCCAAAAGGATTCTCACCACGCCGCACATTCAGGAGCTGATCTCGTTATCCTCTCCGCAGAGCGACGCCGCTTAGATGCATGCATTTATGTCGGGTTAAGGTTGGCAAAATCCTCTGTCCTATATACATTACAATATAGAGGACGTCTAAGAAGTGTTGTGCGCAGTGCCTTTTTTAATTTAGAATATGTCCTGTTAGGAGTCTGGAGCTTTGTCTCAGGTGCGGTGTAGATGATTAGTGCAAGTGGCTTCATGCATATATGAGATATAGGGCGCTATTAATACCCGGATTATGGAATTTTCCAGAAAGAAGAAAAAAAAAAAAAATGAAGCGTGGACAATGGGAGACATTTTTGCACTTCTCTTTTGCAGTGTGTTCTAGTTAGCGCTAGGCGATACGTCGTATAAATTGAATCTCCTATTTTTTTAACAAACAAAATCAGATTTTGGATACTGTGGGGAAATGCGTCCGCTCTTTTTACGCGTTTTTAGCGGGTGTTTTCGGAGTTTGTCCCCACATGCCTCCCCATTCGGTTCTGTTTGACATGTTGGAATAAATGAGTAGTGCTGCTACCTTTGCTTGCCACAAACTTTAGACAAATTATACAACAGGCTTTGGCTTGATGAAATTACAGACCCCAATTATTTCCATACGGCTGATGAAACCCCGCCCCTCTTGGAAACAAGCTCTTCGGATTCGCCAGTATTTCTCAAGTGCAATGCGGGGCGGGTGACTACAGAAGCCCGTTGTGCCAAACCAAGGTGAAATCGTAAAAAAAACAAAAAAAACATTGATTTTCATTTTTTCAACATAAACCATAAACTTGAATGAATCGATAATGGTGATGAATCTCCCAGCACTAGTTCTACGATTATTCTTTTTATTGAATGGCATTTCTGTCTTTATTTAGTCTCACTAATATGATACAAAATACTCAGTGTAAGTATACTGTACAAGTGTTGTATATAATATTGTATGCGGTGTGTATAAGTAGGTGTCGGTTTGAAATCTCACTATTTAGCCCACAATCACTGTAGATACCAAGTGAGAGCTGGGATTTGTTTTGGATTTGTTCCTAGGACTGAGCAATATGACGAATATGAGAGGAAAAATGCTGGACACCTGATTATCACAACCGTATGTGGTTTTTAAGCTGCTCTATGTAGTTTTATTTCCTCATTTATCATGTTCTGGGTCTAGATTTTGGACTGTAGGGTTTTTTTGGTCATGTTGCAGCGAGAGCATAAGTGACATCATTGTGGTGCATCATATAGTCAGCATTTCGGTTCCTGAAAAAGCTTTTCAGTCGGGTTGAGATCAGATAAGTGCAGGCTACTTCAACTTGAACCATTCGTGGTGAACCGTGCTTGAACCAAATTGTGTTTGTATTTTCTTCTGATTCTTAAGCATTGAAAATGTTTGCAACTGAGGCTTATATCAGGAAGCGTGTGCTCCCTCTGCAACGACGTAATTCTTGTATAATGTGCGCTCACTCGTTCATGCTGTATCTGTATTCTAAGTGCCTGATCTGATCATATCTTACAGGATTCGTGTGAGCTGCAATAAAATCATCACGCACAAGATGTTTGACCATGTGGTGCTTGTTATTATCTTTCTCAACTGCATCACCATCGCCATGGAGAGGCCCAGGATTGAGGCGAAGAGCCCTGTGAGTGCACATCAACACAAACACGGCGTCACATTTGATTAGAGGATCAGAGGATTGGTAAAACGTTGGCTAATTGGCGAAAGGATGTATCTGTGGGAATAGATGGGGAGATGATCTGGAAGTCGACACGCGCGTTTCGCAGCGTTCCAGCAGTCGGAGGCATTAAAGAATTTAATTTCATATTTACTAGGTGCACCATTTGCTGTGGTTCAGCCCCATTAGAACGAACACGTTTGGCAAATGAACGATTATGTAGGATTTAGAGGACGAGTGCGTAAAAGCCGAAGCTCGTTCTCCTTGTCGCGCTCTCCTCAGAGCCAGATGAAAGATTAGCTCGGTTTAAGAGTTTATTCATGTTATGAGTTTGACAGTTGCCCGCACACGCGCCACCAAACTAATACAGATGAAGATCTCTGAAATTGCTAGCAAAAAAAAAAGTCCTTTAGACTGTGTTTCCTGATGAATGAGTCTCAGGCTGTCAACAGGAAATATTGATCTTCTGGAATCACTGTGAATATACAGTACAGCAGGTACAGCAGCATGTTTGTTGGTTTTAGGTTGTTGTGTAAAGCTGTTACGTAATCTCCACGTTCAACAACTAAAAATCGGCTTCATATATATATATATATATATAGATATATATATATATATATATATATATATATATATAAAATATATAAATATAAAAAATATTTGCAGGTATTTGCGTTTTTTGTTTGTTTTTTTTTTGCACATTGTACATTGTACTCTACCTTACTGTCAGTATGACATCATCAGAAAACGCAGCCTATTCATTTCTGTCTGCATGTAAATATAATGGAGGATAACCCCACTATACATTCTTGATGTTGGCCAAATTATTAGCATTAAGCTTTGTGATCAGAAATATGTATTTAGAGAATATACAGATGAAGTAGAGGTCATGTGAAAATAAACAAAACAAAACATGCACCAGCAAATCAGTCTGACAAAAGTGCACGTATATGGCTCAAGGGCTCGTTTTTAATACCTGGTGTAGTAGAGAAAATGAAATCCTTTTTTTTTTTTTTTTTTTTTTTTTTGGTTGCAATTATGGTCCACGGCAATTATATGTATTTGTAAATGTCAACCCAGTTGTAGTTTTGCCTGCTAATCTCTGCAGTAGTGCCTTGGAACTAAAACGCCTGTGATGGGTAGGACAATTGAATGCAAATGGTATTTCAGAGTGCATGCTTCACTAAATAATTTGAATATATATTTGTGACGGACGTCTCAATTGTATTCCCCCCCCCACGTTATTTAATTAAATGACCCCTCCCTGCATTGTTTCAGCTCACATGCGACATTCGTGCATTCCAAATATGAGATAGATTACATAGATTACATTGACGTTATAGATCATGTGTCAAACTCAAGGCCCGCCATTTATGTCATTATATGTGGATGGTAAGAGGTGTACGATTGTCTTAAAATAAGCCTATGCTGCTTTGAAGTACCCAAAATGTATGCGACTGTGTTACCTTCTAAGTGATCCTGCCACTAGATTGCACTGTATCCCACATCAGCGTTTACCGAAAGCGATTTATCCAAAAAGCGATATTTCTACAAATGTTCCCAAAATGTCCTGGAAGCGAATAATGTATGCAGATTGAAGGCATTTCCAAGAAAGATAGGAAAGCGAATACATGTTTGTGCTTCAAGGGAAAAAAAACCCAATATGTCTTTTGTCGATGTCGCTCATCAGAGAGTAAATACTGGTCCTTCGAGGGCAACTATAATGCCATAAAGTTTAACAACCCTGACATAGACGATCCTAACCCCTGAGATAGCACCTTCTCATATTTCAGTAGACTCTAATAAGTGAAGATGTATAATCATTCATTCATTCATTCATCTTCTACCGCTATATCCGATCTTCCCTCGGGTCACGGGGAGCCTGTGCCTATCTCAGGTGTCTATGGGCATTAAGGCAGGATACACCCTGGATGGAATGCCAACCCATCGCAGGGCAAGATGTATAATCTGAAATCGTATTCATTCATTCATTCATTCATCTTCTACCGTTTTATCCAATCTTCCCTCGTGTCATGGGCAGTCTGTGCCTATCTCAGGCGTCTATGGGTATTAATGCAGGATACACCCTGGATGGAATGCCAACCCATCGCAGGACACACACACAAACACACACTCACACACATGCATACAGGGACAAGGAACCACTAGGAACCCGGAGAAAAACCCCCTGAGGCACGGAGAGAACATGCAAACTCCACACTCACATAGCCAAGATGGGAATCGAACCCGAACTCTAGAAGTTAGATAAGTTAGAGCAGTATTTGCAGTAATAGTTTTGCTTATCCCAGTAGACAATAGTAAATCAATACATACCATCATTGAAATAAAGGAGCCATTTTTCTTATGTATTTTATTCAGAGGGCATGGATATATATATATATATATATATATATTAACATATTAAAATGTAACTTGTATGTGTCTGTGTGTGAGCACTAATCATTATCTAAAAGTGCAATACCTTGCTTTGAAGTAGTAATCAGATTACGAGGTAGTATAACCTACAGTACGTGACGGGTGATGGCGCATGCATGAGGATGATGATATACTGTGAGAACAGATTTGCATTCATTGCTATCTGTCTGTGAGTAATATGTGTGTGGGCTTGACTCGAGGGAGATCTGCTCGACACATGAGCAGCAGGTCTCTAATAGACTGCTGAAGGAGTAGGTACGAGTGTGAGTAAGCACAGATCACAGAAGGGCATTTTACAATAAACGTATCTGTTTCCTCTCTCTCTCTCTCTCTCTCTCTCTCTCTCTTCTCGTATATATATATATATATATATATATATACTCTCTCTCTCTCTCTATAATATATATATATATATATATATATATATATATATATATATATATATATATATATATATATATATATATATAAGGCACCTTGGAAAATTGTCCCTTGTGTATGAATGTGAGTGTGTGTGTGTGTGTGTGTGCCCTGCAATGAGTTGGAATTCCATCCAGGGTGCCTTAATGCCCATAGACGCCTGAGATAGGCACAGACTCTCCGTCGGATATAGCAGTAGAAGATGAATGAATGAATATATATGTATTTTTTTTCAAAGAAATTCCAGGGTCGTGAAATAATATGAAGAAGCGTGATTTAGACTTGAAGGACAAGGTGTTTACTCATGGTGCATGTACAGTATGTGTTTTCCTTTTATGTGACATAAAATGGTAGCGGTCTCTTGTGTTTTCTTTGTGTTCAGACACAACCCTAAACCAGCATTTGTAGTATGGCCATAGTGAGGCAGGAGTTTTCTCCAACACCCACTGGTTTAATGCCCATTTGTCAGGTGTATAGCAACTCCGAGCTCACAATTGACTTTTTTTGTGTTATACTGGTTGAACATGCAGTATCTTTGAAAGGGTTTACAAAGCAAGCCGTTTTGGTTTTGGTTGCGTATCTCCCCTCTTTTTTTTAATGTTGCATGTCCTTTTTTCAGAGTGAATTACAGTTATCTTAGTTATACAGCTCTAGTGGTGGCAGCATGGTGCTGGGATTCGAACCCATGACCCTCTGATTAACATTATATCCACTGAACTACTGCACCACTTCCCTCACATTTCTGTTTGTTTATCTCACGTGTGGACGGCTGGTCCGAATTTTGAAAGAGTAAACATGATAGCTGTGATATTGGGATATATTCCAAGAAAGGATTTCACTGTGCTGTAATGTATATGTGACAAATAAAGCCTGTCCTTCTAAGAAGGACAACCATTTCTCTCACTTTAGCAGGAAGAATGTAAAGATGTGCGCGATTGTTCTTGCAATGAGCAGTGGTTTCTGTAGATACACTTGATCCACATTGTTGAAATGAAAATAAAAGCATTAATGCAGTAATTTACTTTAACCAAATATTGACGGTGGGGGCACAGTGGCTTAGTGGTTAGCACGATTTCGCCTCACACCTCCAGGATCTGGGTTCGATTCCCGTCTCGGTCACGTGTGTGTGGAGTTTGCATGTTCTCCCCGGGGTTTTTTCTCCGGTTTCCCCCGGTCCAAAAACATGCACGGTAGGTTGATTGTCACCTTGGAAAATTGTCCCTAGTGTATGAATGTGTGTGTGAGTGTGAGTGTGTGTGTGTCCTGCGATGGGTTGGCATTCCATCCAGGGTGTATCCTGCCTTGATGCCCATAGACGCCTGAGATAGGCACAGGGAAGATCGGATATATCGGTAGAAAATGAATGAATGAATAAATTTTGACGGTGCTTATTAAATATATTGTTTTTCATCCCTATGCTCTCGTATTCCAAGATACTGTATGCTGTGACCATTTCAAATGATTGTTAAAGATGAAAAAAATCATGACTAGTTTCTGCTGCACTTGCTGTTGAAAATGTGGTTAAGATATACAATAGTATTGGCGTGTGTTATTTGACATGTCTTTGTCTTCCTGTCCCTCTCGGTTCATCTGCTCAGTTTAATGTTTTTTCACTTTATTCCGTGGTGGTATGCTAGTCAAAGCTTTATTATGACATCTCCTCATAGTATCACGTAGCCCACCGCGCGGCATTAATGCTTCATATGAGGACTGTTTTTTTTTTTTGGCTCATTTCGATATTAACAAATGCAATCTGACTCTACACCTGAGCCTCTTTCAAAAAGGTGCGTTGTGCCTTTTCACCCGCGGTGCTATTTTAGAATATAAAAAGAAATGTGGAGAGGTGGAGCAAGCGGAAGTGTACTTTTTTTCAGTGCCGTACTCCGTGCTGATGTGAACTGGAGAGGGCAGAGGGCTTAAAAGCTAGACACACTGACAGATTGAGCCAGGCTGGAGGTGAATGACAAATGACCTTCCAGCATTTAAACTCTCTGGCATGATCTTACGCGTGAAAAAAAAAAAAAAAAAACGCACACATTACACACCAATAATTGTCAATGTTAGGAACAAACACACCGTTATTAAGTATATTATGTAAAGCTGCCTTGTGACGATGTCAGTTGTAAAAAGCGCTCTGCAAATAAAACTGAATTGAATTGAATAATGAATGGAAATGTGCCGAACCGGGGCAGGGAAATGCTGGAATATTTCATGTGTGAGAATGGTACGGAACCGAGGATTGCTGTACGATGCAGTCACTGGTTCTGCTGCTTCACACAAAAGAAGAAAGCAGACGAAATAAGCAGAAGGCACGGTGATGGGCACATTCATGATGAAATGCTGGTTTTATTTCACGAACCAAGTTAAAATAGCATCTCTCATTCCTTTAGCATAGATCTCAAGTCCTGGGCCAACTATGATTGAAGAAAAAAAAAGAAGCTCCTTTTCTTGTTATCGTCATCTTTTTGCATATCCCGAATAGTAAATGCGAAAAAAAAAGCAGTGCACTCATCAGCTAGCAAGAAGAGCATAGGTCTAATCATCAGGGCCTTTATCCAGGACAAAGCGGGATGGATAAAGGGCATGGTGAAGAGACTTATACCTGAGATGAGATATTGTATGGGCAAGGATTCGCCTGTCCTTTTTTGGCCTGTATTTTTCAGGCTGTACTGCAAAGCGATTGTTAATCAGTGATGGATTTTAGTGGCGTTTCATGCGTTTTCCACGTGAGAGCATGGACGAAGCATGAGTGAGGAGAGAAAGAATTCCCACGCATGGTTCCGCTCGACTATCTGGAAATCATTCATTCATTCATTCATCTTCTACCGCTATATCCGATCTTCTCGGGTCACGGGGAGCCTGTGCCTATCTTAGGCGTCTATGGGCATTAAGGCAGGATACACCCTGGACGGAATGCCAACCCATCGCAGGGCACACACACTCACATTCACACACACATTCATACACTAGGGGCAATTTTCCAAGGTGCCAATCAACCTACCGTGCATGTTTTTGGATCGGGAGGAAACCGGAGAACCCGGAGAAAAACCCCCTGAAGCACGGGTAGAACATGCAAACTCCACACACACATGTCCGAGACGGGAATCGAACCCGGATCCTGGCGGTGTGAGGCGAACGTGCTAACCACTAAGCCACCGTGGCCCCTATCTGGAAATCAAAGGCATGTAATTCAAATTCGGTTAAAACGTATTAATTAAATAAGTTGCGTATGATCCATCATATTGTTCATTCGTTCATCTTCTACCGCTATATCCGATCTTCCCTCGGGTCACGGGGAGCCTGTGCCTATCTCAGGCGTCTATGGGCATTAAGGCAGGATACACCCTGTATGGAATGCCAACCCATCGCAGGACACACACACTAACGTTCATACACATTCACCATATTGTACCACTTTAAAAGGCCAAAACAAACAAAAATAAAATTGAAATGATGTGCATTTTCATTTGCAGAAAGAAAGTGTTCAAGTGTTGAAACGTAAACGGTTTTCTAATAGAATGTAAACGCTTCAGGTTTACTGTGTAATCACGTGCTCTGCTTTCATACACCACTATCCGGATAATCCACAACCTTTGACCTGCCTGACCAGGATACAGAAACTACTGTAGATGAACAAATTTAGTAGAAAGTGTTGATTATTGTTCTGTTCTTGTAGCTTTGGACTGTAGTGGCACGTTTTATGTTTATTCAGGCTAACAAATAATGTGCATTATTATTTTTTCGGGCTGTCAAAGTGAACACGTTAATAACATGTTAATCGCAAATTCATTCATTCACCTTCTACCGCTTTATCCGATCTTCCCTCGGGTCACGGGGAGTCTGCGCCTATCTCAGGCGTCTATGGGCATTAATGCAGGATACACCCTGGATGGAATGCCAAGCCATCGCAGGACACACACACACACTCACACTCACACACTAGGGATAATTTTCCAAGGTGCCAGTCAACCTACCGTGCATGTTTTTGGAACGGGGGCAACCGGAGAACCCGGAGAAAAACTCCCTGAGGCACGGGGAGAACATGTAAACTCCACACACACATGGCCGAGACGGGAATCGAACCCGGACCCTGGCGGTGTGGGGCGAACGTGCTAACCACTAAGCCAATAAACTTAATATAGGGGGTCATGGTGGTTTAGTGGTTCGCACATTCACTTCACACCGCCAGGGTCAGGGGTTTGATTTCCGCCTCCGCCATGTGTGTGTGGAGTTTGCATGTTCTCCCTGTGCCTCAGGGGGTTTTTCTCCGGGTTCTCCGGTTTCCCCCCGGTCCAAAAACATGCACGGTAGGTTGATTGGCACCTTGGAAAAATTGTCCTTAGTGTATGAATGTGTGTGTGTGTGTGTGTGTGTGTGTGTGTGTGTGTGTGTGTGTGTGTGTGCGCCTTAGATAGGCACAGGTTCCCTGAGGGAAGATCGGATAAAGCGGTAGAAGATGAACTTAATATTAACATAATGATTTCAAATAAATATTAAATAATCAATCATTTTGTTAAAGGGAGAGATTTTGTGTGAAATGTATATAATTATGACGTCTGTTACAGTATTAGAAACATGAAAAGAATTCATTTATGGTACATGCGATTAATCACAAGTTAACTCAGTGACAATTGTGCGATTAATCGCGATCAAATATCTATTGACTATTATTTTTATTTTTGATCTTATCATTGCACATACGTCGCACAACATTACAACATTATAACATTATGATATTACAGGAGTGAATGAAACTGATTACTCCTTCATCATGGCACCTCTTAATATGGCAGCAATGGACATTTTGTCCTCCATGTTAATGTGATAGAAATAAGACCAACGTGCCAGCGTTAAGATTTAGTGAGTTTGACAAAGGGCCAAATGTTGATGGCTAGACAACTGGGTGCGAGCGTCTCCAAAAATGCAACTCGCGTGGCGTCTTTGCACAATCGCTGAAGCAGTTAATGCTGTAAATTCTCAATGGGTCGGGACCCTTTCAGCATCCGAAGGGGCGACCAACACAATTTTCAGCATAATATTATGCCTTCTTAAAAGATTTGCATACAACCATGGTCAGTTATTTATTTATATTTTTCCTCTATTGCATCACAGGCTTCTCTATAGCATCTTGTTTACTCATACAGTGGTAGAGGATTTTCTCTAGAGTATATCCCTCACTCCCTGAGATTGCGAGAGCTGATGGGGCTATAGCGTGGTCTTGGCATCATAGGGGGTAGACAATAATAGAAAGGAAAAAAAAAGTTCACAGAATTGACTCACAGGGGCATTTTTGTTTTTTTGTTTTAAGAATTGCCTGTTTACTTTCCTTTTTTTGCTTTCATCTTCTCACACATTTGTAATCCATTTGCAAAGTAACAAAGAGGAGCTGATTTCATTGGGGTAGGAATACTACAGTCCTAATTGCCTGCTGAGGTAAATAACATTACCCATTGAGTCTGACAAACAGTTCATCATTTAATGTCTTTGTGTGCATGTGTGTGTGTGTGTGTCTGTAAGACGTTAATGCATTTGGAGTACTCTACGCGTGGGCCGAGTCACAGCTCCATAGCTAACTTCACAGGAGGCACCTCTAATGTGCGATGTGCCTCACATGCTCACACACATAAACAGTGAGGACTGCATTATGTGTGAGATACTGCAATGACTAAGCTGTCTCTTTCTTTCCTCGTCTTGCTCTCTCCACAGGAGCGTATATTCCTGACGGTGTCCAACTACATCTTCACGGCCATCTTCGTGACTGAAATGACAATAAAGGTAGGAGGTAACGCTGACATTTGCTGGGGTGTGTGCTCGCTGGTCTCCTCTGTCAAGGGGGTCAACCCTGCCTGATGTGAGCATTTTAAAATAATGGCAGGTGCATTTCTGCTTTACATAAGTAGCCTACCATATATATATATATATATATATATATATATATATATATATATATATATATATATATATATATATATATATATATATATATATACAGTATATATATATATCCATGGACCGAAGTGAAATTCCTCTCAGTAGCCAATGAGTACGCGGCGTTTGTTAGCGCTATGCAAAGCGGATTGTCAGCCAGATATTCAAATGACTAGCATTGAAATGGATGAACATGCCGAGACCCCTCGAGAGGAGCCAGAAAAGTTCACAGGTGTCATTTAGTGAGGTCTAGGCTTTCTATTTCGGGAGCTGCTATATGCCAGGTCACGCCCACTCGAGAGATTTTCAAATGAAAATCATGCTAGAGAATAATCGCTCTCACTGGAGGTTAATTAACAATGCCTTACACAAAAGTGTCTAGGGCAAAGAGTGAGCGAGGAAGAAGGGGTGCTACAGGGGTGCATCTGACGTGCCTTTGTTCAGGTGAGGGTTTGATCACGGCATTGTTTGATATATTCATGCGCAGTGCAATAGGAGCCTTTCTCCTGGGGAAGTCTTTTTTTGGGACGACGATCCTGTTTTTTTTTTCCTCCGGATTTGTTTACCTCTGCTGCTGTGAGCTCGTCTTAGATCGCATTCGTGTCATTTAGTTACTGCAGAACTCGACTCATCACTGCCATTGTGTTGTAGCGAAGATCGAAACTTGGAACGATCTTTTAAACGCTAAACCGTTATCGTTAACGCTTGGCCGTAATGCAGATGACTCGCTGTCAGGTGGTACCAGAAAAATGTATACTGTGCCACCACAGCGTTCATCGCAGTAGGAAGCGAGGTGTTAAATACTTTAACACAAGCTTAATATACATCTGTTAGTGCACATAATATATAACGCAGTATGACGCAGTATAATTTAGTACAACATTCATGGGAATTCATTCGAGAATGACTGCAGGTATCGACAAACATAGGATTTGTATTTATATTTACCTCTTTAATAATCTCCACTCTTCTGTCATGAGCGCGATTATGGAGTAAATAAGTCTTTGCCTTCTAGCCACAAGGATGTTAGTAAAGTCAGACACTGATGTAGGGTACGGGATTACCAGGGTGCAATAATATATATATACATATATACATACATAGAGTATGTAAATAACATTTATTTTATATTAATAAAATCGCCCTGAATAAGAGCATCTGCCAAATGCCATAAATGTAACTTTATTAGTCAGTACTTTTTTTTTCCCCTCTACAACAGCAAAGACTCTCCCATGATTCAAGTGTGGCATTTAACTGTTCTATTAGTGTTCCATTTTATCCCAGAGGTATTCAGTATTGTTGACTTCAGACCTTTATAGCAGGACGCTTATAATCTCATTTCCATGCTTTTCGTTGTATTCTTCTGTTTCAAGTAAAGGGAAAGGGAATGCTGCGACATTTGACTTCCTAAACACATCCTTTAAACACACCTTCGCAGGGAGGTGGTAGCCCAGTGGTTAGGGTGTTGGACTCTGGACCGGAAGATCACGGCTTCAAACCTCACCAACACCAAGCTGACACTAGTTGGGCCCGTGAGCAAGGCCCTTAACCGTCAATTGCTCAGTTGTAAGTCGCTCTAGATAAGGGCGTCTGCCAAATGCTGTAAATATTAGCGTGTGCCTCTGTATTTGTGGTAAAAGTTTAAGGATGAAGAACAAATATCTTGACAGATTCAGGGATCCCAAACCTTGTAAAGTGTTTTATACAATGTAAGTTTAAAGTACTTGAATTGTTATCATTGTTTTTATAGTGACAGCTTGTTCACATCGACTTGTTTGGTGGACACTGCACGTCAAATAAAGTATAAATAAAACTGGTTTTAAACCTTATTAATTACAGAAAGGATTGGTCGAGCATTTCGGTAGGGAGCATCTAGCAGTGTACACTGCAAAAACTGAAATGTAAAAGAGGAAATAAAAACGTACTCCTAGAAAATATGCCTTTTTGCCACCTAAGATACAAAATCACATTGAATATTAGATGCTAAATCTTACAATAAAGGAAGAAACTTGTACTCAGTCTAGATTTGTAAATGTTAACTTCTTTTGAGCAAAATTGTACTAGAGCCAAGTGATATATATCATTTATTTTAGTTGTTGCTTTTTACAGTAGCTTTAGAACAATTTGTTTGTTTTTTTAGTATTAATTTAGTATTTTAGTAGTATTTTTTTGTATTTTTTAGTATGTTTTTTTTTAAATATAAATTAATTTATATCATTTTTTAGACCATAATGTGGGAGTCTCGTGAATAGTAGTATTCTCCTGCAATTTTTTGCAGTGATCCAAAGGTCACGAATTCAAAATGAGCAAGGCAGCTGTTAGATATTATTTATATATATATATATATATTCATTCATTCTTCTTCTACCGCTTTATCCGATCTTCCCTCGGGTCACGGGGAGCCTGTGCCTATCTCAGGCGTCTATGGGCATTAAGGCATACACCCTGTATGGAATGCCAACCCATCGCAGGGCACACACACACACACACACACACACATTCACACACTAGGGACAATTTTCCAAGGTGCCAATCAACCTACCGTGCATGTTTTTTGGACTGGGGAGGAAACCGGAGAACCCGGAGAAAAAACCCCTGAGGCACGGGGAGAACATGCAAACTCACACACACATGGCCGAGTCGGGAATCGAACCCGGATCCTGAAGGGTGTGAGGCGATCATGCTAATATATATCTATATATATATATATATATATATATATCTATATATATACATATATACATACATAGAGTATGTAAATAACATTTATTTTATATTAATAAAATCGCCCTGAATAAGAGCATCTGCCAAATGCCATAAATGTAACTTTATTAGTCAGTACTTTTTTTTTCCCCTCTACAACAGCAAAGACTCTCCCATGATTCAAGTGTGGCATTTAACTGTTCTATTAACCTGAGGAGAAAAAAAAGAGAGAGATAAAAACGACGGTTTATAGCTGCTATTAATAATAAGAGGAAGTTACATTTCTTGCAGATGTTTCATAACATAAAATTTAATTATTAAAACACTTTAGGGTGTGTTGTTAAAGAATAATGAATCAACTTTAAGGTTGCGGGGAGCTCGTGATTTGCATAGGGGCTGTTTCTTGCCGTCATAGAGTTGATTAGTTTCCCACATGTTACTGCGCTCGCCATAATTGTGTTGTTCTTTAGATGATATATTAAAGCAGAATTTCATTTTCATGTGCATGTAATGTATCCTGAGCTCGGTTAGCTCAGATAGTGATTGCTCATGTGTGTGTGTGTGTGTGTGTGTGTGTGTGTAAAGGTGGTGGCCCTTGGCTGGTGTTTAGGGGAGAAGACATACCTGAAGAGCAGCTGGAATATTTTGGACGGGATGCTGGTGCTCATCTCAGTCATCGACATCCTGGTGTCTCTGATCTCCAACAGTGGCACTAAGATCTTGGGCATGCTGCGTGTGCTGAGGTTGCTCAGAACTCTACGCCCCCTCCGGTATGTTTCTTATACGCCTGTTGTGCTCATTTTTGCTCTGCTCTAACTCCATTCCAGTAAACATAAAGCAGATGTTAAACCTTCAATAATTACAAAAACAAAAACAAATAATGCATGTGGTTTAGACAGAAAAACGATATAGATTTCGCCATCATTTAAATGCACAAGTGCCTCATGCCTTACTTCTTGTAAAGGGAACTTCTTGAAGCCAGCAAGAAAGATTGTTCAAATATTCAAGAGGAGCACGGAATCTTATATTCATCCAATTTGCCTGCAAAATGATTCCAGTGGATCTGCCCACTCATTATTCATTCACCTCGTTCCTGCCGTGATCTTTCTGCTCTCGTATACAGTTTCTCAATCTGCCTTTTACCCAAATCTCCAGTTGAATGCACTGATATTCTTCTAGTGCTTGTGAGTTAAACTGATGATTATGGTAATAGGTACATCATCATCGTCATCATCATCATCATCATCATCAACGTCATTGTGTTTCTGAGGAAATGCAGACTTGTGAGACTTTGTGTATTTTTAGGGACCGCATTCCAGCCGAGAATTGCATTCCATGTTTGTTGTTGATTAGGCACGGGCCTGGGTTCCATGTGTGAAGGTTTGCGGACGATCTTGCTTTCCGAGAGGCATCGCAGAGGAAAATCTGCATGTGTCCGAATTCATTTTTATGATGCTGTCCATTAGAGGACAATTTCTCAACCGGTGACATGAAGCCAGCCTTGGAGATAAGTGTCCTGGGTGTGTCTTCCCGCCTGTTAGAACTCATTTAATGCTTAAAGCAATGGTGAGGTCAGTCTTTTTTTTTATTCCTATAGTACAGTATGTGATAAAGGTCTTGGCAGCTGTCAATAAGAAGTGGAGATGCTGGTCGGTGTGAATGTAGTAAAAATCTGATATACTGACCACCAGCTGTATGACTCAGGGCAAGGAGAAGACTTTATACTGTATGTTTTTATCAGCGGTGCTTCCTTTTGCAGTCATATGGTCTAGTATGTGCAGTTTGAGTGTGTTGGGAACATGATTCTTTTAGGCTTTATAAGACCTATACTACACACACCCAATGCATTCATTTGTTATTTCTCTATAGATGCTATGTCACTGGTTTTCACATTTATGAAACTACAGGTTTTTTTCTTATGAAGACTGAGGTGTGATACTGTTCTGGGATATGTGTGTGTGTGTGTGTATGTGCTTTGGTATGGCGTGTTCCCCATTATGTGTAAGGGCACAGTTTTCTGGCGATGCCGCGAAGTAGCACAAGGCGCGTGAATAAAACATGCCGTGCAGGCGTGTTGCCGTCTCCGCCTCTGCGCGAGTTTACATTACAAAGGTGTGTTATTCTCGCACAGATCCGAGCCAGCCGCCAAAATGCTCCGCTTCAGAGCTTTTTACTGCTTGCATGCGGGGCTTCAGCATCACTGGACACCTTTCAAAGTTTTACTTGACTTTTAAACCTTCTTCTTCAGTCTTTTTTTTTTGTTTTTTTTTAATGTTAATACACTCGACCATGGAGTCCAAGTTGAAATCAAAAGAAAGACAGTCATAAAAAAAAAAAAAAAAAGGTCTCTGCAGCACAAGCTCAGCTGCCCCAGTAAAGATGTGCCTGGTGCAGGGAGGGCTTGGCTAATCCACACCATATGTGGGCCACTTGGCGATGCAGATAGCAAGGTAGGATTATTTATCAGGATATTTAGGATTTAGTGGAGAAATGTGTTGTTTTGTGACTGCTGGTGTGTTTATGAGCGAGATGATAACATTGTCGCCCAGTGATTCGTCTGAAATGCAGTGCGGCGGATCTCCCGGGATGCCGGATATTACACAAAATGCCACCTGTGTATAGAAAACAAACCTAAAAAAAAGAAATGCTGATCTGTGTGCTCACATTTTTTCGGCTTAATTTGACCCGTTTAAAAAAAAAAAAAAAAAAAAAAAAAAAAAAAAAAAAATATATATATATATATATATATATATATATATATACATATATATATATATTATATATATATATATATATCATTCATTCATTCATTCATCTTCTACCACCGCTTTATTTATCCGATCTTCCCTCGGGTCACGGGGAGTCTGTGCCTATCTCAGGCGTCTATGGGCATTAAGGCAGGATACAACCCTGGATGGAATGCCAAACCCATCGCAGGGGCACACACACACACACACATTCACACACACATTCACACACTAGGGACAATTTTCCAAGTGTGCCAATCAACCTACCGTGCATGTTTTTTGGACCGGGGGAAAACCGGAGAACCCGGAGAAAAAAACCCCCTGAGGCACAGGGAGAAGCATGCAAACTCCACACACACACATGGCCGAGACGGGGAAATCGAACCCGGATCCTGGCGGTGTGAGGCGAACGTGCTAAACCACTACGCCACCGTGCCCCACTATATATATATATATATATATATAATGTGTGTATATATATATATATATATATATATATGTGTATATGTGTCTATATATATATATATATATATATATATATATATATATATATATATCTATATATATATATATATATATATATATATATATAGCACCAGGGTTCTGGAGTAACGTTTGTCTCATTTCACTGTGTACTGCGTCAGCTATATACAGTTGTAATGACAATAAAACCTCTTGACTTGACTTGACGGTTTTGTCCGAAGGTTTTGTTCCAATAACCTTAGGTTTCTTGATCATCAAGCCCCGAAAACACCCACAAACAAACATTACATTTGTACAGGGTTCTCACCCATTTGTTTCGTAATCTACCTTCCCCACAGATGTGCTCAAGCGAGTCCATTTTCCTGTAATTAACAAGAGGGAAAGTCAACAAAAGGGGAAGGCACACCGATGGGTTAAATGACTTTTGTACTGGGGTCTGATTAGTTGCATTCTCCGCCTCAGTATTGTTTCTAGGTGATTGTTTTTGCCCATAATATGGCAGTTTCTCAAGATTACTTGAGTGTGTTGGCAAAGGAACAAGACAAGAGATGATGGTAGATGCAGTACAGTATGTGACAGCGAGATCATTACATCTTCACTGTATCTTATTTTAATACCATAATAACACACACTATGTACACTAAGACCAAATGAAGCTAGTGCACTCCTGTACTCCTTGTGTAAATGACCTCCAACAGGTATATTGTTTTAAGTGTGTTGTATGGTTTGAGCAGTACAGGGGTGGCGGGAGTATTTTGCGTATTGTTTATTTTTATGTCCGGTGTGCTCGTTAGTAACCTATATGTTTGGTTGTTGAGCTCTGCTTTTCGATTCGTCAGTGTGTAGTGAACTATTTACCGCCTTTGTTTGTGTATATTGTTTTTCATTTGTGTGTGTGTGTGTTTGCTGTGCAACACGGTGCGACAAAAGCAAACTTTTAATGGTGCTGTTAAGAAGCAAAAACAAAGAAAGAAGCACTCTGTGCCTCATTTATGGATGCCAAGGCGCAGCTACACCTTGGTTCTCAATGCAAAGTCTTCTTTTTTTTTTTTTTTTTTTTTTTTTTTTTTTTTTTTTTTTTTTTTTTTTTTTTTTTTTTTATAAAATGATGTAGTACCATATGAGTGGTAACATCTTTTCGGACAACCCTGGGTCAAATGTTTCCAGTAGCTTGTAGACAAGCAAATACTACTGTATGTTTGTTAAGTAGGTCACGGTATGCTGTATTTATTAGGTATATTCATTCATCCATAGTCACCTCCTGGTCAGGCTTTCAGTGGTAAACATGTACTGATTTGTTTTTATATTTGTCTAAATAGTTCTTTTAAAGATTGAAATCGTAAAAGTGAGTAGGATTTACACACCATCTTAAATTTCAATTCAATTTTTCCTGTGGGGTGTATTTGTATAGGTTTTTTTACATTTAGTTGGGTTGTGTAGACCTGTAGTGTGTTGTACTGTATAGCTACGCATCTAGAACAGCCCTGGCATGCTCTTTGTTCTGTCTCTTTTTTTTAAGTCTGTCTGACTTTTGACTTTAGCCTCCTTTAATTAAGGGAAACAAGTGCATCGGTGGATCGTCCGGAGTGACTTGTTAGAAGCCGGAGTCAAATTCAGGAGCCTCTGTTTGTCTGCCAGTCCCTTTAGGCTTGGCCGAGTTATCCCCATACTTCCCACTGGGATTTGCAAACAAGTGCTTACTCTAAATTCTTGTCTGCTTCATATTTATGCCCCCACCCCCTCCTCATCCTCCCTTTTTTAAGGGGCAGGACATTAGTAAGGATTCTTTGCAACTTCTTGTAAGTGCTCAATAGAGTTCTTATTTAAAATTCAAACCTCTTATGGTGTCATGCCCATTTCTCTCTTTAAACATCTTTATTGATTTGCATGCTCTTAATCTTATCTTCTTTTCATGCTCGGTCACTTATTAACGATCAGCTCTTAACATTTCAGGCAACAGTGCCCTCTAAAGGTACTGGTTAAAATCGCAGGCAGAACCTGAGTGTTACAGATCGGCAAATGGCTCCACGATTTAGCTCATCAAATCGAACAGCTTCTGATTGTCTGATCTAATATAAACGCTTGGCATTTCTGGAAAGACAGTGCAATAATCTGTTATTGGAACACCCCCCCCTCCCCCCTCCCCCCACCCGTACTGTTTTCTTTTTTCTTTTCTTTTCTTCAACTGCTTTGACTAAATCAGATTTTGTCTCTTTATCATGTTTTTTTTTTCTTCATCTTCTTCTCATCTTCTGGCAATGATATAATCACAGGCCACTTCTTAAGGAGATCAAAGCCCAGGATCAAATCAGGATGCTCTTTAGCTTAGAGCACTACCAGGAAATCCCGCTTGCTAGATGAAAAGTAATGCAGCCTTTATTCCTCGGGCTTAACGAGAGCCGCGGCCATGTTTCCGATTCTGCTTTAGTCGAATCCCAGCCGGTACCCTCTGCCTTCTTCTTCTTCCTTTAATAAGCTCAGGTTCATTTCTTGTCAAATTGCTGGAGGGAACAGGTATGAACATGTCACAGGCGCAAACACGTGCACGCACGTGTTATTGTGCGTTCGCGTGGTTCTGTTTGTGCCGGCCCACCCACAAGTGAGATGACAACTCTGCTGTTGCTCCAGCTGTTTTGCTGTTAATAGTCATGCCACAGTGTTTGATTAATGTCTCTCTTTCTTTTTTTTATATATCAGAAGTGACACATTCAGCTAAAAGGCATGTTAGCGAACTGAATGTGTAAGATGAGAGGTTATGTTTACTGTGAGCCATTTCCCCATCTCCTTAGAGCAGGTGTTGTAGAAAAGAAGAGCTTGTAGCGGGAATACGGAGCTCTTCATATTTCATTCTGCTGGCTGAAATAGGACCACTGATGGAGAGTGGGCACAGCTCGTTTCTGGACAGTGGGCATCCTCATACCATCTGCAGACACACACACACACACATGCGTCTGCTTGGCATGTTCATTCTGTGACTTGCATAACGAGTGTGTGTCCTCAAATACATCTGCGTGTGTAGACTAAAATGTTCTCTAAATATTACCTTCATTTTACTTTCCCATTGAAGATTAACCCTGCCAGACTTCTGACCTACAATTCAATGCATTCATTCATTCATTCATTTATTCATCTTCTAACGCTTTATCCGATCTTCCCTCGGGTCGCTGTTAAGCCTGTGCCTATCTAAGGCATCTATGGGCATCAAGGCAGGATACACCCTCACACACACACACACACACACACACATTCATACACTAGGGACAATTTTCCAAGGTGCCAATCAACCCACCGTGCATGTTTTTGGACCGGAGGGGGGCGGGGGCAGGGGGGAAACCCGGAGAAAAAACCCCTGAGGCACGGGGAGAACATGCAAACTCCACACACACATTGGCGGAGGCGGGAATCGAACCGCCGACCCTGGAGGTACGAGGCGAACATGCTAACCACTAGCAGCTTTACATAATTTACTTAATTATAGCGTGTGAGAATGAAAATCAGTTTGTCCCTGATTGCTTCATGTCGAGCGACCCGAGGCGACGGTGGCAAGGAAAAACTCCCTGAAAAGGTAACAGGAAGAAACCTTGGGAGGAAGCAGACTCAACAGAGAACCCCATCCTCATATGGGTGTTTTGTTTTTGTTTGCGATTTGTGAATTTGTTTAGTGTGGAGTGTATCACGTGGAATTGTACAAGTGTCCCGGGTCTCCCAAGTGCTTAATGCCGTGTGAGCGGGTCATCATGAGGGGCCAGACAGGTCCCGAGTGTATCACTAAATGTATGAGTATTCATACGTGTATAAACATTTTTTTTTTTGACCTGTCTCCACTTTAGAGTGATCAGCAGGGCTCCAGGGCTGAAGTTGGTGGTCGAAACTCTAATGTCGTCTCTCAAACCAATCGGAAACATCGTGGTCATCTGCTGCGCCTTCTTCATCATTTTTGGCATCTTGGGTGTCCAGGTGATTATTCTGCAATTATCATATATTTTCGTTGGTTCATATTATATTCGATATACTTTATCAGATGTACTGTACACACCTAGCAGTTTCAGTGTATTGTCGACATCTTTGGAGCCACAAGGCTTGCTCGAGTACTCTGCCATACATCACGGGAGTAATTTATCATAAAAGCCTCCAGCCATAAATTACGAGCCGTCCCCTCTTGGGGTTTACTGTACAAGATCCCTGTCTGAAGGATCATTATACTGACAAAAGAGGTACATGAAATCAACATATGGCTAGAGAACCACAATCCAGCCGTCGGTATACTAGTATTGACTAGCAAAGAACCCTTTTATCATTCCGAGGCATAACGGGGGAAACCTGCAGCTGTTTGTCTCTTACTCATTGTATTTACTCTTGCATGTAATATTAGAGGTACTTTGTCGTGTTGTGTTCTGTTATTTATATATATATATATATATATATTGCTCTAATATCAACCACTGACTTTATTTTTATAAATAATTGATCCTAGAGATGATTTATTCAGTAATTAGGCATCTCCCATAGTGATCAGTAGCGTTTCTAATAATGACTCGAGGGAAAGTGCAACGTGTCCTTTTCATTCTAATGGGTTTGGTGCTCCGTTTAAAGCATCTGAAGAGCTAAATGACTATATGCTCTCCGAACAGCTGTTCAAAGGAAAGTTCTACGTGTGCCATGGGGAGGACACGAGGAATATAACAAACAAATCGGACTGCCTCGTGGCTAAATACAAGTGGGTTAGGCACAAGTACAATTTTGACAACCTGGGGCAGGTGAGCTACACTTTCTTTCAATATGGTGTTTGTGTGGGGGTTTTTTTTGTCGATAAGTGCATTAACACTTTGTTTTGTCCTTCGTCAGGCTTTAATGTCTCTGTTTGTACTGGCCTCTAAGGATGGCTGGGTGGACATTATGTATGATGGACTGGATGCTGTAGGGGTGGATCAGCAGGTATCTCCAAGCACAATACACTTTCATCTAATCTAAACTATCCTTTTTTTCCAAAAAAAAAATTGTTCTCTCGTTTCTTTATATTCATTTTCTCTTCTTGCCTGATAAATCTTCATGGCCACTGAAGGAGATGTATTTTCCACTCCGCCGTTCCCTTTCTTCATCTTTTTTGTTTGCGAATTTTCCCCCTTTCTTTCCTTTTTTTTATCCAAGTGTTTTTCCTCTCTTTCACTCTCTTTTAATGAAAGCATTTTTTCCTACAGTGTTTCATAGTTGTAGTCATGACTACACGATTAAAAACGTAATTTGGTTGTTTGTGTGGACATCAAAAGATGAGAACAACAAAGGCCTTTCTATTGCCATAGCTTCAACGAAGCAATTCAACTACAATTCGGACTCGTTGCTGATACAGCAGCATTCGGATAGTTCAATCTTTCATTTTTCCTTTTCTTTTTCTTTCAATCTAAATTTGCTGTGACACACCTTCCTGCGTCCTAATTGGCCATTCCTTCGACTGATCTGTCTGTTTCAGCCGATGATGAACCACAACCCCTGGATGCTCCTGTATTTTATCTCGTTCCTGTTGATCGTGGCGTTTTTTGTGCTCAACATGTTTGTTGGGGTGGTGGTGGAGAACTTCCACAAGTGTCGGAGGCACCAGGAAGCCGAGGAGGCCAAGCGGCGCGAGGAGAAGCGCCTGAAACGGATGGAGAAAAAGAGAAGGAGTAAGGAGAAAGAGCTGGCTGGTCGGTAGTCTTTCCACATCTTTCTGAGTCCTGCTTGGCCGTTAGATTCGACGCTAAATTCCACGCTAGCGCTAATCAGAATGACCGGCGTGTAGTGAATGAAATGCCCGGGCTGGCGCGTAGCTAGGAAAATCCCCCCCCCTCCCCCTCAACCCTTGCATCCCCGATCCCTTCTGCCTGGGAACGTAGCTCAAGCATGTCCCATGGCCTGCATGCCAGCCTGAATCCTGACACAGAGCGGGGTGTGTGGTATATATTCCTGTCCCTGGGGTCTGCCAAGTCTGCTCTTCCCATGCATGCAGGGCAGTGGTAAACAACTTTTTTTTTTTAAGCATTGCACTGTTTTTGACGAAACAGTCGACTAGGTCCCACGTCGCAAGTTCTGTTGATTTTTTTTATTTATTTATTTATTTACTATTTTCAGCTCTAAGACCCCCTGAGTGTGATGATTGAAGTTTGGCAGCATATTGTTCGACAGTACGATAGCAGACACAGTTTGCACCCTTGAGAAATACAGATGAAAATCTATCCGATGGCAGGTGATGAGTAACTGAAAAGCAGTGGAACTACTACACAAAAACACACACAAGCACCGAGAAACCTTAGTCAAGGATTCGCTGCCAGTCATGTTTCTTCTTCCTGACCACTGAAGAAGATGTATTTATTTATTTATTTATTTATTTATTTTTATTTTAGACACAGTACCTCATTTTCACTCCGCCTTTAGACTTAGCGCTTCTTCATCTTTTAGTTGCGAATTTTCCCTTTTCTTTTTTTTTTTCCTTCTTTTCAGGCCTAAGCTTAGTGTGAACTACAATATGAGATCAATCAGCGTCTAAGTGTTTTCCTCTCTTTTACTCGTTTTTAATGAAAGCATTTTTTTCTCCCGTGAATCTACAGCGTTGTAGTCATGACAACAGGATGCTGACTAAAAACGGCATGAAACAACAAAGGCCTCTCTATTGTAATAGCGCTAACGAAGCAAAATGCAGTACTAGAGTTGGACTCAGAATAATTGGAAATAGCTACACACGATTCTCACTCAACATCCACTATCCACTCTTTTTTTTTTTTACTTTTCCCTTCTTATACACCTTCGGCAGGCTTCCCCGGGCCCCGCCTGATTAACATGGTCTCGTTCTTTTAGATATAATGCTGACGGGTGTCAGTTGGTCCAGTCCCGAGAGCGGAGTGACAGGTACAGAGCATTTCTGGCATGTCTGTGTGTTCATCAGCGTGGTGGTGTTTTTAAGGGGTCTTTGGTCTGTAGGCCAGTATGAGGGAGGGCACCTTCACTACCTCAAGGCCTCACCTCATCTAAGCCTGCCAGAATCGTCCTGTGGACATGTGTGTACATGTAAATTTATCCACAACTCATCCAGTGTCCACCAACATCACCGGCTCTTAGCAGCTAAACCTCACGCTCACACTGGGGAGACAGGCAGATCGAGAGGACGCAAAGGCGACAAACTTCCTACAGTCAAATCAATAGCACTTTGCAAAGCAATGCGCATTACGATGCGGCTTTTAGCGATTCGTGATTGAATAGAGGAAGAACGGTACCTCGGACTGTAACCTGTAATGGCTCTGAGTGTAATAAGCATGCATCAGTCTGCAGTAAGTGCCAGATAGGAACGCTCTTGCTATTTGCCCCCATTGTGAAGCGACGTGTCTGACTGTGAGCGGAATCCAGTTTCACTGTACACGTCCAACATTTTGTAATTTGTCTGCCTTTGATATATATTTTTTATGTGTATATATATATATTTATTTATATATATGTTTTTGAGAGTGTTTGCTCAGTGCTCACTTTGTATTGTGATGTTCTCCACCAGTTATCACCTATTCACACGATCCCAGTGACGTGTTGTAACGAGTCGTTCGAAAACACACACTGCACCACTCATTGTTGTTCAGAGACTGCATGCTTGTGTGATTTATCTATGTTATGTACGTATGCGCTTTAACCAGCAAGGTCAAACGCAACCTTAGACTATATGCGTGCTGCTTAGGAATTGCTAAGTTATAAGTTATAAGTTACTATGAAGTGACTTGTGAAGTGACTCTTGTGTATAAACTTTCAAATGATCTATTGTCTAGGATTTCCGACGATCGAATTTTTTAGGCCTTTTAAGACAATTTATTTGTCAAACCTAACATTTAAAGTAAAAAAAAACCCTCGATGTTGTGTACATGTTTCAGGAAAAGGAGGAATAAAAACAACAACATTATAACCTAGAGTTTTAAATGCAGTGATTGATGCGTTGTTAGGAAAAGACCGGGATTTGTATTGGAATGCTGCTTGTAATGCCGATTTATGAGGATTTAATGACTATGAAAGATCAACA